>JALMGF010000058.1:5140000-5727500 GCA_023333645.1 Sceloporus occidentalis
ACACTTACATACACACACATACCGATTGTTTTTAAAAAATACAAAAAAATATTATACAGTTTGTACAAAAAATAAATTAGTTTACTGACCTTCTACTTCTTCCACTTTGGGGCTTTTTCATCTTGTCCTCCGTCCTCTGGTAGCTGCAGACTGATGTTTTCTATAGTAACAGGATGTCAGCGACACGACATCCGGTGTTCCAGCAGTCTGAGTGCGAGGGGGCGGAGCTTTCACCCCTCACGCTGCTCTCAGTCTCATCATCACTAGGCGGCCATCAGATTGCTGGAAATTTAATCTAAATGGCCGATGCGTGCTGATCCCGCCGGCCGGCACTACTTTAATGCCGGACCGGCTTGCCATATTAAATAAAATTTTAAAAAAAGAATTAAAGTATTCCCTCTGCCTCTGGCACTGGAGGCGGTTTCCAATCCCGCTCTGCCGGCCGCCGGGCCCACGATTCTGTGGGCCCACCGGGAAATTTCCCGGTATCCTGGTGGGCCAGTCCGGCACTGCTTGGGCCCCCCTGAGTGGCAGAACTCTAGGGCCCGGTCGCAGTCGTGACCCCTGCGACCCCGGTAGTTCCGCTACTGGTAGACGTTAAGTTATTTGCATCTGTTTTGGCTGAGAGGATGAAAAACATCCTTCCCGGAAATTCTACATCCTGATCAGTAATAACGTTCGGCGTCTGATTGATATGCTTGAAGCTGCAGCCCATGAAAGAAGACCCCTGCTGACCCTCTCTTTAGATGCAGAAAAGGCCTCCGATAGGGTTAGCTGGAGTTTCATGCATGCAGCTCTTGGAGCCTTTGGTATAGGTAGCTGGATGCTTTCAGCTATCAGGACCTTGTATACTTTTCCATCTGCAAAACAGTAGAGACAAATTTATGTTCAAGCTGGTTTTCCCTAAAAAATGGCACTAGACAGAGATGCCCGTTGTCTCCTATTTTATATATAATTACTATTGAAATTTTGGCTCAGTTCTTTGTATGCAGATTATATCTTGTTGAGTATTACTAATCCAGTTAATTCTCTCAATCATAAGTGAGATTGAGATTTGAGGTTTATAAGTATTCTGCTCAACATATTGGTATAAATAAGGTAGACATGAAATTAATCCAGGATAACTATAAATGTAATCATTCAAAAAGCATAACATATTCGGGAATGAAAATTACAAAAAATGTAGGAAAAATAAAAGAAATAAACGTTATGCCCCTATTAAGAGAAACAAATAAAAATGTAAAAGAATGGCGCTTGAAGGAGGTATCTTGGTGGGGCAGAAAAAACATCCTACATAAATGGACATACTTGTTTCGCATTATATCTTTAGTCGTTCCAATTCCTTGGTTAAATATGGTTCAAACTTAATTTATTGTGTGGAAAGGCGAGAAACCGAGAATTAAAATGGCCACACTCGACAATAGAGTAGAAAAGGGATGGTTGGCCTACCTATTATAAAAAAATCATTTTGATGCTGGAGTTCATATAGCGCTAATGCAAGTAGAAGAGATGAAGGAAGAAGGATGGTATGTGTTAGAGAGTAAGGCTTGTGGGATTAAAGATCTAAGTATATTGATATGGAATCAAAGAAAGGTGGACCGTAGCTCTTGCCATATTTTGAACCAGATGGTTCTCCTGTGGAATAAGATTAAAAGAAGGTATAAAATAGGGATTAAATACTTAATGATATAGAGAATTTGACCCTAAAAGATTTGGAAGACTAATGACATTCACGTTAGACGATCTGATGGAGGGAAACAAGATCAAACCCTTCGAGACTTTGACATCAACCTTTAACCTTCCTAGCCATGAGATCTTTAACTACTTAAGAGTTAAGAACTATTTTACTAATAGAGACGTAGTATTAAAACATGAGACATATTTTATTAAGATCAGTTTTCAAAATATTAAGACCATAAAAAATCATAACAAACAGCACCAAACTGATAGAAAAAACCTTAAGGAAAACAATTCCAACAGCCATCAAAACTTGGAACAAAGAACTTAATATAATTATAGAAGAAGATGACTGGTTCAAGGCATTTGAAAGAGTCAACAAAGAAATACATGGTCTTTCGTTAGTTGAGACACACTACAAATTAATAAACAGGTGGTACCTAACACCAGTAAAATTAGCTAAAATACATACAGTGAAGGAAGTGCTCCTAATCTCAACCTAATCTAAGACATTGGCTCCACCACCAGCAAAAGCAGCATTGGAAATGGAAAAGGTGAATGGGCAATTGATGACCCACTCACCTGTTTCAACCCCTTCAGGGCGAAGCATCTAAACACTGTCAGTCCTTGACGTTTGGGAGCAGACTTTCAGAGCTCAAACACTAGGCCCTAGCGTAAAATGGCTACTCCGGCGAAGGTAGCAGGCTTTGCCACACTGCAAACAGACGCAGCCAGCGGGGAGAAACTACCTTTACCATTAAGGACATTTTGGGCATGACATTTTGCCAGGAAGGGAACTGGCAGCCAAAAGACACTGGCACCACCACCAGCAGCATTGAAAGTGGAAAAGGTGAATGAGTGGGCAATCGGCGACCCACTCACCTGTTTCACCCCCAGGGCGAGGCGTCCAAACAGTGAGGAGACAATATTCCTACTGAAAGTGGAATGTGCGATAACTATGTATTGTGGAGCCACAGCCGCCATCAATTGTTTGAAAGGCTCCCCTTCAATCATGGAGTTGGAGGCACCTACAGCACTGAACTGCCCAATAAGTATGCACTAGTCATTCCTAGACTGCTCCCTGAAGAATCTGATTCCTGGCCACTCATCTTCTCTATTCTCTCCTCCGCTTCCTCTGGCTCATAGTCAAGTTCTTCATTAGCCAAAATGAATTCCTGCTAGGCTGGAGTTAAGACCGATATCATGACTACTACTAGTAGTAGTACTAGCAGGAAGAACAGAGCCTAACTCTGTACTTGGCCTCTCAGTCTCATGCTCCTCTTGTACTTTCCGAGTTAGACAGTCTCTAACTGTCTTTACAAAAATATTGTAAGGACTTGGTGCCTTGCTAGAGGTGGTTCTAGGAGGGAATGATGTGGGAATAGCAGGCGCAGCACTAGTGGTGGAGGTGGTGGTCTTGGGAGGCGGATTATCTACAAAAAGCCTCTGTGAGAACACTCTTAGTGTTGCTGCTAAACTTTCGGCCCAACGTGCTCTGCATAGCACCTTGCATGCTGCTTGTGGAAAAGGAAGATGCTGCTGGGGCAAAAGGCACTTCTTTTTTCTCACTGTCCTAGTAGTAGTACTAGTTGTGCTACCCTTTAACTTTGATGGTGGTACTTGTGCTTTCGGCATAGAGCTGGTGAGCCTAGCAGCACTACTACTGCCTGCTATTGGTGCCTTTCCTTTACTGGATGACGTAGATGCTTCAAGCAATGATTCCCCAAATAACAACCAAGAGCTTGGCCTACTTGTCTGACTAGACTGACGCAAAGGCTGCATTGTAGAAGAACTGCTGGTGGTGGTGTTGGTAGATGGAGCCTGTCCCTCCCACCTTTTCTTAGTTCAAAAAGGAGGATCATTTCAAATTTTATGTTGTGTGTATGTGAAAGAAAGAAAGAGAGAAAAAGAAAGAAAGAAAGAAATTGAACCTCCCAAAAATTTTAAGGACGTTTCTCTTCAGTGCTACTGACATAAAACTATGTACAACTGTACTGTGCTGTTGTGTGCACTGTGCCAAAGTTATTTAACGATTGTTTAACTAAAGCCACTAAATGGTGTTATTAACTCAAGTTTAACTATTATAATACACTAACTACTAATAAAACTACTAGCAATATTTTGTATAAAAAAATTTACACAGGCCTAAGAGAAAGATGGCTCTATCAGTCTCTTTCTTCTACAACTAGGCTAAAGCTATCCTTCCTATTCTAAGTCTATCCCTAGGCAAGGACAGACTCTCTCAAGTCTACCTAAAGTGATGTCATCTATATATATTTAATTAATATTATTAATTTATATAATATGGATTATAAATTATAATTAGATTTATATCAACTTTAAATCAGATACAGAAGCAGACAGATATAGTCGTATTACTTCTGCTAAATCTACAAAAATTAGCTAAATTATTTTCTTTCTTACTACTTGTACTACAGCTACCTTAAAGCTTTGCTTAGTACAGTTGTCGTCATACAGTCAATCTTTCTTTAAAAAAAAAATAGAAAATAAAATTTTACTGCCGAACAAGTTCACTTCACTGATGGACTGAGATGAGCAAAACACTGTGGTGTTTTTAATAAAAGAAAATTAAAAAATGTGAAAATAATATTTAACATCAAATCACTGATAGACTGAGGTGAGCAAAACAAATGAAATAAAAAAAAAAATTGAAAACTATAATAATTATTAATTAATATTAAGAAGAACAATTGACTTTGTCTCTGTTACTTACCTGCCCCTGGCTCCCACGTTGCCGCCACGGAGGAGAGGGAGACCCCCCTCCAACACACGACCACCGGAGCCGCCACGGAGGAGAGGGAGACCCCCCTCCAACGCACGACCCCCGAGCCGCCACGCAGGAGGGGGAGACCCCCCTCCAATGCACGGACACCGGAGCCGCCACGGAGGAGAGGGAGACCCCCCTCCAACGCACAGACACCGGAGCCGCCACGGAGGAGAGGGAGACCCCCCTCCAACGCACGGCTACCACCGCTGCAGCCTCCTCGCAGGAGAGGGAGGCCGCCCTCCAACGCGGTGCCGCTTCCGCCGTCATCTGCAGGACTGCCGCGCAGGAGAGGCAGACCTCCTGGAACACGGCGTCCGGCACTCGCGTGCCCTCTAGTGGTGAACTCCCAGACTGCAGGTATTTATGAGGGGAGATTGCGCCACACTCATCATGGTGGCGATTCCCGGACATTGGTGGCGACGTCATGAACTTCCTCTGCGGGTCCTATTTAAACCTCCTCAGTTCTGTCTGACTTTGCCTTCTGTTGGTTGTCTATGCCTTGTGCTAGTACCCAGATAGCGTTTTCTGATTCCGTATTCCTGTGTATGATCCCGGCTTGTCTGACTTCGTTGATTTCCTGATTCCTGACCTCGGCTACGTTTACGTTTATCCTGTTTTCCTGAATCCTGACCTCGGCTCCGTTATATGACCATCCTGCTCTCCGGAAACCTGACCTCAGCTTGTTTGACCTGTTCTGTCCTGGAGTCCTACCTGACCACGGTGTCTCCTAACTACTTGTACGTGACAGTCTCTTGCTGTTTCTAACACAAAGCGCAAATAAATCACTGCAGCACCGCTACTAGTAAGTTAGCTTAACTTTAAAATTAAAAATGATTAACAAAATTTTTAACTAAGTAAAAATTATTAGGGATTTCTTATGTTAATATGATTAATAATTCATTATCAACTTCCAGTTTAAGGGTAGTAGTGGACTGATTACTCTTTATGTGGGATAAATTAACTCAATCTTCTACCTGACAGAATGGCTCAAGCACACTAAGCTAATATACCGTATTGGCCCGAATATAGGCTGCACTTTTTCCCCCTACTTTAAGTCTTTAAAGTGGGGGTGCTGCCTATATTTGAGGGTTAGCGCCCGACGCCCGGGACATGCAGTTCCGAGTGCCGGGCAGGCAGCAGGGTTAGGATACAGATCCCCCCCAGCGGTGCAGGGGACCCGTATCCTACTCTTTGGTACGCTCAGACAGCCTCCCCTGCTGGCACTTTCCACGGGGGGAGTGCCGGCACGGGAGATTGTCTAAGCGCATCGCGCAGATGTTCACCGGCTGCAGCGATGCGCGTGTAAACAACCTCCGCTGCCGGCACGTCTGCACGATGTGCTTTAACAATCTCCCTTGCCGGGAATTCCCACGAGGGGAGTTGTATACGCGTATTGCGTAGATGTCCTCCTCCGGCCCTGCAAGACACCCGGGAGTCTGCTCTGGTAAATCGGGGGGAGGCAGAGTGGCAGCATATCTCGAGGGGGGGGGACAGAGTGGCAGCATATCTCGGGGGGGACAGAGTGGCAGCATATCGGTGGGGGACAGAGTGGAAGCATAACGGGGGGACAGAGTGGAAGCATATCTCGGGGGTGAACAGAGTGGCAGCATATGGGGGGGCAGAGTGGCAGCATATCTCAGGGGTGGGGGGGACAGAGTGGCAGCATATCTATTACAAAACTTTTTCTTTAAAAAAGCACCAAACTTTTAGGGTGCGGCCTATATTCGGGTGCGGCCTGTATCCGAGCCAATACGGTAATACAGCTAATTTACGTAGCTAAAATGAATTATAATATTATTCATTATAATTAATTAACACAATAGCAGTATAGTATACTATGATTGATATTTATATATTATATTAAATTATATTTTTAACTAATATTAATTATAATATTAGTTAAAAATATAATTTATAACCAACAGTTCAGCTTAACTAACTAATTTATTGACTGACTGTCCTGAACTGAAATTACAAAATCAAGTTTTAAAAATGATTTTAAAAAACTAAGGGAAGATAGAAGGCAAGTAGTAGGCAGTGGGCACGGTCAGTCCAGGGCCAGGGCACTGCAGTGCCAATAGGGTGACCTCATGTCCCGGATTGCCCTGGACAGTCCCACAATGGAACTTTAAGTCCAGGGTCCAAGGCAGCCTCAATCCTGGACAATGCATTGGCCGGGCAGTCATTGGCTGCCAGACATATCCAGCCACTTAGTACAGAACAAAATTTCCACAATATATAAAAAATGAAAAGAATTGACCATGCCAGAATAATGCAGAGAATTAAAGAGCAGTGGCACTGGGCCTGGGCAGGCACTAACAGATAGATACAGGCCCCTTGGTGCAGGACTGAATTTCCACTATATTTGAACAATTCAAATAAATGATTCCTCAAAGTAAGAATCAAGACAGAGGCCCTAATGAAGTGGTGTTTATGACCACATAATGTGTAGGGCTATATAAGTTGATTGTGGATCTCAGGGAGGAGAAAAAAGCAGCCTTTTATCCAAGTTTTTAAAAGCTGAGACGTTTGTGTCTTGTTGATATGCGATTTCTACACATTCGTATGTAATTGCATTATTTTGTGTGTTTAAATAAAGTTGTTTGATATTCATTTTTCTTAAATATCTAAACTTCTCCGTGCAATCAAGACCACAGCTTCTATGTCTTTTTAAATTTGAAAACAAACAAAAGATAAAGTGCAGGGCTCCGTTTGTAATAACTCTATATTAGTAGTGTTATGCAGTTTTGTATTATATACAATTGAACATGTCCATTCTTACAAAATAACACCCATTGTGCAAAAAAAAAACAAAAAACAACCACAGGTATACTTAGATTCAGATCACAAATCACAGGTGATGTCTTCTATGAAACCCTAATCTTTTGAGCAACCAAGTTTGCTCAAACTATAGGGCGTCTGTATAAGAATATCATAGGATCCAATAGGGTATCTGTTTCTGGAGAACAGCAGCTTGTTGTATTCCACTCAATGTTGTTGTTCCTTAATAAGCATCAGCTCAAAATATACAGGAGGTCAAAATGAAGAGGAGGATTTTAAAAGCAAAAATAACAATTTATTAATAGTAAAAGTTAAAAAACGATATGCTTGCAACAAATAGAGTTCCATGCTTTGCCTGTGTAGTTTGTGCTACTTCCAGGTGGGCGTGTCGCCAATTTCCATACCGCGTTTCACCCAATCAGGCTTCCTCAGATGCATCTCTTACAAATGTTTTTTAAGGTATTATGCCAGGTGCGTCCACTCTTTCCTTCTGTTCCTCCAATTCACAGCTTCGGAAGGAAGGTTAAGTGTTTGGAACTCTGCCATGGGAGAGAGAGAACAGCTGCAGGGGAGTGAAAGACTCCGGTCTGTGAGCTGTGGCTAATACCTCTGTACTCCGACGTTTTTATTTATTACTTTTTTTTTTTTTTACACAGGACTGATGGTTTGACTCTTTTACTATTAGTTCACACTGAAGACTGTTCGTGAATGAATTGATTTATATACATTATTTAATATTTAAAATTGTGCCCCCCAGCTATTTTTTTTTTTACAGAGGTTACTTTATTTACACTGCCTTTACACATGCCTATTTAACATCACGATGGGTGAAATCACGCGTATTGTCCACTTGCCTCTGAGACTACCTACTTAAAAATTCTCACATTGTATCTGCAGAAGGCACTTCCCCCAACTGGCCCACCCTGACCAGACTGGGTTCATCCCTGGCCGTGAATACCATCCATGCAGCAAGGCACACCGGGCAGATGCTGGCTCTGCTGATAACTGACACAAAAAAGGCCTTTGATAGGGTCAGTTAGCCATTTCTGAGGGGGGTGGGCCCCGGTGAGAGAATGGTAACCAGTCTCAGATTAAAGCAGGGAGCACCTGCCTTCTTTCCCCATTTCTTACCCTGCTTATTGGAAATGAGGCGATTAATTTACATAACATGATGCCTGGTACCCTCGCAAGACGTTTTATTAAAAATTTCACTATTTAACGCATAATGTGTAAAAGGAATTCTATCGAGAGAGTTTTCGGTGAGGTAGAGCATTTCTCACCTGGAGTCCTACTTTAGGCAGTGTAGGACCCAGTCTTGCCTCGTGAAAACCTTGCTACCAGTACTGTAAACAACGAGGTGCTCAACTGGGAACCAGATCCCCTGCCCCTGTGACCTCTGTTCTCATTGTAGCACAACTAGGGGGAAGGGAACCGAAGTCATGTGTTATCAGGGCCTCCCCAATTGTACAAGCTTCCAGAACCTTTATTGTCCTAACCTTTGGCTTCTTTTGCCCCTCCCCTTTTTATATCTGCACCCCTTGTTGGAAAATCAATAAACGTTGATTTACAATATACTGTATACAAAAGAAAAATCATAAAATGTATGTATTTAAACATATAAATGCATTGACATAGACACCTAAATTTACAATACCTTAAAATATTAATCTGTGTTTAGAATATACTTTAATCTTACCATTTGGCTACCTCTAGCATTCCCTTGATATGGTTTCCAAAATTCTCCATCTGAACTATAGAACACAACAAACTGGGATATGTACAGATTGAGGAAACGTTGACGAGCACCTTGTGTGTGTAATTCATGAATCAAAGTAGGGATGTGTAGGTCCACCTGGAAAAGAAGAACATTCATTGTACAGATTGGAACCATGCTAAGAACCATTGCATATCGTTGTGTTTTTCTTTGGCCAAATTTTCAGTTGAGCATGGATTACTTCTTAGGAGTGGGAGCAAGATTTTTGTCCTTATCCATTTTGTCTGGAGATACAGGACCAGACACCTGCATGTAAGGACAAAAATGGCAAAATTGCCCTGGGACTTGATGTACCAAAAAACCCTGGGACTGAAGGGGTTACATCCTCAGAAATAATCACCCCTAAATCCCTTTTCTCACATGTTGAGGTAAGGACAGTATCAAATATTCTATACTCTGTCCTTGGGTTTTTATTCCCTAGATGTGTTACTTTGCATTTTCCAGTTTACCTAAATCATTTGCCATTTGGCTTACCCCTCCAGGAACATCAACCCTGTTTTTGTGTCGCCAGCAAAAAGACATACCTTACCACCAAGACCTTCTGCAATATTGCTAATAAAAATATTAAAGAAAATGGGCCCAGGTCCCCGAGGTGCCCCACTGGTAACAAGACCTTGCTCTGAATATACACCATTGATTACAACCCTCTGTTTTCTGTCACTGCCGAATCCATTCAACAACGTTGGGATCTAAACTCAGATTGCAGTTTATTGATAAGTCTTCTATGTGGCACTGTGTCAAAGGCCTTACTGAAATCTAGATACACAATGTCTACTGTACCACCATGGTCAACTTTAGTCACCCAATCAAAAAAATCAATAACATTTGTTTGGCATGATCTTCCTGAGGTAAACCCTTGTTGTTTTTGATCTTGAAACCCATGTGACTTCAGTTCAACAATCCTGTCCTTTAACATTGTTTCCATTAATTTTCCCACTACAGATGTAAGACTAACTGGCCTGTAGTTGCCCGACTCCTCCCTACTGCCTTTTTTTGTGAATGGGCACAACATTTGCTAATTTCCAATCCCCTGGGATGACTCCCGTTAACAATGATTTGTTAAATAGATCAGTTAATGGTTTTGCTAGTACACCACCACGCTCTTTTAATAACTTGGGGTGTGTCCCATCAGGCCCCATCGACTGATTTGTCTTTACCTTAGACAAATGAAGTAGAACCTCCGCCTCGATAAACTCACATATTTCAAATGACTCAGTCTTTTTTCCTAACTGAGGTCCCATTCCCTCATTTTCATTTGTAAAAACTGAACCAAAATATTAATTGAGGCGGTCAGCTAGACCTTTATATTCTGCTACATATCTTCCTTCTTTTGTTTTTAATCTAACTAATCATTGTTTTACTTTCCTCTTCTCATTTATATATCTAAAAAATGTTTTATCTCCCTTTTTTACTGACAGGGCAATTCTCTCTTTTGCGTGTGATTTAGCTGCACTTTTTTTGCTTCTTTCTGCCTAATTTTTTAGATCTGTCTACCTTCTTTTTACTAAAGGCTAACTTCTTGTCTTTTCTATTTACTAAAGGCTAACTTCTTGTCTTTTACGATTTTGGCCACTTCTGCAGAGTACCACATCGGTTTCTTTAATTTTTTACTCTGACTGACCAGCCTAATACAATTTTCTATTATGTTCAATAATACAACTTTTAAATAATCCCATTTCTCCTGGACTTCATTTAAATTGCACTAGTCTGATAATGACTCCTATACACATATTCTCATTTTAGAAAAGTCAGCTTTTCTAAAATCTAAAACTTTTGTTGAGTGGTGTGATTCATATATTAAACCACACAGACTGATGATCACTAGATCCCAAACTTTCACCTACATAAATATCCGTTAACAAATCTCCATTTGTGAACACGAAATCCAATATGGCTTCCTTACGAGTGGGCTCCTCAACTACTTGTTTTAAAGATAATCCCAGTAGGGAGTCAGAATATCTGCACTCCGAGCACAACCAACTACTTTCGTTTTCCAGTTCACATTAGGGAGAGTCACCCATGATTATAACATCTCCTTCATCATTTTAGCTAACTCCACTAGTATATTATCTAGTTTTCTACTTGTCCTGAGGGTCTATAAATCACTCCTACATGAGTTACTTTTCTTTTGCCAAATTCTACTGTAACCCAAACCGACTCTATGTTCTCCTCACCAACTTGTGTTAAGTTAGATTTTATGTTATTTTCCACATATAGGGCCACCCCTCCCCTTTCTTGCCCCTTCTGTCTTTTCTATATAAAGAGTACTCGGTATTGATATGTCCAGTCATTTTTCTTATTATACCATGTTTCAGTAATAGCCGCTATATCAACATTCTCAGTTGCCACTACTGTTACAAGTTAATGCATCTTCTTCACTAATCTGTGAGCATTTGTAGACATGACCTGTACCTTGTCATTTAACACACATGCTGCAAGCACTTTCTGTCTTTGTTTTGAGAGTCAACATACATGCTTCTCCCTATTATCTGTACAGACCAAGCCCCCAGATCCACCCACCTGGTTACTAACTAAAACACCTTCCCTTTCTATACTGTCTAGCCCAATATTTATCCCACCCCCATTCATAGTTTAAAATCTCCTCCAACCATCTAGCCATTCTCTCCCCAAGCACATTAGACCATTTTGCATTCAGGTGCAATCCATCATGACTATAGAGATCATACCCCAAGGCAAAAGCAGCCTAGTGCTCTAAAAACCCAAAGCCCTCCTTCTTACACAAAGACTTCAGCCTAATAGCTGAATCTCCTGATGCCTTTCTGGTGTAGCGCATGGCACAGGTAGTATCTGTGAGAATACTACGTTGGGGGTCCTTTTTTTAATTCTACTCCATAAACCCATAAACTTAACCTTTAAGGACACTCCATCTTCCTCTTACTATGTCCTTGGTGCCAATGTGCTCACCAGCCCCTCGCAATAATCTATCCCAGGGCCGGCCTTAGGGGTGTGCGACCTGTGCAGCAGGGGCACCTGTCCGAGACTTAAATTAAAACATCGTTTTTAAAAAAAAACTTTAACATCCTTTATGTTAAATAAAGTTAAGAAAAACAACAAAAAACGATGCTTTAACCCCTTAACGTCCATTGCCGGGTCAGGCACGTCATGCAAAACGGTCACTTAATGACCTATGACGTGCCTGGCACGTCATGAGTCTTAAACAAGCTTAGAAAGTGATCAACGATCACTTTCTTCACTTAAACGGTGTCGAGGCATTCAGCAACACCGAGATCGGCATCATGGGCCATGTCTGGCCCCTCCCCATGGGCGTCAACATCCGCCATACACTGTTTTAAAAGTTTAGGAGGCGATCAACGATCACCTCCTAACTTCAATGGTGTTGCTGAAATGTCTCGATCACGAGGCATTCAGCGACACCAAACACTTACCCCAGGACGCACTGTGACCGCTCCGGAGAGCGGTCACAACCGCCACTGCGTGTGTGATCTTCGCCATCCGCAAGATAATAAAGTTGAAAAAGTTCGCAAGATGGTGTCCAGACCCTCTAGAGAACTCTGGCTCCACTTGCAGGTTGAATACAGGTACTAAATTCAACCATACAAGTCAATGGAGCACAGCTTTGATTAGTAAAATTTTTTTTATTTTTTTTTAAAAAAGGTAACATTTAAAAATTATTATGCATCAGAGGAACCATCCAGTTCCACCAAACTGTAAAAAAGAAGTCCAAAAAGAATAAAATAAATAAAATAAAAAAATGTATTATTCTGAGCAAGTGCTAAAATTAGCGCTGTATTTTCCCAAAACGCCTGACATGGAAAAATTTCAATAAAAGCATTTCAAATACCGAAGGGGTGTCTAATTTTAAAAAAATATGGTTTTATGGGGTAAATTGGAGTGGCCGGGCTCAAAGATAGGGCATAGGCACAGACTGACCAAAATAGGGAAAAAAAGCGCACTTCCTAAATGTGGCATTTTAACCCCAAACAGTAGTAAAACCCATGCATGGGTGGTATCACAGTACTCGAGAGATGTTGTTGAACACATATTGGGGTGTTGTTTGATTGTGACATATACCTGGAGCTATAAATTTATACCCAAAGTACAATTTGTGTGAAAAAAATACCAAAAAAAAAACTACCACAAAGTATGACAAAGATTGGTGGTAGAATTAGTGCATGGAAAGTGTTAAAATTCTAGCATTTTATATACCCTGGGGTGTCTACTTTTCAAAAATATATGATTTGATGGGGTAAATTGCATTGGTCGGCTTCAAAGGTACCCGAAATCGTACATGGGGGGGAAGAATTACCAGATTTGGAAAAAATGGTTTTGAAATAGCAAAACGCTACTTGTACTTATTGCTCCATAACGTGCAGAAAAAAAGCCAAAAAACATAAAAACATTGGGTATTTCTAAACTCAGGACAAATAGTAGAATCTATTTAGTAGGTTTTTTCATTAGCTTTTTCGGATGAGTAAAAGATTTTTTGGGTAAAAGTCAGAAAATGTGGGGTTTTTTTACATTTTTCATCATATTTTATTATTTTTTTATGGGAAATTAGATAATATGATCAAATATGACTATGGTATCTGAAGAAAGCCCTTCTTGTCCTGAAAAAAACAATATATAATTTGTGTGGGTTCACTAAATGAGTGAGAAGAAAATTACATCTAAACACGATCGGCACAAAAGTGTTAAAACAGCCTTGGTCCCAATGGTACAAAAGGTAAAACACAGTCTGGTCCTTAAGGGGTTAATTTGAGTCCTGGGCAGGGGCACCGAGCGGTTGCTCGTGAAGTTTTCAGCAACCGCTCGGCGC
This sequence comes from Sceloporus occidentalis, assembly GCA_023333645.1. NCBI lineage: Eukaryota > Metazoa > Chordata > Lepidosauria > Squamata > Phrynosomatidae > Sceloporus > Sceloporus occidentalis. Next base: position 5,153,819 of record JALMGF010000058.1, read on the forward strand.
CCCTCACTCTTCGTGACTCAAAATGAAATGCCGGAACTGCGACAGAGCGGGAAGACGGATGCCTCCCGCTCCCACCGTAGGACTCCAGCAACAAGGTAAGTGAGGATAACGAGAAGTAGGGAGAGGGAGTAGATAGTTAGAAGGGGCAGAGGGGGGGTAGTGATAAGGGGCAGAGGGGGGGATAGTGATAAGGGGCAGAGGGGGGGATAGTGATAAGGGGCAGAGGGGGGATAGTGATAAGGGACAGGGGGGATAGTGATAAGGGGCAGAGGGGGGATAGTGAGAAGGAGCAGAAGGGGGAGATAGAAGGGGCAGAGGGGGGAGATAGAAGGGGCAGAGGGGGGAGATAGTGAGAAGGGGCAGAGGGGGGAGATAGTGAGAAGGGGGATAGTGAGAAGGGGGGATAGTAAGAAGGGGCAGAGGGGGGGTAGTGAGAAGGGGCATCAGAGGAGTAGTCCGCACAGGGCGCCAGAACACTTAAGGCCGGCTCTGATCTATCCACTCTGTATGCAACATGCCGAACCCAGGCATCCGAGAGAGAGCAAACCTTTTGGTTGCTGCGATCAGAGCAACAGATTACCCTGTCTGTTCTCTTAATTATAGAATCTCCTAACACCACAACCTGCCTGGGCTTCCCTTCCTTCTGCATCCTCTGGTACACTGGATGAGCTGCTTTCCTGGTTGTTAGGGAGAACTGTTTTTTCCCAGAAATCCCACCTCTAAGTCTGCCTCCCCAGCATGCTCACTTAAAAGGGCAAATTTGTTGGGATGGAGAACCTTAGGACTAGCTTCCCTCTTCCCCACTGCAACCACACCTAACTGTCACCCTGCTTTGTGCAGAAAGCAAGCCTCTTACTATGAGCAAGCTCTCTGAGTTTAACCACTTCCTTTATACAGAGCAACACAGTTAATTGATTATAAGCCCCACCCTTAACTAATAACACTATAGCAAAGGGGAAAAAGCACAGTTAAGCAAAACACAGGTAAAAAACCCTTCAACCTTCCTGTTGCTGGTTGAAATACAAACCCACTGTTGGTATACTTATAATACCAATTCTCTGCTGCTGCTGTGGTACACAAACTGGCCACTTGCAGAAAGCAAGTCACTTAAACAATGCAAGCCCTAACTATGGGCCAGTAGTGAGGGCTTGCATAGTTAAATAATCAAAGTCCAAGCAATCAAAGCAAGGTACAAAGTGCAAAAATAGAATTCAAGGATCAAAAACAGAACTGCAGAGCCAGAAAGTACAATACTCCAGCAAGGGAGCCTGGGTGTACCCTTAGTATATTAAGGCCCTTGATTACCTGACGGGCCCTGGGTTGACAGGAATCTGAGACATATACCGTATTTGCTCGATTATAAGACGAGGTTTTTTTCAGAGCAAGTGCTCAAATAGGTCTGACTATGAGACTAAGATCCAGATCCCCCGCAACGCTGCAGGGGACCTGGATCCTCCTGTCTGCCCCGCAACTTACCGGTGCTTCTAACTCCTGGTCTGTAGCCATGGCAGCATGTAGACGATTCGCGTAGACAACTTCCGCTGCAGCCGGAAGGGGGTGCGGTTAGCAGGGGGGGTTGTCTGCGTCCATCGCGCAGACCTTCCCCGGCTGTCAGGGATCAGATTTCCCCTCACCGGGGAATTCTCGTCTACACGCTGCCTGGGCACCGGTAAGGGGTTTTTTTTGGGGGGGGGTGTTAAATATGGGGCATAAGGCATTTCTGTAGGCAGAGTGCTCTATGAAATGCTGTTTAACCCCCTTAATGCTACTCTGCCTCCAGAAATGCCTTTTAACCCTCTATACGCCACTCTGCCTCCTGAAATGCCTTATACCTCCCTATATGCCACTCTGCCCCATAATAAGCCTTTTAACCCCCTAAATGCCAGAGTGGTATAAGGCATTTCTGGAGGCAGAGTGGCACATAGGAGTAGTCCGCACAGCGCCCCACAACACCTAAGGCCGGCTCTGATATTAGCTACCCATGGCTCGGATACATTTGGGTTGGAGAAGCGGCAATGTATATACAGAGAGGTAGGAGTCACGTCTGTGCTTTCCACAGATGTTTTAATGGGCAAGGAGTGCTAGATTTTTTGCTAGACCTGTAGAATGTGAAGGTGAACTAGCGGTACAGAGACCTAGTTAACACCTTTCCTTGATCCTCCCCGACATACCACCCATATGAACTTGGTCTCCACCCATTAGACTCAGAGAGACTGCATAATGCACAAGGTATCTCCATCAAAGCAACATTTGATACTCCCTTCAAATTGCCCTGCTGTCCTGTCTCTCGCCCATAAAACCCTCTTGCTGGTCACCTTGGAGCCTGTAGTTCAAAGTACTGAATAATTTGCTCTGTTTAACGGCCTCAATTATCCTGATACATGAAATGTTTCTGTAGTTCTTGCGATATAAGCCAGGAGTTTGGCAAACAGGGAGACCAGACACATAACCACCTCAAACCCTTGTCTATCATTGAGGAACCCAGATGGTTTTCGTCAAAATCTCTTAATTTTAGGACCTTTGGCTAGATCAAGCCATGTGTATCCTTACCATGGTGCACTTTGCCACTAGGTACCCAAATGTGGTGGTTTTGGCCAAAATCACTGCAGAGACTGTAACAGATGCCCTGGTAACTGTCTTTACTAGGGTTGCCTTCCCTAGTGAGTAATTGCTTCATCAGGGATCCCAGTTCACATGGTCTGTTGGCTCTGTCCCCTGATCTCTGCCCCATACCATTAATGGAGAAGAAACGTTAGAACAAGAGGTCATTCATTTAAGGAAGTTTTACTTTACTGAGAGGGTGATACATAAATGGAACAGCCTCTCGTTAGAGGTGGTAAAAGCTAATACAGGAAAGGAAGTTAAACATACATGGGATAAATATAAAGCTGTCCTAAAAGTCAAGATCAAGGACTGGTTAACATTTGAGTCTTACATCAGCAAAAATGTGATGCCTAGATGGTGTCACGCTCTACCCAGGCTGCGGAGCTGCATGTCTTTTGTTACCCTGTCTTGCTGTGGTCCATTTCTGGAGTTCTGTAGGTTCTGTCCTGTACCTCTTATTCCTTGATTCCAGTCTTGCTCTTTGCTTCAGCTCTGTTTCCTTTATAAGGTGTGCCCCACCTGTGTGTTCCGTTTGTCTCAGTCTGCAGTCTACAGGTATGTCTCTCTGATATGTGTATAGATTCAATGTTCAGTTTATTTCGTACCTCTGTAAGCAGGCTTTACCGTTAGGACCCACCTTCATTGGAGTACTTTGGCATAGTGGTGGGCTAAGCAGTCTATGGCCATAAGATGTGACGGAATCTCCAATAGTTATCATATAGTCCTAGGCTAGTTCCTGTATGTATGTGTGTCAGTCTGTGCTGTCTTGTAACCCCGGTAGAGGGGTGTCCTGTCTTGTAACCCCGGTAGAGGGGTGTCCTGTCTTGTAACCCCGGTAGAGGGGTGTCCTGTCTTGTAACCCCGGTAGAGGGGTGTCCTGTCTTGTAACCCGGGTAGAGGGGTGTCCTGTCTTGCAACCCCGGTAGAAGGGTATCCTGTCCTGTTCATGTCAGATCTTGAGTATTCCTTGTCTTGTTCCCTGTTGTGCACTGTATCATGTATATCTTGTCTGGTTATGATTCTTGCTTGGTCTCCCTGTTCCTTGCTCGCTATGTTTCCGCTATCTACTCTGCTTAGCTTCCATACTCTCAGCCTGCAGAATCCTGCACATGATTCCGGTGCTATGTGTCATGACTGCTCCAGGGTGCCTGCAGGATATCTCCATGTTCTGTCCTGTCATCATCTGCTGCTATGTCAGGGCACTGGTATGTGGCTGCACAACACTAGATACCCACTGGGAGAGTGCTGTCGCCCTGGACCAGTCCCTGTCCAACTCCGCTTCTGCACCGTAACTCCTGCACACAATCTTTAGGCGCTATGGGTCTTTACAGTAGTCTGTATGGACCCGGTTCGTAACAGATGGACCAAATAGTTCTTATCTGCCGTCAAATTCTATGTGTCAGGATTCCACCCTGTCAGCCCAGACTCTGTATTTATTTAGGTGTTGTGTCCTTTGTAGCCTCTAGAGGTCAACTCTCAGACCACAGTATGCTAACGACCTGACCAGCTGCATCTGCTTAACTGGCTGCAACCCTTAAATACCTGTTGATTCCTCCATTCTAGGTCATTGCATTGCTACATACACTATTCAGCCCCTGCTTCCTGGCAATGTGCTGTTCCTAGTAGTTCTGTTGGATTCTACCTGTTTTGACCCTGCTTGTTCTGACCTTGCACTTGGCTCCTGATTTGTCATTTATTCGAGATCTCCTGGTATTGACCCTGGTTGTCTGACCATGCGTGCCCTGTCCGAGGGCTTTCCAGCCGTGTGCCCTGTCCGAGGGCTTTCCAGCCGTGTGCCCTGTCCGAGGGATTTCCAGCCGTGTGCCCTGTCCGAGGGCTTTCCAGCCGTATTGCCAGTCAAGACCAGTTCTGTGTTCTACTTACCTGTCTTGTCAGCTTACTCCGATATAGACCATCTCATAATAATATATAGCCTTGGGTGTGCTTCTTTTTGCCTTTCTGTACTTCCCTACCTGTCAATATGCATCTGGTATCCTTTGCAACTTTGCATCCTTTGATCTGCTTACCCGAGCCCTGAAACTATGTTTCACGTTTCTATGTTAAACAAAGGTTCAGCAGAACCATCAAACAGATGATCTTGCCTTGTGCAAACTCCAGAAAGGACTGGGAAAAATACCTTCCAGGTTTCCTTTTCACATACTAAGGTGATAACTCAGGAGTAGACTGATTATTCGCCTTTTGAGCTTTTATTTGGGCAGAGGACTTGGGATCCCTGCAACACTGGGATGAAAAGTATGACCCAGACGTAATGGCTACTTATGTAATGGAGATGTGCAAGAAGCCAGAAGGTATTTAGAAGGGGACTGTGACCTGAGCCTACCACGGTTGTGCCATCCTAGAACAGCTGGTGCCCAAAACCAAGTATTGACATTCTTTGCCACTATCAGTTAATATAGAATGATTATCAATAATCAAGTACTTACAAAGAGGCTCCCAGAAGCCCCCAAGTACTTGACACTCCTGGTATCACCAAATGTGTTTTGGTTTATTCAGAAGCCTCCATGTACAGATTGAGAGCAGAACCAATTCAATAAATAGGGGAATGGAATAACTGTTACAGTGTGTTAGAGGGAGTATGCGTCTAAATATGTGTTAGCATGTGTGAAAGTGTGTGTTAGTGTGAATATGTCTTTGTAAATGTGTTAGCATTAGTGTATGTTACCATGATTGTATATGTGTGTTAGCACAAGTGTGCATGTGTTAGTATGATAGTTTGTGTGTAAGTATTAGACTTTTGCATTCATATTCGAGAGAACATGAAACGAACACGAATGTTGCGTTTTCGTTGTTCAAACTGAATACCCAAAAAATAATATGGGTGCGGGTAAACGCACACAAATCTTCATGTTCGTCGTCATAACTATCTCCTAGCTAATCTTCCTGGTCCCTTCCTCCCATTCAAGTCACTGCCTCTAGCCTACCTTGTCTACTTAGCATTGCAGCTGTCCTTCATTGGTTGATGCCAGAGGAGGCCCCTGCCAGCAACCAATAGTCGCTCTTACTGACCTTTCAAATCCTGGCACCAAAACTGTTACTGCTTTAACCCTGTTTTAACCCCTGCTAAAAAAAAACTGCAAAAAAAGACTAACACGAAGAACATATATGAATATTCACCCGAAAAGAACACAGGAACGGGTGAATATTTGTGGAATGCAAAGGTTTTTTTTTCACGAAGACTAACACAAAGACTTGGCTAGCGCCAAAGTCTAGTAACTATGTTTTCCATAGTGTATGCTAGTTATTGATTACAGCAAGGGGCTTGTAGGGCCGTGTCGCTTTACCTGCCCTTGAGCCAGAAGGTACCAGTCCTCCCATGCTGACAGCTATCATATGTGTTCCAAAAGTCCGACACAACCTCATTAAGCTTCAGTTACATGAAGAGCTAGGCTGGTCCTGTATAATGGACAGCTAAATCAGTGAAGTCTCCCCACTCGGTGAATTATACCCTTGCACTGGCAGGTTTTTCAGCCCTTCTTGATGGAAAAAGCCTTCCAGTGGGTTAAACCATAGGGGCATGTTATCAAGAGTAATCTCCAATTTTCATATAAAAATTGCTCAACCACTGAAGTCTGGAGCATGATCAGTTATTATCGTATTTGCGCGATTATAAGATGACCCTGATTATAAGACGACCCCCCAAACCTGAATATTAATTTAGGAGAAAAAGAAAAAGCCTGAATATAAGACGACCCTATAGGAAAAAAGTTTTACCAGTAAATGTTAATTCATGTAAACTATTTTTTTAATAAAAGCTATGATTGAGAAAAATATTTTGGTTTTATTTCCTTCTGTTTTCCAACCTGCCCCCCCAGTTATGCACATCTGCCCCAGAAATGCCTTATACCCCCTATATGCCACTGTGCCCTATGATATGCCTTTTAACCCTCTAAATGCCACTGTGCCCCATGATATGCCTTTTGACCCCCTATGTGCCACTCTGCCTCCAGAAATACCTTATACCCCTGTATGCCACTCTGGCATTAAGGGGGTTAAAAGGGATATTATGGGGCAGAGTGGCATATAGGGAGGTGTAAGGCATTTCAGGAGGCAGAGTGGTGTATAGAGAGTTAAAAAGGCATTTCTGGAGGCAAAGTGGCATTAAGGGGGTTAAAAGGCATTTCATAGAGCACTCTGCCTCCAGAAATGCCTTATGCCCCCATTTAACACTCCCACGCCCCACCCCCCAAACTTACCGGTTCTTCTGACTCTCCTGTCATGTAGCCGGGGCAGCGTGTAGATGTCTACGCGATTCGCGATTCCGGTGCGGGGAACTCTGATCTCTGACAGCCGGGGAAGGTCTGCTAGCCACACCTCCTTCTGGCTGCAGCGTAGGTTGTCTACGCGACATCTACACGCTGCCCTGGCTACACACCGGGGACTCAGAAGCACCGGTAAGGGGGGGGGGAGACAGGAGGATCCAGGTCCCCTGCAGCTTAGGGGGATCTGGATCTTAGTCGTCTCATAGTCAGACTTATTTGAGGTCTGATTTATAAGACCACCCCGCATTTGCTCTGAAAAAAACCTCTTCTTATAATCGGGCAAATACGGTACTTACAACCAATCTTGACACCAAAGCAGGCAAAACTTCTAGCTCAAAATATATTGTCAATAAATAGGGAATCTTAATGTTGAGTAATAAATGAAAACTGCTAGTGTTCTCCACATGGTCACAATAACCATTTTATTGCTAGGTGGTAAAGTGGTTCAGTTGGGGAAAGAGTTGTTGTTTACTTGATCACAACTGATAGCATTTGTTGAGTTAAAAGATAACGTGTTAACCACCCCATTTAAATTGTACACAGGTGTGACATTTGTTGGTGCATAATACATTTAAGGTAACAATAATAAAAATAATATAGTGTACATGCATATAGTGTTGACTGTGTATTGTGTAGCATGCTTACTTTCACTGTTAGTGATGCATATGTATATGTCATATATATATGTCAATGCTTGTTGCTGTCAGGGTCCACTTTTTCGCTGCCTGAACCATGGCTTTTTCATACCTGTGGTATATAAATCTGCTACCACTAGTGGCCACCCTCCGCCCTCTGGAGCACTCAGAACTCAATTACCAGGATCAGGTGTACCTTATTACTTGAGTTGAGCCCTAATCAATACATCCAGCTGCGCCTTGTTTCCAGGATTGAATCCTGGCTATTTCATCCAGCTCTCTGCCTTTCGTGCCCATCCAAGTGGGCTCTCTGCCTTTTGTGCCCATCCAAGTGGGCTCTCTGCCTTTCGTGCCCTTCCAAGTGGGCTCTCTGCCTTTCGTGCCCTTCCAAGTGGGTTCCCTGCCAAAAGACTTATTACCGGTATTTATTTATCCTGCCATACGTCCAGTTTCTTGCTTACAGACTGTATTACCCTTATTTGCTTGTCCTGTCATATACATACAATACATTGCATTACCTATATTTCTGCTTGTGGTGTCTTTGTATAATCATGCATCGTGGGTTACAGACCGAACCCCAAGTATCCCCTGCACATGGGCTCCTACCCGACCTGATTACCCGAGTCCTGACAGTTGCTTGGTATGCTTGTGTCCAGGGTAGTGTGACTGTATTGTACCTAGGGTAGTGCAACTGTGTACAGAGTAGTATGTACATAGGATAGTCCCACGGTGTATTGTTTAGTATACTTGTGTATAGGGTAGTGTGACTTTGTATGGAATAGTATGCAACATGTATGTATATAGTGTTATTTGTCTGCGTGTAGCATAGCATGTACAGTGTAACTGAACTGTTTGGGACACGTGTATAGTGTAGGGTGACTGTGTATAGGGTATTGTCAAGTTCAGGGGTACTTCAAAATTAGTTAGAGAAAAGGTTGACAAATAAGTCTTGTGCACTGTTATATAGTACAATTGCTTTATCTATACCAGCTTTTCTCGTTCACTCTTCTCCACCTCTACATTTCACACCACAAGGTGTTCTCATCTATCAGTGGTCTTTTTAGGAAGATGTTTTACCTGAATCCAAGAATTCACACTCTCCACGCTCCAGGCATTTATTGATCCCCTGTTACCCAATCTTGCAAACGCAGGAACCCAGGATCCTATAAGATAACAATGCAATCTTACATAGGAAGAATAAGGCATGATCAAAGAGTGCTTAACACATTTTTGTACATCACACAATGAGGAAGATTATTTGTGTTAGAATTCTAAATACCAATTAGACAACAAAAAAATAACATAAGTAAATGTACTTAACTTACTAACTGCAGTCACAAATGTAGTACACAATATTCCATTTCCTTTGGGGTTTTTTAACCCCTTTGTGGCAATGGCTGATTTAATGTTTTGTACCCTTTGTGACAATGGCTATTTTAACATTTCTGCAATGCTTGTGTTTAGCCATAATTTTATTCTTTCCCATTTACTGAACCCACATATATATTGTTTCTTTTCAGGACAAGGGCTTTCTTGAGATGTCATTTGATTGTATCCTATAATTTACTATAAAAAAAAAACAACCAGTATAAAATATGGTGAAATATTAAGAAACAATTTTCTGACCTTTGCTTGAAAAGTTTTTTTTGCTTTTTTCTGCATGTTATGGGGCAATAAGTATAAGTAACGTTTTGCAAACTTTTGCGTTTTTCAAAACCATTTTTTTTTAATCTGGTAATTCTGCCGCATGTGCTATTTGGGACATCTTTGAAAATGGCCAATGCAATTTCCCCCCATCAAACCCTATATTTTTTGGAAACTAGACTACCCAGGGTATTTAAAATGCTAGTATTTTAACTCTTTTCACGCACTAATTCTACCACCAGCCTTTGTCAAACTTTAGGGTAGTAAAATGCTTTGGGTTTTTTTCAAACATTATACTTCAGGTATGAATTTACCTTTCCTGTTATATGTCACTGTCAAACACCCCAATATGTGTTCATCTCCTGAGCGCAGTGAGAAACACATGGGTTTCTTGGGTTGTTTGGGACTTGTGCATGTTTCAAATTGGAATTTTTACATATTGAAAATTCTGTCCACATGTCCTATTTGGGATATCTTTGAACTCGGCAAATTCAATTTACTCCATCAAATCATATATTTTTGAAAAATATACACCCCTGAGAATATCAAATGCTGGTATTTTAACTTTTTCCATTCATACATAGTTTTTTTCCAACCAAATTTGAATTGTGATGATAGTTCAGCCTTCATAGCTGCATTAATATTTAAAGGTAGGATTAGTGACTTTTCAATATTTAATTTATAATTGGACATATCAGAGTATAGGTTAATCTTACTTAATAAGGCCGGTAATGAGACCAATGGGTCTGTTAATGTTAATATGTTGTCTGCGTACAGGCATATTTTATGTTCTTCTTGAAGAATAGGGTAGCCTCTTATATACTTCTTTGATCTTATTTTTAGAACTAATATTTCTATAGTTATAATCTATTAAAGGAGACAGGGGGCACCCTTGTGTTGTTCTATTATTTAATTTAAATTTGTCTGAATAGTGTGCCCAACTGTTCTAGCTGTCGGATAACTATAAAATGCCTTTATAGCATTCAGGTAGAAACCGTTAAAACCAAATGCCTCTAAACTTTTAAACATAAATTGCCATTGCACTCGGTCAAAGGCTTTTTCCGTGTCTAGTGCCAAAGTATTTGTTTTATGTATATATATGTGTATTTATGTATGTGTGTGTGTATATATATATATATATATATATGTGTGTATGTATCTTCGTAGATATGTGTATGTATTCTTGTCTTTTACCAGATGTCTAGTCCGGTTTCTCCGGGGGATAAAGACAAGAAACCTGCTCCCATTCCTAGGAAGGCCACTTTTAAATCAAAGCATGTGGCTTGCTCTGAGTGTGCTACTCCTCTTCTTGATGGATGCAGGAAAAAGATGTGTAATGCCTGCTCGGCAGAGCAACTTTCTAAAGACAAACAGAAAGACTTGCAATCCTTCCTGGGATGGTTCCAGGAAAACCTAGCTCAGACCTTTGAGGCTTTTCAGGTTTCTGCAGCTCAAGCTCAGTCCAAGGTTTCGAGTAAATCCTCCCGCAAACGCAAAAGATCTCGGTCATCTTCCAGATCGGAGCTATCATCAGGTGAAATCTCTCAGTCCTCAGGCTCTACTAATTCGTTCAGTTCAGAGAATGAGGCCGTGTTTCCTCCCCAAGAACTTCGGAAATTCACCAAGGAGATGACTCGTATTGTATCGAACGATTAATTAATAAAATCAAGGGCTTTCCTGTTCTTCCCAAGCTGAAGCAACTTATGGAAAGAGAATGGAAATACCCGGGGAAGAGGGCTTTTCTCTCCAGACATTTTAAGCACCTATTCAGGCTCCAGAGTGAAGAGCGTTGGGATGAGCCCCACAAGGTTGACATCCAAATAGCTCAGCTGTCGAAAAAAACAACCATTCCCATTGGAGAAGTCTCCGGCCTTAAAGACTCAATGGATAGAAGGGTTGAGACTTCCTGCAGGCGTATATTCCAGGCATCAGGTGCGCAATGCAAAGCTGCTGTGGTTAGTGCAGCGGTCTCTAGGGCTCAAAGCTATTGGATACAAGCCTTGGAAGAGTGCTTACCGGACGATCAAGACTCCGAAATTTCTCAACTACTAAAGAATTTGAGATTGTCCAATAGTCTTCTTACAGATTCCTCTCAGGAAATGGTGAAGATTTCAGCTCGCAATATGGACTTATCCTCGGTGGCCCGCAGAGCTTTATGGTTGAGATCCTGGGCGGCGGATACAGCCTCTAAGGCATCCCTCTGTGATTTATCCTTTGAAAGGAATAAATTGTTCGGAGCTCCTTTGGACGATTCTATTAAGCAAATGTCTGAGACTAAGAGGGCTCTCCCTCAGGATAGACGTTACAGATGGAATAGAAGGTATCCATTTAAAACCACCAGGCCCTTCCAGATGTCTTCCAGATCACAGAATTTTCGAAGTTCCTTTGGAGACCGGAAATTCCAGGATTGTCCCAAGAAACAAGAAAAGAGAAAATTCTGACAAAGTAGGAGGAAGGCTGCAGCGTTTTACTCATGTTTGGAAACGGACGACGCGCAACAAGTGGATTCGGAAAATCATTTCAGAGGGATACAAGATCAGTTTCATGTCGCTTCCCAGAAGTCAGTTCCTGATTTCCTCATACCCATCCCAGATGAAAAATTTAGCGCTTCATTCGGCTTGCCTATCTCTCCTTTCAAAAGAGGTCACAGAGAGGGTTCAAGCTTCACTACACTTCCAAGGAGTGTATTCCAGACTCTTTCTAGTCCCAAAACCGGACGGATCCTTTCGTCCCGTTTTGGATCTAAAGCAAGTGAACAGCTGCATCCCGTATCGCTACTTCCGGATGGAGAACATCTCTTCGGTCGCCCAGTTGCTTCAGAAAGGAGACGTCATGGCAACCTTGGACCTGAAGGACGCATACCTTCAAGTTCCAATTCCAGAAGATTTCTCAGGTTTGCAATCCGAATACGTGGAGTCATTCATCATTTCCAATTCAAGGCACTCCCGTTCGGTCTATCCTCAGCCCCAAGAATCTTCACAAAGATTTTGTGTCCATTGACGGCATCTCTGCGAGAAAGGGGGATTTACATAGTTCCCTACCTCGACGACTGGCTCATCAAGGCCGAATCTGCAAGGCAGCTCCGGGCGGACCTAACCACCATGATGCAGTTTCTGGAAGATCACGGCTGGATTATGAACCGAAAGAAGTCCAACCTCATCCCTTCCACCAGGATCCAGTTCCTCGGCTTAGGAGTAGATTCGATCTCTCAGCAATTTTTTCTACCATCCACAAAAATTAGGAAGATCAAAAAGGAGATCAGGTCCCTTCAATTACACCCAACTTGGTCTATCAGAAAAGCCATGAGCATCCTAGGTCTACTGACAACATCCATCCCGGCGGTCAAGTGGGCAAGAGCTCAACTGCGTCCCCTTCAATGGGATATTCTACAGAATTGGTCAAGATGAGAGGACAACCTGGATCTAGATGTTACGATCGCGAGTCAGGTCTTATGCCAACTTACCTGGTGGAGGACGTCTTCACACCTTTCCAGAGGTCTTTCTTTTCGTTCCCCCAATTGGGTAACACTTACCACGGATGCTTCCGGTATCGGATGGGGCGCCCATTTAAGTTGCCACTTCCGACAAGGCGTATGGTCTCCAGAAGATTTGCTTCGTTTATTCCAATTTTCGGGAATTAAAAGCGGTTCTTCTCGTCCTCTTAGCCTTCCGAACCGTGTTGGAGGGTCGTGCAGTGAGGATACAGTCGGACAACGCTATGACAGTCGCATACATAAACAGGCAGGGGGGTACACGGGTAAGGAGCCTTCAGGTTCTTTGCTCTGTGTTGATGAGTTGCAGACGATCTCAGCAGGCTAAGATGGTCACAAGCAGAGTGGTCTTTAATCAAGGGGACCTTCGCCTCCCTGGTGTCAAGATTTGGCCTCCCAGAGATAGATCTGATGGCGTCCAGGAGAACAAGAAAGTTCCAATTTTTGCCTCTCTCAACAGGCAAGATTCCATGAAGTGGGATTTCCGCCTGGGTTATGTTTTTCCTCCGGTCGCATTGATTCCCCGCGTCCTCCAGAAGATCCGTTCAGACAGAGCTCGGGTCTTAGCCATCATCCCATACTGGCCAAACCGCAGCTGGTTCTCCCTCCTAAAACAACTAAGTCTACCGTGTTGGGGACTGCCTCCTTCGGATCACTTTCTGGACGATGGGGCTCTGCATCTGGAGCATCTCCAGATGTTCAAGTTGACGGCCTGGCTACTGCAAGGATGATTCTGCGTGATCAAGGTGTTGAGGATGATCTTTCTGAAATCTTTTGAAATCTGTTAGAGGATCTACTTGAAGGATTTATTTTGGATCTGGACGAAGTTCCTCCTCTGGTATGCCTCAAGGGATTTTTCGGTTTTTCCTCCTACAGTCAACTCTATTTTACTGTTTTTAAAGGATGGATTTTCCGCGGGCCTGTGTCTCGACCCTAAAAGGTCAGATTTCGGCTCTTAGTCATTTTTCTGGAAGACCTTCTCATTTACTAGTCAGATGGTTTTTTAAGGCCATCGCCATTCAGCGTCCTCCGAGGAGAGCTCACTTTTTTCCGTCTCCCTCCTCTCCGGAAGAAGTTAAATGGCACATGGTGGATGTCAAGAGAGCCCTTGAGTTGTATATTTCTAGGACTTCCGCCATCCGTTCCACTGACCAACTGTTCGTTACTTGGTCTGGTCGTTCAGCGGGGAAGGCAGCCTCAAAGGCTTCCCTGGCAAGATGGATCACGGAAACTATTCCACAGACCTCCATCAAGGTAGGGTAGTGCTAGTGACGGCATGGTGCCGTCGCTAGCAGTCAAGGGGTTAAAGTCCCATTGCGGGACTGTCCTAGGTGGTTCCAAATTGCCCCCCCTTGCCCCCCTGTAGCGACGCCACTGGAGGCTTGTGAAGTGCATTAAAAAAACAAACAAAAATAAAACAAACAAAAAACCTAAGGCATAATAATATCAGATATTAATACCATATATCTGATCGTGTATGTCATAAAATTTGAGAATTGTGAGTTGAGAGAAGTATGCAATTAAAGTATATATCACATAAGAGTTCATCATTACAATCACATAATATTGTGAACCCCTAGAAGAAAACAGCCATTACTACTAGGGCATAATATCAGTGTTGGCACCGAACATCAAATATCTAGTGATTTCCATAACAGAATTCTATAAACACTATTGTGAACCAATAAAAATAAATATTATTCATGCATTTAGAATGTATATCAAGTGAGTATCTGATTATTAGGATCATATTGTGTACCCAAACATATGTGAGTTAAGAAGCTTATAACAAAAGGCTTGTGAAGTTAATATAAGAAAAAAAAAGAAGCTTATAGCGAGAAACATAAGTGGATATCAGTTCCAAAAAAAGACCTCTGTGCACAATCATTAGTAAAATTGTCCCCGTATCTAAGCATTTTCGCCTTATGTACAATAGAGCCCTTAACAAGTCTATCCTGGCACTATTTTTTTTTAAAATGTGCCACATAGGCATCCAATCATTACAGTCACACAATATTATGGGCCCGAATAGATAGAACTTATTGGTTTATAGCGAAAAGTTTGTGAAGTAGATATTATTCCATAGAAAAAGGAGAAAAAAAATTCTTCCTAGCATAGTAGAAGCTCCACGTTCCATAGCGTTTTAAAACGGATATTTAGAATGTATTATTTGAAGACCTGAGGTATTGCTCATTTAAGATTGTAACGGGTTCACCAAGAGAGCTGTAGTAACTCCCAGAGATCACCCACATGTATCCAGTGGCGTCGCCAGGGGGGGGCCAGAGGGGGCCATGGCCCCCCCTACATTATGCTGTGCCCCCCTAGTGTTCCCCCCCAATTGAAACGCTATACCATTGACCCGGTGTGCCGGAACACTAACACCAAATGCAGCCGACGCGGCTGACAGTTTCAAAGCGGCTGTAAAACCGCCCCCGCTGGCTGCTTAATGGATTGCCGGCATGCCAATCACTGACTAAGGCTCTTCGTCCCACCCCTTTGAAGGGGGCGGGCTCTTACGGAACAGTTGCTTGTCACTGCCTGACAGGGAGAAGAGCATGAGGGAGAAGAGCAGTCTGCTGTGTTACAGTGGAAGAATGAAGGCCAGCAAAAAAAGTATTTTATTTTAAATAAATAGTGGAGGTGAAGGAAGGAGGGACATTAACAAGGGGGGGCTGCATTGGGAAAATTAAATAATACAAAAAGATGGTGGCTGGGGACATAATTACACATCAGGGTGGTTAGAAGGATGTCACATATATCAATACACAAACGGGGGGGGGGGGGTTAATACACATGGGTATGGGGGCCATTATAATAACCAGTACAAGGGGTTGGTGCATCAATACACAAGGGAGGGGGGCTGGCTGGGGGCATCAAAAAAAATAAATACACAAGGGAGGGGGGGCTGGCTGGGGGCATCAAATAAATCAATACACAAGGGTGTATTGCAAAAATGCACAAAGGGGGGTGGCTGGGGGGGCACAAATACACAAGGGTCAATACACACAAACAGCAAAGCAATGTGGAAGGCATTTTATATGGTTATCCCATCCTGATGTGGGGGTCCATGTGGCAGCAGAGCCTGTCCTTGTGTATGTGTTTGGGTGTCAGTGTGGCAGAGCCTGTCCTGATATGAGTTTGGTCATCTGTTTCCTGGCACTTTACTTGCTGTAGAGGGTTAAATAGAACTTTGTAATTTTTATTTATCCAGATTTTGTGGTCACTTCAGAGGACAAAACTTTCAATCTGAATATATTATTAAAAGTTAGATGTTGGTTCAGAGTTTGTGAAACTCAATTCTTGATTACAGTATACAGGACGCTATTCCCCTTTGGTTTCACAGGCCTTCACAGACCAAGTGGTACTCAGCTTAGTTATATGCAGCTGTATGCATTGTGTTATCTGTGATGAGGTGTTCATTTGGTGACGCAGCGCTAAGATGGTTGTGATGCATTAATGGCTAAAAGTTTTGTTGAAGTTTCCATTATGTCTAATCTCCTTAATTTATTTGGGCCTTTTAACTTTTTTGATTTCTGGGATTTTAATAATGTGATAAAAAAGAATGATTTATAGTTGTTTGGATGTCAAATAGTGTGTCAAATTCTGTTGATCTGTATCTGCTATGTTTCCATACATTATTTATGTATACCTGCAAATACAGTTTTGTTTTTTTATCTCATTCAGTTGCATGTGCTGTTTCCATGTGTTGTTTATTTGATCTATACCTGAACTACAGGGTGTAAGTAAAAGAGCGGTATGGTTTAGTGAATGAGGGGACAAAGGGACTCTGGGGATGATTACAGGGGAGAGGACCTCTCAATGTCACGGTGCAGTCAGAAGGAGGGAACACTGCACTGACTCTCACTGTCTTCCCCTGATCTGCAGTCAGTGTGGCAAATATATTGGCAGCAGGGTCTAATATTAATATATATTGGCTGCAGGGGCTAATATTAATATATATCGGAAGCTGGGACTAATATTTATATATATCGGCAGCAGGGGCTAATATTTATATATATTGTCAGCAGGGGCTAATATTAAAGAATGAAAAATAACTGTCACTTTAGCTGTTATTTTGAAATCATATTTTAATCACAGTCTTTACTTCAAAGAGATAAGTGCATATTATGTAGTTAAAAATGCACGTCTAACGTGTGTGTATAATATATATTTATTATATATATATATATATAGTGTATATGTACCGTTTTATAATTGGCCCCCCTACTTTGGTCCCTGGCCCCCCATGTGCCCCCCCTAAATATGAAAGCTGGAGACGCCACTGCATGTATCCTCCTGTTGTCCCCGGAATCACTTCCAGCACCAGTCAGCATTAACATAAATTAACAGATACATGCATGCAACCCAACCTTTAATACCCAGGCAGCAATCCTATTGATGGGATTAATTAAACAATGGAGTTCCTGTGTTATCTTTGTTTGACAGCCAGGCTGGAGCCATCTCTGAGTATTTTGGAGCCCTGTATGACAGGTCATTCTGTCACAAAGATGTTTCTCTTTTAGCCAATTCTGGACTGTTTCGACTTCTGTGAAAGTTAGAGGTTTATTTTCAAACATTATAATCAGCTTTTTCAGATATCCCCATTTATATTTTATCTGATTGTTCCTCAAGGTCAAAGTTGTCGAAATAAACTGTTTCCAGAAATTTCTAGTTTGCCAGTGAAACAACCAATAGAACAACACACACAGGCGGTATATAAACCCCTAAACCTTCCCCCTCTTCCTCTTTCTTTTCTGCTCACCGTGGCTTTAGGTCAGATCATTTGTTTGACTTTATTTAGCTTTATTTGGATTTTGGGCTTTTAGTTCCCTTTATCCAATATATATATATTTGTGTCTATGGTGATTTTTTTCTCATACTATACTAGTATTTATATTTGACTTATTTGGTTCCTGTGATTATCGTTATTTCGTGTCTTGATTGTCCCCTATTTTATTGGGCCTTTTATTCCCTCGTTACCCTGCCCTTTTGGGCTTCGTTTCAGGGGGGTTGCTCGTTTTCCCGTTCCTGGGTCCTCGTTTCTTTTCCTTCTCCTCCCTTGGGTCCGGCTCCCCGGCACCCTTCTCTTCTCCTCGGATTCCCCTCTGATTTCCTTCTCTTACCTGTCCCTTTGGCCAGGTTTCCTCCGGCTCGCGGCATTCCTGCTTCCTTCTCCGGCGGCGGCCATCTTCTCTCTGGGCTCAGTTCACCGTTTTCACCTATATTGCTATTGCGGCGGCCATCTTTGTTTTGGGCGACGAGGTCTGGCACCACGAGATCTCGCTGCCATCTTGTTTTATTCTGTTTTCCTTGCCGCGGCGGCCATTTTTCTGCTCCCGAGAGTCACGTTCTCGGTACTCTCGGCGGCCATGTTTGTTGGGGCGTCGGATCTCGCGATTTCCAAAACCCGGACGCCATTTTAACTGTGTTCTTGTGTTTTGCCGGCAGTTTCTCTTGTCGGTGTGCGTTTCTCCTGCATCCAAGCTGTTTTTTCTCCGGATCTTCGGTGGATTGGGTTGATCTGGTCCCTAGCAGTTTCCTGGGTTCTTTCTTGGCCTCCATATTCTGTTTATTCGAGCTATTTGACAGGGTGAGCCCCACCATAACTATATTTTCAGATTGAGCCTCATATCATATACCTACTTAGTGTACAAGTGTAGCTTGCAGGAAGGCTCTGTCGGCCCAAGACAAGCTCCTGGACCTAGTGGGTCCCGTCACACAAATATTGTCCCTGTCCGACAGAGCCTTCCTGCAAGCTACACCCCTTGACCCTAAGCTCGTTCGCGACTGAGCTCTACGTGTGGTGTGTTTAATTGGTAACGCCAATGTGGCTATTGCGACCGAACGCCGCAGAGTGGCCTTATTCCGTATGGATGCGCGTCTGGCCGAATTAGGCTCTAAAGATCTGGGGGCGGCCGCTAACGGCTTACTGTTCGGTGACGCCTTCGTCAAAGAGTTGAATCAACACGTGTCGCTCATGACCTCCTGGAACAAAGCAAAATTGTCCATGCGTAAAGTTTTTCAGACGGGCCCTCGTTTTTCAGCCAGGGCTGGACGACGACGGCGGGGCCGTGTCGCCAGCCGCTTATCATTCCAAGGCTCCCGAGGTTTCCCTCAGGCCCAGACAACATACAGGGCCCCGTTCCAAAACCAACGCTCCTTCATTCTACGAGGTGGCAGCAGAGGTCGAGGCGCTTCCGGATTCCCTAGAGGTCGCTCCGGATTCAGTAAGCCCACATGTTTTTTACCCTTCTTTCCCTCCTCGGGTTGGGGGCAATATCTCTCGTTATTTCCACAATTGGCCGTGGATTTCGTCAGACCCTTGGATCCTCCAAACGGTCCGGGGTTTTCAGATAGATTTCAAGAGCCTGGTGAAAGACCGCACGGACTGCTGTCTCCTTCTTCGGATGGACAATGTCTCGGCGGTTCGCTACATAAACTGTCTAGGCGGCACGCGTTCCAAACGACTCACGGAGGTGACCAAGGACATCTTCGAGTTTTGCCTGGCTCGCAATATCACCCTGCAGGCCGAGTATCTTCCGGGCGCAGAGAATCTCCTGGCGGATTGGTTATCGAGACATTGGCGGGATGCCAGCGACTGGAGACTCCATCCCCAGCTCTTTCAGGCCATTCATCGCCTGAGGGGTCCTCTCCATCTCGACCTTTTCGCGTCCAGGACGAACCGTCAGACGGAGGACTTCTTCAGCTGGCTTCCGGATGCTTTTTCCCAGGACTGGCCTGCGTTGGGCGCTTACGCTTTTCCCCCGTTCCCTCATTCCCAGAGTCATTTATCACCTGCGTCGGGCGGGGGGCACCCTTGTCTTGGTGACCCCCCTCTGGCACTCTCAACCGTGGTTCCCAGCCCTGCTGGAGTTGTCCTTTCAGGATCCATTGGCTCTCCCTCTCCTGCCGTCTCTCTTGTCCGGCCCAGAGGGTCAGCCTCACCCTCTTGTCGTGGAGGGCCGCCTATCTCTGGTGGCTTGGACGGTTTCGGGGGACAACGTCCGCTCCCGGGCCTATCGGAGGTCGCTCAGTCGCTTCTCCGGGAGTCGTGGGCTCCACGCACCAGAAAGTCGTACAGGTCTGCTTGGCGATGCTGGGCTGCTTGGTGTGTGGGACGGCAGGTGGATCCCCATTCGGCCCCTTTAGATTCCGTTCTTAACTTTCTGGCCGACCTTTTTTCGGCTGGAAAATCTTATCGGACGATTAACGTTTTTCGTTCCGCGATCTCGTTCGGGCATGTGGGGTTCGCGGGCGACCCAGTCGGTAAGGCTCCCCTGGTGTGTCGCCTATTGCGGGGTATTCGCCTTTCTAGGCCCCCGGCCCCCCGCTACGAGTCTCTTTGGGATGTTGCGGTGGTTCTGGATTTCCTCCGGGCCTGGCCTGACAACGACTCTCTTTCCCTTCGGAAGTTATCACAAAGCTTACTTTGCTTCTGTGTCTCTTTTATTTTTTTGTAGGGTATCGGATGTGTGAGCTTTTGATGCCTCTGCCATTTCCTTCTCTCCGGAGGGTGTCCTGTTTCGGATCCATAGGCGGACTAAGTCTCTGTCTTCCTCCGTGTCATACCCGTACTTCCACGACGACCCGGCTCTTTGTGTAGCTCGGTGCGTTCGTTCCTATATTTCTCGCTCTGCAGCGGTTCGCACCCCTTCTGTCTCTCAACTCCTTATCTCTTATGTCAAACCGTTTAAGGCGGTGTCTTCTCCTACGTTAGCCAGGTGGGTCGAGTGGGTCCTGTCCCTGGCTGGGGTAGATGCGTCTTTTGGGGCCCACTCCGTTCGGGGGGCCGCAGCCTCGGGCGCCCTTCGGGCCGGTGGAGCTCTGGGGGATATTCTCCAGGCGGCTGACTGGTCTCGTGCCTCCACTTTCCGCTCCTTTTATTTTCGCCCAGTTGCTTCGGCGGCTGTGGCTTTGGTTTCCAGCGTTAAAAATGCAAAATAGGAAGCCTCCTGTCTTGCCTTAAAATTGGAAATTATTCTAGCCTTGGTGCCTGAATAATTATAATTTTAATAAAGACAGGAGGCGAGTATTTTCCCTCCCTTCCCTCCCGGAGGCGTTTGGTTCTTGGGGGTAAGTACACTGGTGTGTTTTGGGGAGTTAGACTCTCTCTCTCCCATTCTCGCTGTTTTTGTGAACCTGTTTTGTTCGAATCGTGTCCAGAGTGTTTTCTGATGTTTATCCGGATGTGGTTCTGTTACGTTTCTCCTCTCTTTTCAGCTTCAGTTCATCCACGTCATGGTCCTGTTGTGGTTCTCCACTGGAGACGTCTGGTTGCCCTCCTTGTGAGATTCCTGGTTCCAGTTCCGGTTCCGGTTCTTCGGCTCCGGTTCGCAGCGGTCGAAAGAGGAAGAGGGGGAAGGTATAGGGGTTTATATACCACCTGTGTGTGTTGTTCTATTGGTTGTTTCACTGTTTTACGTTAACTCTTTCTTTGCTGCTGTGGTGAGAGTAAAGGAAGAGATGCAAAATACTTCTTTTACTCTCCTCGACAGCAGCAAAGAAAAAGTAAACAGTTAACATAACACTGGTAACAACCAATAAAAACAAGGTATAGCAGCATATAAGACACCCCTAATCTTCCTCTTTCTTTGCTGCTCACCGTAACTACAGGTCAGATCATTTGTATATGATTCTTTCTGCTTGGTATTTATTGTATAATTATATACATGGTATATATATATATATATATATATATATATATATATATATATATATATATATATATATGTGTATACACACATACATTTATATAGTTTTGCTTGTTATGCATATTTTGGTGCTTATTTTCTTTCTATTTTATTTAAAGTTATTTTACTGTTATACTATATTCATTTATAATTCTTTGTATGTCTTTGGTGTAGGGGTCTTTGCCCCGTTTTGGTTCTTGGGCCCTTGGTCCGTTCCTCCCAGTGTCTTTTCTGTTTTCCACTTTTCTGAGTGTGGTAGTTCTGTTACCTCGGCCACATGTGCTCTTTTTCCTGCAGCCATCTTGGTTTCTATATTAGATTTGACATGCTGCAATTTATACACTGTGAATTGTGTGTTATAGGTTTAATCCTGCCTTTGATTGAGGTGAGCCCTCTATATTCCATGTGCCCAGGGTGTTTGTCTTTCTGGAGGTGAGCACTCCGTTTTGAATAACATCTGTTGTTTCTGAGAGTGGCAGTTCTTTTACCTCTGCCGCCTGTGCTCTCTTTCTCCGGTGGCCATCTTGGTTTTCTATATTTCATTAGTTTTGACATACTGCAATGTATACACTAAGAATTGTGTGTTACAGGTTTAATCCTGTCTTGATTGAGGCAAGTCCTCTATATTCCCTGTGCCCAGGGTGTTTGTCTATTTGGAGGTGAGCAATCCGTTTTGAATAACATCTGTTGTTTCTGAGAGTGGCAGTTCTTTTACCTCTGCAGCCTGTGCGCTCTTTTCTGGCGGCCATCTTGATTTCTATATTTCATTAGTTTTTTTTTTACATACTGCAATGTATACACTGAGAATTGTGTGTTACAGGTTTAATCCTGTCTTGATTGACCCGAGTCCTCTATATTCCCTGTGCCCAGGGTGTCTGTATATTTGGAGATGAGACCTCCGTTTTGAATAACATCGGCTGTTTCTGAGAGTGGCTGCTCTTTTACCTCTGCCACATGTGCTCTTTCTCTGGCGGTTATCTTAGTTTCTATATTTCATTAGTTTTTTACGTACTGCAAGGTATACACTGAGTATTGTGTGTTACAGGTTTAATCCTGTCTTAATTCCCTGTGGCGAGGGTATCTGTCTATTGGGAGATGAGCCCTCCGTATTGTAAAACATTCACTGTTTCAGAGCAGCTTATTTATAAACTGTCATGGGCCAGCATGCATTGCATCCTTCATCAGTAATAATGGATGCCTATATCCAGGGTAAGCCCCTGTGTGTTATGGGGGTCTTTTAGGGTGAGCCCCTATTATATATAATTCTCCCAGCCTCCTTTTGTGTACTATGTCACAGGACGATACTCCCAACCAGGATACCTTTATGGCGTGGCTGGAGTCTAAGTTCTCCAGTTCTGTGGAGACTTTTCTTTCTAAGATGTCTGCCTCTATACCATAGTCTGCCCAGACTCTTCCTCCTGCACCTGTGGCCCCTGCCAGTATGGATTCTGACCCCGAGAAATCTGAGGAGGCAGGCCACACTAAGCGCCCTTGGAAGGGTAATAGTGCCTCTGCTGGTAAAGGCAAGGCCCCAGCAAAGCACCCAAAAACCTCTGCCACCTCCCTGCCCTCTGGATATGACCATCCTTTTCAACTCCCACTGTCTATAGTGGATGAGTGGCAGGCAGACTCTGCGGATGAGTCAGAGGCTTCTGTTACCCTGGCTTCGTCCAGGACCATGGACTCACGCTTTGTCCGTGAGTGTCTGGTGGATGAGCCCCACCATGCCGAACCCCATTACTCTGAGAGCATCCATCACCCCCCATTCGGCTTCTACCTCGACGGACTACCCGGTCCTTGACCCAACCGGCTCCTCTTTATTTGACCCCACCACGATGTGCCACCCCAGGGCCGCTGAGTGGGCTCCACCAGAGTATATTGCACTATACTTAAACAAGTGGTTGCGCAGACCCTTTCCTAAGGAGGCGCGCAACAAGAAGCTTGTTGCGCGCCTCCTTAGGAAAGGGTCTGCGCAACTCAGCCCGAAGCGGGCTGAGTGTCCCCGCCCCTCGCTTCCGGACAAGGTGGCTGTTACCTCGGAGTTCGACCCTAATGTGGTCGCTCTCCTTTCTTTGAATAAGAGAGATCTTAGGAAGGGTCTGGAAGAGGGTCTCAAGTCCGCTCAGGATAAGATCCTGGATTTAGTGGGTCTCAAATCCTCTCCCTGGCTGACCGAGTGTTCCTGCAGGCCACTCCCTTGGATCCTAAATTTATCTGAGAGTGGGCCTTGCGTGTGATCTGCCTAATAGGCACCGCCAATGTAGCTGTGGCCACAGAACGGCATAAGACGGCCCTCCTACGGATGACCCCCGTCTGGCAAAGCTGGGTTCAATGGATATCGTTGCGGCAGCTAACGGTCTGCGGTTTGGGGACGCTTTTGTGAAGAAGCTTAACAGGCATGTGTCCCTGATGACCTCATGGAACAAGGCGAGGTTCTCCATGAGAAAGGTGTTCCAGACTGGCCCTCGTTTTTCCAGCGGGGCCGGGTTGCTAGCCGCTGATCCTATCAAGGCTCAAGGGCTTTCCAGCAGGCACAGCCGGCCTATCGCGGTTCCTTCCAGCACCGCTCTTTCACACCTAGAGGAGGAAGTAGAGGCAGAGGTTCCACCGTTTTTCCCAGAGTTGCTCTGGATTCGATAAGTCCAGATGTTTCTTGTCTTTTGTCCCCTCCTTTGCGGGCAGGATCTCGCGTTTTTTTCCACAACTGTGTGCCGGTATTGGATCGATTTCGTCTCCCTGGCACTCCATGTCCGGAAACGTTCCGGCAAGTTTTGCCCGGTCATCAACCTGCCGGCAATTCCGCTGGGGCAGACAAGTATGGCAACTCAAATTGCTCCCATTCGGTCTCAGTTCTGCCGCCTGGTGCTTCACAAAGCTACTACAGCTGGTGATGGCTTTCTTCTGATCTCAAGGTATCTGATGTATTGTTTATCTCAACGATATCCTTTTTCCAGCTGTCGGGACACCCTTAGGGGTCAGATGGTTTTCATAGTTCAGACGCTTCATCAATTGGGTTTCATTGTCAACGCAATCGAATCTGAGCTAAACCCCAGCCAGTGCATCCTGTTGGGTTTCGAAATAGATTCCAGGGCGGCGATGTTGCAGCTTCCAAGGACAAAGATTGTTGCCATCCAGAAGGAGATCTGCGCCCTGCTCAAGGAGGAGTCCTACTCCCTCCGTGTGGTGGTCCATGGTTCCTGGCGCTGCTTGGAATGTCGATCCAGGATCCCCAGGCTTTTCCTTTTTTTTCCGTCTATCCTTTCGGACCCAGACGGGCAGGCTCATCCCTGCATATTGGGGGGTCGATCGTCGCTGGTGGCTTGGACGATTTCGGGGGTCCCCGAGCGGACTCTGGTTTATCAGGAGACAGCTCATTCCTTGCTCAGGGAGTCCTAGGCTCCAGGCACCAGGAAGTCTTACCAGTCAGCTTGGAGAAGCTGGTCTGCTTGGTGTATGGCACAACAAGTGGCTCACCATTTGGCCCCTGTAGCGCTCATCCTCAATTTTTTGGGCGATCTTTTTAGAAAAGGTAAGTCGTATCGAACCATTAACGTTTTCCGTTGGGCGATCTCTTTGGCCATTAAGGTTGCGCAGGTGAGTCGGTGCGGAGAGAGCTCCCTTGCTTTGTCAGTTGTTGAAGGGCATCTGCCTGTCTCATCCTCTGGCTGCTCGCTATGATTCCTTGTGGGATGTCGCAGTTGTTCTGGACTTCTTCCAGTCTTGGCCGGCGACGAGTCTCTGTCTTTCATACAGCTGTCAACTTTCACTGCTGTTATGCCTTTTATCGTTTCACAGAGTCTCTGCTATGAGGGCATTCGATGCTCCTGCTAGGGATTTTTCCTGGAGGGGATTCTTTTCCCTGTCCATAGGAGGACTACGTCCCTTTCTACTTCTGCGTCCTATCCGTATTGTTTGAGGATCTTAACCTATGTGTCGCCAGGTGTGTTCGCACTTTTGATCTCGTATGTCAAGCCTTTATGGCAGTTTTCTGTTCCTACGTTAGCCAGGTGGATCCGTTGGCTTCTTCCCTTGGCGGGCTCTTTTCGGGCTCATTCAGGGTGTTATTTTGTGGCCGGCAACTTCTACCTCTTGTACCATCTATTTTCGTCTGTTGTCTTTGGCGTTAAAACTGCAAAATAGGAAGCCTCCTGTCTTGCCTTAAAATTCAAAATTATTCTAGCCTTTGTGCCTAAATAATTGTAATTTTAATAAAGACAGGAGGCGAGTATCCCCCCCCTTCCCTTTTTGGTGCTGGGCTTGGGGTGAGTATGGTTTTGGTATTATGTTTATCTATTTGTTGCCTGTTTGCTTTATGGCTATGGGATTGTTTTTCCCTTGACATCTGTCTAGGGATACAGTCCTGTTATGTTTTCTCTCTTCTTTTCCAGCTTAATCACCAATCGTCTGGCTGCTGGTTTCCTGTTGGAGTGTTCTCTGGTTGCCACTCTTCGATGGTTGATGTTCCGGTCTAGTTCCCATTGGCCGGGCTGTTTCTCTGCGTTCCTGGAGCATGTTGGAAGTGTTCGGGTCCGGTTCTCAGCTACTGAAAGAGGAAGATTAGGGGTACCTTAGGGTTTATATGCTGCTATACCTTGTTTTTATTGGTTGTTACCAGTGTTATGTTAACTCTTTCTTTGCTGCTGTCGGTTAGAGTAAAGGAAGATATGCAAAATACTCGCCTCCTGTCTTTATTAAAATTACAATTATTTAGGCACCAAGGCTAGAATAATTTAGAATTATAGTGTCTCTTGGTAGGTGTTCTGGGACACTTGTTGGTTTTGGAACTCTGTGAAATCTATCCATTATATTAGACTTAGGATCTATCTCTTGATGTCATTTCGGGAATTCCTCTAATTCTAATGTTATTGCGCCATTGTCAGTCATCTAAATTACATAATTTGTTTTCTAATTGTTCATATTTTTTTTGCTAAAGAGGTATATATACCAGTGTTGGGAGGTATGTTATATGTCTGTCATCATTTTATGTCTACCTCCCCAATTTATGTAATTATTTATGTCTCATGTAATTCTGTCCTTCCCCGGATATTGTGTTGCAGGATGCGATCTAATTACTTCCTTCCTGACATGGTAATTAGATCCATTTGTCTTGCCCCTTTCTTACTTGTATATATAGTTTGTGTTTTAAGTTCAAATAAAGTAGTTCCTGTTTTACCTCAATACGAGTTATTGGGGTAAGCCTCGGTGCTGTCCTTGTCAGGACAGTAAAGCACTGTATTGCTATGTTACAGTCCCACCGAGGTTCCTGAGAGGCACTATTTCCTGCTGTCGTCAACGCTATTTCCACTTGAGGAACCAAGGCTTGTATTCCTGGTGACTATGGGCAGAAGGAAGCAATGTCTGACGGGTGTACCCAGTCCGGGTACAGGTCGTTCCCGTCACAGGGCCAAAATACACATAGAACTCAGTCTAGTCTAGAACACAGTCTGAGAGCTGCTACAAGTAATTGGTTTAAATTAAGTTAAATACCAGGTGAATTTACCCCTATTGAGTACTACTAAACTGCAACAGGATGTCTGGTCCTTTAATAATGCACACTGGTTACTTCATGGTGTGCTTAAAAGGTTAATAAAAGATTGCTAGATGTATTCAGAAGTTAGACCACTGACAGTGACCTTGCATGCTTAGAGATGTCAAGCGAATTAAGCCTTTTTTGGGGGGGGATAACCCGTTGCCAGCCACCCCTCAAGAAAAATTTCAACAAACTGTTATTGATTATGATAAAGCAGAGCTAGATCAGGTTTGATCAGGCAAACTTTTTGTTAGATCTAGTCTAATAACTGAGATAATGCTACCCCCCCAACTGATTTTTCAAAAATTTTGGTAGATATAACTGAACACTTAAATAATCGATTGCACGTGATGACGTAGCGCGTTCTCACTAGCTGCTTCGGAGGAACGGACGAAACGACGCGTTCGTGAAGCGGGTCCGGGTACCGACCGGAGCTGGAGCTTGAGGTGCTGGCGAGGCTGCTTCGTCTGGAGGGTGGGGGACGCTGGTTGTAGGTCGGAGGACGGAGGTTGAAAGTCGGAGGCTGGAGGGCGGAGAACGGAGGTAAGAGGTTGAAGGTTGGAGGAGGTCAGAGGAGGACGGAGGCAGCGTTTGATACGCGCGGCCCATGGGAAAGACAGAGCGGCGTGTCGGGGTCTGATTGTTTAGGCAAGACGACGCCTTGGCGTTTCTCCCGGGCCTGACAGCTTTTTCATGTTGAACATCTTGAATATGAAAGGTTGGATCCTGAAAGACGGGTATATCACTCCAGAAGCTGTTTAATAAGCTGATATATGTAAAATGCAAGTACCAAAAGTTTCATTTTGAATCATGAATGGTTGATCTCTTTCCTTATACATTTAAACAAAGTTATACCATCAAGATCCTCATTAAGATCTTAAGAATAAGAACTTGGTAAAGATGGCCTCAATAAAGGATGACTCTAATTACAAAAAAAGAGATAAACGTGAAACTGAAAAAAGGAAGGACAAAAAGATTACTACCCTATTTTCTCCTCAGGGTCTAAGAAAAACAGAGGAATCCCTATGCCTCTCAGATGTCACCATAGATGAATCCGGAAGACAATCTCTCAGCCCTAGTTCTCAATTAACACACCAGATCACTAAAGAATATCTCCAACAGTGTATGGAAAAGCAGCTCAATCAATTTAAAGAAGAATTACTGAAAATACATAATGACTGGTTAACGGAATTTAAAAAAGTGGATGAAAGACTTAAATTAAATGAACAAAAATATGAGCATTTAGAATTTAAGTTAAAATCTGTAAAAGAGTACCTAACACACAAAGAAAATACATTACGTGTCTTAGAACAAAAATTGATAGATTTGGAGGATAGATCAAGAAGAAAAAATCTAAGAATTAGAGGTATATCTGAAGAGATCAAACAAGACGCTATAAGAGGTTTTCTGAAAAATTTATTTGAGGACATGGGTATCTCTGATGCAGAAACAGATGATGTGATTGAACGAGTCCATAGGACTATTAAACCAAAATCAATCCCAGACACTCAACCAAGAGATATAATTATTCGGTTCTCTACTTTTTACATGCGTCAAAAAGTGATGAAGGCATCAAGTACCTACACCCCTAAAGTGGCAAAATTTCAACATCTACTCTTCTTCCAGGACTTATCAATAGATACTAGACAAAAGAGAAGGGGTTTTACAGACATTACAAAGTCCCTTTGTGATAGACATATAAATTATATTTGGGGCTTCCCAGTAAAATTAATAATAAAGATCGTAAACCGATCAGTTACTCTGTCATTGGTGGAAGAAGCTAAACAATGGCTAAATGATAACCCCTCTTAATAGGAAAGAAGAATTATGTAAAAAGAAAAGTGAAATGAGATAATGTCTGAAGAAAGGGGAAAAAAGTTTTGGTAGTCGGACATTACATTATTGATTTTTATTTTTTTTTGTCAATAGAGACTTTTATAATATTTGATTACTTATTTAAATCATTAAGAAGGCTTGGACAATATTTAAACACACAGACATGATTCAGCAGTTCGTATGAAATGAATGAACTTTGTTTAAAATAGGCCTTAAATTGTGGTTTATAGGCACCTTATTTAATTGCTTAGTGATATCTGCATGGTGTTTGACACCGAAGGCCACATGTGGCATATTATTCTTTTTTGCTTTGGGTACTATTTAAGTAATAGTTTAATTTGTCACATAAATTAATATATATTGTATTCAACACTAATGTTTTATAGGATAACAGAATCTTACTATTATTAATAGAGTAATAATGTAATTATCGCTGATCTTCTAACTGGAATGTAACTTTATTAACTCTAATAATGGGAAGCATTACACGTGTTATATTTTGATAATTTTTGAAGTTATTTACTTCACACAAATTTTGGAATGCACATACCTAACCTAAGACATATATATAATATAACTAGTGCCTCTGAACTATTGTATTTGCTTCGTCCTAATTGTTTTAGGATTTGTTGTGTAAGCTGCTATCAGGTTTTAAATTCTCTAAATTGTTATCTCCTTATCTAACTATTCTATTTAATTATATTAAAAATAATAAGACTTTTCCTAACGGTATGTTGGAAGCATCGATCCTTCCTATTTTAAAACCCGGGAAAGAGGCTTCAAATATGGCTAATCTTTAATTAATGTAGACACAAAGATATATTCGGCTATTTTGGCCGAAAGATTAAAAATTATTAGTCCTTACTTAATCCATAAAGATCAAACCGGGTTTATCAAGGGCAGACAATCGAATGATAATACGTGGAAAATAATTGATCTTGTGGAATATGTATCTTCATATAAGATCCCTACTGTGTTTCTGGCCCTGGACTCTGAAAAAGCTTTTGACAGAGTCAATTGGACCTTCCTTGAAGAGTCATTGCGATGCTTTGGATAAGGAGAAGGATTCATAGACTCTGTAATGTCTTTATATACAACCCCGACTGCTAAAGTATCAGGCCAAGGATTTAATTCTGTTTGGTTCAATATTAATAATGGTACCAGGCAGGGCTGCCCCTTGGAACCCCTTCTTTATGTATTAACCATAGAATCCTTTGCGTCCAGGGTCAGAAACAATGTGAATATTAACCCCTTCGCGACCTTTGCCGGTTCAGGACCGTCATGACATGAAGGTCACTAAATGACCTTTGACGGTCCTGAACCCTCAAAAAGTAAAATAAGCTTAGAAAGTGATCAACGATCACTTTCTTCGCTTAAACGGCGTTACTGTAATGCCTCGATGTCGAGGCATTCAGTAACGCCGAGATCGGCATCGGGGGCCATGTCTGGCCCCTCCCCGAGGCGTCAACAACCGCCATACACTGTATGGCGGCGGACGCCCGTTTTAAAAGCGTTTAGGAGGCGATCAACGATCGCCTCCTAAACTTAAATGGTGTCGCTGGAATGCCTCGATCAGGAGGCATCCAGCGACACCAAACACTTACCTCTGGGTGGGCTGTGACCGCTCCGGAGAGCGGTCACAGCCGCAGCTGCCGGTGTTCTTCGCCATCAAGCAAGATGGCGGCCGCCCTGTAAAAGAAACGAACAAGTTTTTAAAGTTCGCTAGATGGTCTAGAGAACTCTGGCTCCACTTGCAGGTTGAATACAGGTACTGCATTCAACCATGCAAGTCAATGGAGCCCAGCTTTCTAATCACAATGTGATTAGTAAAATATTAAAAAAAAAAAAAAAATATGGAAAAAAAAAATGGAAAAAATTAAAAGTGCTAACATTTAAAAATAATTATGCAGTGATGTCACTAGATGAACCACCCAGCAAAATGTGTAAAAAAAAATATATAAAAAAAAAAAAGTATAAAAAAAATAAAATAAAAAAATAAAGTTTATTATTTTGAGCAAGTGCTAAAATTTCTCAAAAATCTAAACAAAAAGTTAAAATAAAAGCACTTCAAATACCCAAGGGGTGTCTAATATAAAAAAAATGGCTGATGGGGTAAATTGGAGTGGCTGAGCTCAAAGATAGGGCATAGGTACAGACTTTCCAAAATGGACAAAAAAAGCGCACTTCCCAAATGTGGCATTTTAAATCTCAAACAACACGACAAATCCATGCATGTCGGGTATCACTGCACTCAGGAGATGTTCCTGAACACACATTGGGGTGTTGTTTGACAGTGGCATATACCAGGACCTGTATATCTATAACTAAAGTACAATTTGTGTGAAAAAAAATTACTATTACAAAGTTTGACAACGTGTAGTTGTATAATTGGTGCATGGAAAGGGTTAAAATAACAGCATTTGGAATACCCTGGGGTGTCTAGTTTTCAAAAATATATGGTTTGAATGGGTTAAATTGAGTTAACCGGCTTCAAAGATGTTCCAAAGAGGAGATGGAAGCAGAATGACCAGATTTGTTAAAAAAGATTTGGAAATCATAAAACGCTGCTTGTACTTATTGCCCTATAACTTACAAAAAACAGCAAAAAAACATAAAAACATTGGGTATTTCTAAACTCAGGACAAGTAGTAGAATCTATTTAGCTAGTTTTTTTACTTGCTTTTTTAGGTGAGTAAAAGATTTTTCAAATAAAAGTCATAAAATGTGTTTTTTTTCAATTTTTCACCATGTTTTTTTTATTTTTTTTATAGTAAATAAGATGATACGATCAAAATAATGGTATCTGAAGAAAGCCCATCTTGTCCTGAAAAAAACAATATATAACTTATGTGGGTACACTAAATGGGTGAGGAGAAAATTACAGCTGAACACAAGCACCACAAAAGTATTAAAACAGCCTCGGTCCCACAGGGTACAAAACGAAAAATGAGCCCGGTCCTTAAGGGGTTAAGAGAATGAAGATAGGGGACATAGAAAATAAAACAGGCCTATATGCAGATGACGTTCTGATTTCTTTATACGATCCCGAGCTGTCCAGCTCAATTCAGTAAACTATCAAATTATAAGCTTAATATGAAAAAGTCTCAAGCAGCGATGGTAGGCATTAATGACTCCACAAGAATGAAATTGGAACCTGAATATGATTTCATATGGGAAAAGGGTAAGATTGATTATTTGGGCATCATTATACCTTTAGAGATATCCAATATTATTGAAATGAATTATAATAAATTAAAAATCGAATTGTTAAAACAAATTGCAGCCTGGAAGGGATTATTTGTGTCCTGGCTAGGTAGAATAAATATTATTAGATCTTATATTATTCCCAAATGGCTCTACATGCTTAGAATGATACCAATTAGTCTTCCAAAATATTGGATACAATTATTCCAAAAAAATATTGAAAACTATATTTGGGCAAACAAAAAACCTAGAATTTCTAGGAAAATGTTATACGCAAAAAAAGGGAGGCTTAAATGTACCCTCCCTGGATAGATATGCACAGGCTAGTTTGCTCTTACACATCTTAAAGATCCAATACACTCACAGCAATAGTGAAGCCTGGTACTGTATAGAACAAAAACTTACAGGACTACCTAGCCTTGAATGCCTACTATGGCTGCATCAAGATAGATTTCACAGAATATCTAAATCTCTCCCAATTACTCTTAAAAGCTCAATCGAATATTGGTATTCTCTTAAACCGCAAATAGGCCTGCGTAATAAAATTATTCCCTCTGCTCCATTCGAAATATTACAAACAAATATTTCTCAGCTGAATCTTCGGAAGTGGTGTAATCTTAGAAATAACAGAATTAAAGACGTATTAATTGGAAATAATATGAAATGCTTTACTCAAATCTATGAAGACTTTAATCTTAATAATACTGAATTCCATAATTTATTTAGGATTAAGCAATATCTATCTAAGCATTTACATATAGAAAATCTAAGTATACAAATTAATGATCTGTTTTCTCGAGAAATAGTGTTGAAACTAGACTTGGGCACCAGGGGGCTCTTCGTGTTCGTCTTCGTGCTCGTCTTCGGGGGGGAAAAAACCTTCGTATTCCGCGAATATTCGCCCGTTCCTGTCTTCTCTTCGGGCGAATATTCGCGGACATTCTTCGTGCTCGTTTAATCTTCGTTTCCTTCCCGGTTGCCTTGCAGGGGTTAATACGGGGTTAACAACACATCGGAGCAGCAGCAGCTGCCGTGAAGGAACGTGTGTGCAACTCTATTGGTCGTTTCGGCAGGGGGCTGGTCTGGCATCAACTAGTGAATTGCAGAACGCACTTCATTCGTTGATGGCAGGCCAGCCCCCTGCCGAAACGACCAATAGAGTTGCACACACGTACTGAGGTGTACTGTACACAAAATGACCTAGAGACAAATGCTCCAAGGAACTTGGCCTCCGTTTATCATACACAATCACACATCCATAGATGTTTAATAAAAGAATAGGGATTATTTTACATTTTTAAATTGATTTTGGACCACTTGTAATACATGCCTAACATTTGCTACCTATTTACAATGGCATACTTTGCAACAACCCAACTTTTACTGGACAGGACTGGAAAAAAGCAGGACTGTCCACCAAAATCTTGTGTGTGTTGGCAGGTATGCGGATGGAAAAATGTTGGACAAGAACTAAAAAATAGCTTAGGGTTAATGTACGGTTATGTTTAAGATTAGTAGCAGTGCACTGCTTTGGTTAAAGATGTATTATGTCTAAATAATAATTTAATTTTAATGGGTTTTAAAAAAAAATTAGGGGTTTATTTAAATGTATTTTAAAGTTAGATTTATTATTTAGTACTTTATTATATTTATTTAATGTTTATACTAGTGCTACCTACCGAGCTATAACTACCAACGTGTATTTGCATACCTAGTTTAGCTAAATTAGATGGGACAGGACTGGAAAAAAGCAGGACTGTCCCTGAAAAAGTTGGGTCTGTTGGCAGGTATGTGGATGGAAAAATGTTATAGTATGAAGTGTGAGTTATAGCGTTAATGCTAGTGAGTGTAGAAATGAAGGCCAGGACAAATAACAAGAGGAAAGGTCCTTGTGATTTTTGCATTGTACGTGTATGTGTTATGTGTGTTATGTGTGTTGTCACTTGTCACTGTGTTATATGTGTTATGTGTGTTATGTGTTATGTCACTGTGTTATTTGTGTTATTGTGTGTGTTATGTTTGGTTGGTTGTGTATCAGAAGGAAAATAATGAAATGGAAATGGAAAAGGAAATGGGAAAGGCGAATGAGAGGGCAATTGGCGACCCACTCACCTGTTTCACCCCAGAGCAAAGCATCCAAACACTGTCAGTCCTAGACGTTTGGCAGCGGACTTCCAGAGCTCAGACACAAGGCCCTAGCGTAAGCTGGCCACTCCGGCGGAGGTAGCAGGCGTTGCCACACCGCAAACAGACGCAGCCAGGGGGGAGAAACTGCCCTTACCATTAGGGACATTTGAGGCATGACACTAGCCAGGAAGCGAACTGGCATCGAAGAGACGCTGGCACCACCACCAGCAGCAGCAGCAGCAGAATTGGGAAAGGCGAATGAGTGGGCAATTGGCGACCCACTCACCTGTTTCACCCCAGGGCAAAGCACCCAAACACTGTCAGTCCTAGACGTTTGGCAGCGGACTTCCAGAGCTCAGACACAAGGCCCTAGCGTAAGCTGGCCACTCCGGCGGAGGTAGCAGGCGTTGCCACACCGCAAACAGACGCAGCCAGAGGGGAGAAACTGCCCTTACCACTAGGGACATTTTGGGCATGACTCTAGCCAGGAAGCGAACTGGCAGAGAAGAGATGCTGGCACCACCACCACCAGCAGCAGCATTGAAAAATGGGAAAGGCGAATGAGTGGGCAATTGGCGACCCACTCACCTGTTTCACCCCAGGGCAAAGCACCCAAACACTGTCAGTCCTAGACGTTTGGCAGCGGACTTCCAGAGCTCAGACACAAGGCCCTAGCGTAAGCTGGCCACTCCGGCGGAGGTAGCAGGCGTTGCCACACCGCAGACAGAGGCAGCCAGGGGGGAGAAACTGCCCTTACCATTAGGGACATTTGAGGCATGACACTAGCCAGGAAGCGAACTGGCATCGAAGAGACGCTGGCACCACCACCACCACCAGCAGCAGCATTGAAAAATGGGAAAGGCGAATGAGTGGGCAATTGGCGACCCACTCACCTGTTTCACCCCAGGGCAAAGCACCCAAACACTGTCAGTCCTAGACGTTTGGCAGCGGACTTCCAGAGCTCAGACACAAGGCCCTAGCGTAAGCTGGCCACTCCGGCGGAGGTAGCAGGCGTTGCCACACCGCAGACAGAGGCAGCCAGGGGGGAGAAACTGCCCTTACCATTAGGGACATTTGAGGCATGACACTAGCCAGGAAGCGAACTGGCATCGAAGAGACGCTGGCACCACCACCACCACCAGCAGCAGCATTGAAAAATGGGAAAGGCGAATGAGTGGGCAATTGGCGACCCACTCACCTGTTTCACCCCAGGGCAAAGCACCCAAACACTGTCAGTCCTAGACGTTTGGCAGCAGACTTCCAGAGCTCAGACACTAGGCCCTAGCGTAAGCTGGCTACATTGGCGGAGGTAGCAGGCGTTGCCACACCGCAGCAAGTGCAACCAGGGGGGGAGAAACTACCCTCTCCATTAGGGACATTTAAGGCATGACACTAGCCAGGAAGCGAACTGGCAGAGAAGAGACGCTGGCACCACCACCAGCAGCAGCAGCAGCAGCAGCATTGGAAAAGGCGAATGAGTGGGCAATTGACGACCCGCTCACCTGTTTCACCCCAGGGCAAAGCATCCAAAAACTGTCAGTCCTTGGCGTTTGGGAGCGGACTTCCAGAACTCAGACACAACGCCCTAGCGTAAGCTGGCTACATTGGCGGAGGTAGCAGGCGTTGCCACACCGCAGCAAGTGCAACCAGGGGGGGAGAAACTACCCTTTCCATTAGGGACATTTAAGGCATGACACTAGCCAGAAAGCGAACCGGCAGAGAAGAGACGCTGGCACCACCAGCAGCAGCAGCAGCAGCAGCATTGGAAAAGGCGAATGAGTGGGCAATTGACGACCCGCTCACCTGTTTCACCCCAGGGCAAAGCATGAAAGTCTGTCAGTCCATGGCGTTTGGGAGCGGACTTCCAGAACTCAGACACTAGGCCCTAGCGTAAATTGGCTACACCGGCGGAGGTAGCAGACGTTGCCACACCGCAAACACGTGCAACCAGGGGGAGAAACTACCTTAAACATTACAGATAAAAAAAATTAACTTTCCAAGCTAAGAGCTGGGTAACCCAACATGGGCAGATTGAATTTAAGGAAGGCAATCTGCTCCATCAGATGAGGTGCCATGCGTATGTTTCCAGTCATAGAAAACACGCGCTCACTTTGAACAGTGGTTGGCGGACATGATAGTAGCTGCTGCGCAACCCATGAGAGTGCAGGCCACACACTCTTCTTTTCATCCCAGTAGCTAAGAGGATCAACATTAGGCGCAGAAGGAACTTCACAGAGGTAAAGTTTGACCATTTCAGCAGCACTACTCTCCTTTCTGCTGCTAGCTCTGTCAGATGGTCCAACTATACTCCCAAGTGTCTCTTCCCAAAACGCAGCTGCTCCACTCAGCTGTGTTGTGCTGCTTGTGGCACTGCTGCTGATGCTGCTGCTAGGAGTAGCAGACCACATCATCTCTTCCTCCTCCTGCACCTCTCCCTCCTCGGACAGCATTCCCATTTTACGCTGCCAGTCACGCACCTTGTTGACCAATTGCTCCCGGTAGCTACTGAGAACATTAAATTTCAAAGCTAGCTTTCCCTTAATTCTTGGATCGCAAAGGCACGCTAGCATCATTTCGGGACTCTCTTCCATTCGTTTCTTTATTGGCCTGCTGTTTGGGCATTGACCTTTTGCATTGGAATGCCACAAATTGTTCCAGGGTGGGCTGGACATGCAGTGCTCCAACCGGCCTTGGTCTCTGGCTGCCAGCACTAGTTGCTGCTGCTGCTGCTGCTGCTGCTGCTGCTGCTGCTATTGGCTCAGAAGAAGAAGCTGTTGGGGTTTTTCCACGGCCACCAGCTATGCTGCCTGCACTAAGTTTTCCCTCTGCATCTTTCCCCAATAGCACAGCGTTGTGTTGAGTGCTGAGGTGATGCTTCATGCTAGCACTGGTAAAATGGCCAGACACTTTCCCTCTGCTTATTAGCTTCCCACAATGTTTGCACTTTCCATAGCGCCCTTCTTCAACATTTTCAAAGTGCTCCCAAATTGGGGCGCGCATAGCCCTGGAGTGTGCCTTGGGTGCTGCTCCTACTGCTCAGGGTGGATGAACAGAGGCAGAACTAG
This sequence comes from Sceloporus occidentalis, assembly GCA_023333645.1. Taxonomy (NCBI): domain Eukaryota; kingdom Metazoa; phylum Chordata; class Lepidosauria; order Squamata; family Phrynosomatidae; genus Sceloporus; species Sceloporus occidentalis. The sequence continues at coordinate 5,190,924 of JALMGF010000058.1, forward strand.
TGGTGGTGGGACTGGTGGTAACAGTACTGGCCATAGTGGGACTGCTAATTGCTTTAGATTTGCTAGGTTTTGCTGCTGCTGCTGGTGGTGGTGGTGGTGGTGATGATCGTAGCGGAGAAGGTGGAGGCTCAGGGGAAAATTGTGCACTAGTCATTTGGACACTGCTCCCTGAGGAATCTGATTCCTGACCACTCATCTCCTCTACTTCCTCTGGCTCATAGTCTAGCTCTTCATTAGCCAGATCGAATGGAATTCCTGCTAGGCTGGAGCTAAGACTGATATCGTCGTGAGACTCGTGACTAGTAGTAGTGCGAGCAGGAAGAATAGACTCTGCACTTGGCCTCTCAGTCTCAGGCTCCTCTGCTACCTCGCTAGGTGGAGTTCCACTATGTGTAGCCCTCTCTCTAACTGTCTTTACAAAAATTTTGTAAGGACTTGGTGGCTTGCTAGAGGTACTAGGAGGACATGGCGTGGTGGTACCAGTGGGAACAGTAGGCGCAGCACTAGTGGTGGTAGAGGCGGTAGAGGTGGGGGTGGTGGTGGTGGTGGTTTTCCCTACAAAGGAATGAGATCGCTTTGGTTTGGGACCCCTCTGAGTCTTGCTGCTAATTTGGCTCTGCTTGGTACCTTGCATGCTGCTGGTGGATGGGGAAGATGCTGCTTGGGGCAAAAGGCACTTCTTTTTAGTCACTGGGCTGGTACTACTTGTGCTACCCTTTAACTTTGAACGTGCTTCTGGTGCTTTAGGCTTTCCGTAAAAAACCATAGAGCTTGTGGGCCTAGCCGCACTACTACTGCCTGCTTTTGGTGCCTTTCCTTTACTTGATGATCCTTCAAGCAATGCTTCCCCAAATGATAAGCGAGAGCTTGGCCTACTTGGCCGACTAGACTGACGCAAAGGCTGCATCTTAGAACTGGTGGTGGTGGTGCTGGTGGTGGCGGTGGTAGATGGAGCTTGTCCCTCCTTAGTCCCAAAAGGAGGATCCATTTCAAATTTTGTGTTGTGTGTGTAGTGTAGTGTAGTGTTTAAAAAACTATAAAAAAAAATAAAAATAAAAACAAAGGAAAAACGAATTAAAGACAAAAAATTAGAGGAAGTTCTCTTCAGTGCTACTGCTTAAAAAGTAAAACTATGCACTACTGCACTGTGCTGTGTGCAATCTGCCAAAGTGCTAAAGTTATTTAAATTATTAACTCAAGATTAACTATTTAATAACTAGCAGTATTTTATTTTTAATTTGAATTTACACGGGCCTAAGAGCTTAGCCTACTACTATGCTAGCCTAAAGCTATATTTCCTTACTATAAGTCTACCTCTAGGCAGACGCTCTCAAACCCACTAAGCTAAAGTGAGGTTAAATCAGATTCAGTATATGATTTATTAATTAATATTAAGTTATATAATATTAATAGATTAGAAATAATTTACTTATATATTATGTATTATAGATAGAAGAATATAGATTATGAATTAGAATTTAGAATTAGAATTACTTATATTATAGATTATGAATTAGAATTTATATTGTTATATATTATTTATAATATATTATAGATTAAGATTAAAGAAGATTAGAATTATTTTAGTACTACAGCTAGTAGCTTGAAGCTTTGCTTAGTACAGCTCGTCACAGTCAATTTTTCTTGAAAAGAATTAGAAATAAAATAAAATGTCACAGCAAAACAGTTAGCTTCACTGCTGGCTGCACTCACTAGCCCAACAAGTTCACTTCACTGATGGACTGAGGTGAGCAAAACACTAAGGGTACTTTTAATAAAATTGAAATAAAATGTAAAATAAATGAGAAAATCTTTGCAAAACAGTTAACGTCACTGCTTGCTGATCAAAAAAAAACACAGCACTTATGCGGCTGCACTCACTAGCCCAACAAGTTCACTTCACTGATGGACTGAGGTGAGCAAAACAAATTAAATAAAATGAAAGATTAATTAAGAAAAATTGACTTGGTCTCTTGCTGTTGCTAAAACAAAGCACAAACTATAGAGCTGCAGCACCAGTACTAATAAGATTAGCTGAACTATACGCTAGTAGTAATTATTTAATATTATTACTTTTATTTATAGCTAATTTAATTAACTATTAAGACAAGAAAGAATTATAGAATTATTGATATTACTGATTTTAGATTAGACACTAGTAGATGTCTTGAATGTCTACAGTACACTCTACACTAGTATACTATTACTAACTATAACTGACAAATATATATATAATTTTATAATGAATTCAATTATTAATTATATTAATTAATATTACTGATTTTAAATTAGACACTAGTAGATGAATGTCTACAGTACACTCTACACTAGTATACTATAGTATATATATGACTGACAAATATATATATATATATATATATAATATTATAATGAACTATTAAATTATAGATTCTATTAAATTATTATTTATAAATTCTATTTAATTTATTTAAGCAGGACAGGCAGTAGGCACTAGTGCCAGCCCAGGGCAAGGGCACCCCAGTGCCACTGAGACACTGGGTGCACTGTCAACTCAACAGCACTTACACTACAGTTGATGACAAATTAAATTTAAAAATTTTTTTTTAATTAATCTAATTATTATTATTAATTATATTAAGTAGCACTGAAGTGAGGATGAAGTACACTGTGAGAAATGGCAGGCTAAGGCTTACCAGTCTCACACAGAACAGAACAATCTCTCTGTAACGCTTGGATGCAGCACAGCAGTGTTGCCAAAGCAGTCACAGCGAAAAATGAATGGATCTCTCAGGCAAGCTCTGGTCTTATAAAGGCGCCTTCAGAATTCAAAAAAACAGCAGCACAGGCATTGGACGAGACCCTTAGCGTGACGTCACAAGAGTGAGCTGATTGGACAGACGAGATCAGCTCACTCCTGTTTGAAATTTTGGCGGCTGCGCGGCAAAAACGAAGACGATCACGAAGAATCTTCGATTCTTCGTGGTTGTGAGTCTTCGTCTTCTCCTACGTTTTGCCGGCACTGTATTCTCTTCGGCGTGTCTTCGGAACGAACAAAAAAACGGCCTCTTCGTGCTCGTTTTCATGTTCGCCCGAAGACGAATGCGCAAGTCTAGTTGAAACGATTGAAGAGATGTTATATGACTTTGGAAGAAATTGAGCCCTCATTACATATTAAAGCCCTGACTTCTTCGCAACAAGATTTAGGTATCCAAATAGAGGAAACACAATGGATAAATAGTCTGTTGGAAATAAACAGAGTTACCCATTGTTTAACCACTTCGTGACAAAGGCTGATTTTACTTTTTGTACCATTCGTGACAATGGCCGTTTTAACATTTCTGCGCTACTCGTGTTTAGCTGTAATTTTCTTCTTTCCCGTTTACTGAACCCACACACATTATATATTGTTTTTTTCAGGACAAGAAGGGCTTTCTTTAGATGACATTGTTTTGATTGTATTATATTATTTACTATTAAAAAAAGTATAAAATATGGTGAAAAATTTAGAAAAAAATTACTGTTTCTAACTTTTAGTTGAAAAATCTTTTACTCATCTATAAAAGGTAATGAAAAAACCTGCTAAATAGATTCTACTATTTGTCCTGAGTTTAGAAATACCCAATGTTTTTATGTTTTTTTGCTTTTTTCTACACATTATGGGGCAATATGTACAGGTAGCGTTTTGCTATTTCAAAGCCATTTTTTCCAAATCTTCCCCCCATGTGCCATTTCGGGTATCTTTGAAGCCGGCCAATGCAATTTACCCCATCAAGTCATATATTTTTGAAAACTAGACAGCCCAGGGTATTCCAAATGCTAGTATTTTAACCCTTTCCAAGCACTAATTCTACCATCAGCCTTTGTCAAACTTTATGGTAGTAATTTTTTTTGCATTTGTTTTTTCACACACATTTTACTTCAGGTATGAATAAACAGGTTCTCGTATATGTCACTATCATAAAACACCCCAATATGTATTTAGCAACATCTCCTGAGTACAGCGATACCTCACATGAATGATTTTGCCTGGCTGTTTGGGGGCAAAAGGGCCACATTTGGGGCATGCGCATTTTCAATGTTAAACTTTGGCGTTTGGCGATCAACTGCCCATGCCCTATTTGGTACATCTTTGAGCCGGGCCATTTCAGTATGCCCAATAAAGCCATATATTTTTGAAAACTAGACACCCCAGGGTATTTCAAATGCTAGTATTTTAACTCTTTCCATGCACCATATCTACCACCAGTCTTTGTCAAACTTTGTGGTAGTCATTTTTTTGCATTTGTTTTGTCACACACATTTTACTTCAGGTATGAATTAAAAGGTTCTCGTATATGTCACTATCACAAAACACCCCAATATGTGTTCGGCAACATCTCCTGAGTACAGTGATACCCCATATGCATGGGTTTGTCATTTTTGGGGGGAACTAAAAGGCCACATTTGGTACGTGTGCATTTTTCTAATTGGAAATTAGATGTGTGGCCATCCTTCCCCCCCCCCCATGTTAATTGGGACATTGTTGAACCCGGTGAATTCAATTTACCCCATCAGATCATACATTTTTTAAAAGTAGACACCCCATGGGCATTTAATATGCCAGTATTTTAACTCTTTCCAATGCGAGAATTGTTTTAAGCTAATGTGCTAATTTTAGGACTTGCTCACAAAAATATATTTTTTATATATATATTTTATTTTTTTTGCCTTTTTAAAAAAAAAATGTAAATTTTTTTTTCAACTTGAAGGTTCCCCTGATAGTGACATCAGTGAGAAATTATTTTTACATTTTACTGTTTTTTTTACTATTTTTTTCTAATTATTATTAATTTTATTTTATTTTTTAATTTATTTTTACTAATCACACTGTGATTAGAAAGCTGGGCTCCATTAACTTGCATTGTTGAATGCAGTACCTGTATTCAACCTGCAAGTGGAGCCAGAGTTCTCTAGAGGGTCTGGAGACCGTCTAGCGAACTTTTTCACCTTTATTGTTTTTTTCCCGGGCCGCCGCCATCTTGCGGATGGCGAAGATCACCGGCAGCTGCGGCTGTGACCGCTCTCCGGAGCGGTCACAGTCCATCCAAAGGTAAGTGTTTGGTGTTGCTGGAATGCCTCGATCAGGTTTAAGTTTAGGAGGTGATCGTTGATCGCCTCCTAAACGCTTTTAAAACGGGCGTCCGCCGCCATACAATGTATGGCGGTTGTTGACGCCCCGGGGAGGGGCCAGACATGGCCCCTGGTGCCGATTGTGGCGTTGCTGAATGTCTCAAGGTCGAGGCATTACAGCAACGCCGTTTGGGTGCAGAAAGTGAACGTAGATCGCTTTCTGCACCCGTTTAAAGACGTGCCGGTTCTGGCACGTCATTTGTCATAATCGACTTGTTTTTCCGTGCTGTGCCAGAACCGGCAATTGTCATTAAGGGGTTAAATATGTCAGAACTCCATTATAAAATAATGCTCTGTTGGTATTTAATTCCTGTTAGAACTGCTAAAATCAATCGGACGTCATCTCCCATGTGTTGGAGATGTAATCTAGCTCAAGGCACATTTAGACACATATGGTGGGATTGTAATAAAATCGCGCAATCATGGCGAGAAATGTTCGTATTAATATCTGACCTCGTTAAAGTAACCATTTGTCCGTCTCCGGATAAAGCACTTTTACATTTGGACTTAGCTAACATTTCCTTCAACCAAAGAACCTTAGTAGTTCAGTGCTTTTTGGCTATGAAGATAAGTATAGCAAGAAAATGGCTACAAACATCAACAATAAACATAGAGAACATGCTTAACCCCTTCGTGACAAAGGCTGATTTTACTTTTTGTACCCTTCGTGACATTAGCCGTTCTAACATTTCTCCGCTGATCGTGTTTAGCTGTAATTTTCTTCTTTCCCGTTTACTGAACCCACACAAGTTATATATTGTTTTTTCCAGGACAAGAAGGGATTTCTTTAGATGACATTGTTTTGATTGTATCATATTATTTACTATTAAAAAAAGTATAAAATATGGTGAAAAATTTAGAAAAAAATGACTTATCTAACTTTTAGTTGAAAAATCTTTTATTCATCTATAAAATGTAATGAAAAAACCTGCTAAATATATTCTACTATTTGTCCTGAGTTTAGAAATACCCAATTTCCCAAGTTTTTATGTTTTTTTGCTTTTAACTACACGTTATGGGGCAATAAGTACAGGTAGCGTTTTGCTATTTCAAAGCCATTTTTTCCAAATCTGGTAATTCTTCCCCCCATGTGCCATTTCTGGTATCTTTGAATCCGGCCAATGCAATTTACCCCATCAAATCATATATTTTTGAAAACTAGACAGCCCAGGGTATTTCAAACGCTAGTATTTTAACTCTTTCCATGCACCATATCTACCACCAGTCTTTGTCAAACTTTGTGGTAGTCGTTTTTTTCACACACATTTTATTTCAGGTATATGAATCATAAAACACCCCAATATGTGTTCAGCAACATCTTGTGAGTACAGCGATACTTCACATGAATGATTTTGCCTGTCTGTTTGGGGGCAAAAAGGCCACATTTGGGGCATGCGCATTTTTCAATGTTGAACTTTGGCATTTGGGGATCCACTGCCCATGCCCTATTTGGTACATCCTTGAGCTGGGCCATTTCAGTGTGCCCAATAAAACCATATATTTTTGAAAACTAGACACCCCTATGGTATTTTAAATGCTGGTATTTTAACTCTTTGCATGCACACATTTTACCACCAGCATTTTTTCAAAGTTTGCAGTAGTATTCTTTTGTGTGTATTTTTCCCCCACACACCTATGTTATGTATGAATTTACAGCTCCTGGTAAATCCCGCTGTCACACGACACCCCAATATGTGTTCAGCAACATCTCCTGAGTACAGTGATATCCCACATGCATGGGTTTGTCATTTTATTGGGGGAACTAAAAGGCCACATTTGGTACGTATGCATTTTTCTAATTGGAAATTAGATGTGTGGCCATCCTTCCCCCCATGTTAATTGGGACATTGTTGAACCCGGCCAATTCAATTTACCCCATCAAATCATACATTTTTTAAAAGTAGACACCCCATGGGCATTTAATATGCCAGTATTTTAACTCTTTCCATGTGAGAATTGTTTTAAGCTAATGTGCTAATTTTAGGACTTGCTCACAAAAATATATTTTTTATATATATATTTAATTTTTTTGCCTTTTAGAAAAAAAATTTAACTTTTTTTTTTTTTAACTTGAAGGTTCCCCTGATAGTGACATCAGTGGGAAATTATTTTTACAGAAAGCGAACGTAGATCGCTTTCTGCACCCGTTTAAAGACCGGTCCTGGCACGTCAATTGTCGTAAACAACTTGTTTTTCCGTGACGTGCCAGAACCGGCAATTGTCATTAAGGGGTTAAACAAATAAAGTACCAATGTTTAATGGAGTATGGATATTTTCAAGTACATAAAAAACTACATACATTTAATGCAATCTGGAGGACCTGGACTGATACATTTCCAATTAACCATGGTAGTATAAATTAAAAACAAATATTAGATAGGAGCTCATACATTTAGATATGTGTGTGTGGTATGATTGTTGATGTCTATTTTCTTTTTTTTTTTTTTCTTCTTCTTCTTTAGTGTGGTAAGCCTTGGGATAAATTGTTGAATATCCCGGCTTACAACCATTGTAATTGATATGATACTAGTGTTGACTTACAGATAACATGCGAAGCTTATAGATAAACCTTAGATGGTCTTTCATTCTATGTGTAATACTCTAATACTCTTGATATCTGTATTACTATATTATAATATATTTTTTGATATCTGTATTATTATATTTTTCAATAAAAAAAAAATTGGTAGATATTCATTAGATCCATTAAGATCAACTGTTTTTTTCTATCACGTAGGAGGCGGTATTCACAATCCTATTTTGTATGCGGGCGATAGGAATACATACTGCTTGGCCCCTCCTCAACTGAAATTTGGATTTTTTTTTATTGATTTTGGTAGATATTCGTTAGATCTGATAAGATGAACATTTTTTTTCGTTAGATCTATCACGCAGGAGGCGATATTCACAATCCTATTTTGTGTGTGGTGGATGGGAATACATATGGGTTGGCCCCCCTCAACTGAGTTTTTTTTTTTTTAAATCTATTTTCTGCTTTTTTAGTGCTCAATTTTGGAAGAAGGACAGACTGTTGTGTGTTATAATTTTGGTTAATCAAAGCTACCAATGCAAGACAATAAGCAAATCTCAAACAGAGAAAAAAAAAGAAAATAAGCAGTAAAAGAAGTCTACATTCTTCTCTACTAAACCTGCAAATTATGGGGATAGAAAAGAACTAGGGAATGCCCCTGTATGAACAAAAAGGTTATGGAAAAACCATGGGATAGAAAGGTAACAGCTCTAATTTAAGAGGTTGTTTAGATACTCAGCTGGAGCAAATTGAATATGAAAATAAATCCCTATAGAGTTTAAAAAGGATATTGTTGCAATGTTTAGTAAACTTAAAAGAATAAGTCTCTTAAATTATAGCCATTGTTGGGCGGAATGCGGATGACGTAGGACATACGTGTCTACGTGGGGTGTGTCCTGGGCTGCATGTCTGGCGGGGGCTGAACTGAGCTGAGAGCCGGGAGCTGGAAGTCGAGTTGAGTCTCGAGAACCGGGACTCGAGAGCCGGGCCCCAGAGATCGAGACCCAGAAGTTGGGACCCGAGACCCAGAAGTTGGGACCCGAGACCCGGAAGCCGGGAGCTGACACCCGAGAGCCGGAAGCGGAGACCCGGGGGCCAGGAGTTGAGACCCGGGAACCGAGACCTGGGAGCCAGGCACCGGGACCACGGAGCCGAGACTCGAGAGCCGGGAGCCGAGACTCGGTTGATATCCCAGAAGGGTCACCAGAAGTTTTGCAGGTGGCCAGGAGAACAGCATTACAGCAGAGCAGACGCACGTGCTTAGGAGCACGTCTTACCTACTAACAGCCAGCATCTATTCATTAGGAGGTTGACTCTTTCAACCGGCCGTTATATATTTAAATAAAGAACATGAAGATTCGACGACTCGGTAGGAAATCACTTTTTTCTGACTAATACATGTTGGACATTTTTCTTTTTTTCCCTTTTGGAGATATAATCTAATAACTTGAACATGCTGATATATCATAACCTTTGAAAGCATTAAGCAAAACCTTGTATATTGCACCTTTATTAAAACACAGGTTGGAGAAATTCAGCACTGAAATTATATAATTCAATATGCCACCTAAGAGTGATAAGCTTGAGAAATTAGATAAAATGGATAAAGTGGATAAATCCAAGAATACCAACAAATCCAAAAAATTGCAATCAATTAGCACCTTTTATTCTCCTCACAGTCAATTAAGTCTCTCTGATTCACCTGATAAATCTTTGCTAGATCATGGTTCTGATGAAATGGATCTTTCTCACCAATCTTATATATCTCAAAAAGACTTATCAGTAGCTTTGGAGACATTATATCTGAAAATAAAATCTGATTTAGATAACAATCTCAGAGATTATAAAGAAGAGATATCTATTTTAAAATCAACATTGCTTTCTCATACTGAAGAGATCTCTATACTCCAATCAACAGTTAAAGACCTAAAAATACAAAATGATAATCTAAATCTGGGGATTAAGAAAATGGACCACAAACTAGCTGACCTAGAGGATAGTTCTAAAAGGAAAAACTTGAGAATTAGAGGGGTTCCAGAGGAAATAACCCATCTTGAACACTACATTAAAGAATTTATAGCAACGTATGTGGACCCTAAAATGTTTGGCCCATTACCAATCGAAAAGGTCTATAGACTTCCTAGACTGTCTAACCTTATACGAAAGGATATTGGAAGGGATATTTGTGACGGAAGCCTCCATCACTGGGACCACTGGAGAAGCCTGACTGCCAGCCTCCTCCCTATTGACTATGGGCCCTGGGTTTGTAAAGGCTTCTGTGGCTACCCCCAGCAGTATCATCCAAAACATCATCTCATCACTGGTTGAGGGGATTATCTCCAGCAGACAGCCAGGATCTGCAACCAGGGAGTGACTGCCATTGTTTCAGTTTAATGTTATATAAATCAGTCTCCCCCCCCTATTGTATTGTTAATCCCGTTACTGCCCCTGTTGTCTCTGGGAGGCAGATTAAGGGGCGGTTTGTGTCCCAATATCTTGTTTTATGTTAATGTGTGTTTTGCTGGATATATCCAGTCCTGTGTGTGAGAAATAAATCAGTCTTCGTTTGGTTTTACCCTACACTGAGTCTCGGCTAGTGACTGGGGAACCGAAGAAAGTGTGTTGTCCCAGGCTAAGGGAGCACAAGACAGCGGAGGTAGTCGGTCGGACAAGCCAGCTCCGTGACAATATTATTGTCACTTTTGCCAATCTTTCGATAAAAGATCAACTTCTTAAAGAATGGAGGAAGAATCCACAAAAAATTTAAAGTTTGCATCTTTAACCACCTTTCCGGATCTTTCACAAGCCACAAGACTCAATAGGAAGAAATTTGCTGAATACACAGCATGTTTACGAGAAAATAATATACCATATATATGGGGATTTCCTATAAAAATTCGGCTTACCTATAAAGAAAAAAGTTTATACTTGCCTGGACCCAGAACAGCTGAAAATTAAATTAACTAGGGTCTATTAAAGTAAAACCTCCCGCCATAATCATGGAGAGTTAAGGCTATATATTACACATTATTTTTTAATTTTGTTATTATGATAACAGCACTAAATATATTATATATTTCTTATTAGAAATTATAAGTGTTTGTTATGGGGATGGCACTAGGAAATGCAGACACTACACATAATTATGGAAATACTGTTAAACAACATTAAATGGAATTTCACAATTTTATTGGTTACTTAGTTGTAAAACAGGCTGTTTTATTTCATATACTAATATATATATATAAGATCTATTTTTTCTTACAAAAGAATAAGAGTATTTTTCTTTATTAATATGTTAACTTACTATGTATTTAAAATGCACTTAATAACACCGGTATATTATATATCTTGTACTGGGAATTATAAATTTGTTTAGATGGTGGGTTGGTACCAGAAATATAAACAGACACCATACATATCTATTGAAATGTTGCTTAAACAAGGATCACTAATATTAAGGGGAATCTCACAAATTTAATGATCACTTATTTGTATAACACTGAATGTAAGAAAAGAAAGGCTGACGGAATATGGAAGAGAGAAGTACTATCCTATTGATTATTATTTAATTCTGATGTATAATTTATGTATTAGTCAAACTTTCTTTTTTTTTTTCTTTCTTCTTCTCTTGAAAGAGCTGGTACACGCCCCCAATAATGATCCCTGATGGTACAGGGACTTTTTCTCCACAAAGATAGGTCGATTAACCCCTTCGAGACAAAGGCTGATTTTACTTTTTGTACCCTTTGTGACAATGGCCTTTTTAACATTTCTGCGCTGCTTGTGTTTAGCTGTAATTTTCTTCTTTCCCGTTTACTGAACCCACACACATTAGATATTGTTTTTTTCAGGACAAGAAGGGCTTTCTTTAGATGACATTGTTTTGATTGTATCATATTATTTACTATTAAAAAAATTATAAAATATGGTGAAAAATTTAGAAAAAAATGACTGTTTCTAACTTTTAGTTGAAAAATCTTTTACTCATCTATAAAAGGTAATGAAAAAACCTGCTAAATAGATTCTACTATTTGTCCTGAGTTTAGAAATACCCAATGTTTTTATGTTTTTTTGCTTTTTTCTACCCATTATGGGGCAATAAGTACAGGTAGCGTTTTGCTATTTCAAAGCCATTTTTTCCAAATCTGGTAATTCTTCCCCCCATGTGCCATTTCGGGTATCTTTGAACCCGGCCAATGCAATTTACCCCATCAAGTCATATATTTTTGAAAACTAGACAGCCCAGGGTATTCCAAATGCTAGTATTTTAACTCTTTCCATGCACCATATCTACCACCAGTCTTTGTCAAACTTTATGGTAGTCATTTTTTTGCATTTGTTTTGTCATACACATTTTACTTCAGGTATGAATTAAAATGTTCTAGTTTATGTCACTATCACAAAACACCCCAATATGTGTTCAGCAACATCTCCTGAGCGCAGCGATACCCCACATGAATGATTTTGCCTGGCTGTTTGGGGGCAAAAGGGCCACATTTGGGGCATGCGCATTTTTCAATGTTGAACTTTGGCATTTGGGGATCCACTGCCCATGCCCTATTTGGTACATCTTTGAGCCGGGCCATTTCAGTGTGCCCAATAAACCCATATATTTTTGAAAACTAGACACCCCAGGGTATTTCAAATGCTAGTATTTTAACTCTTTCCATGCACCATATCTACCACCAGTCTTTGTCAAACTTTGTGGTAGTCATTTTTTTGCATTTGGTTTTCCACACACATTTTAATTCAGGTATGAATTAAAATGTTCTCGTATATGTCACTATCACAAAACACCCCAATATGTGTTCAGCAACATCTCCTGAGTACAGCGATACCTCACATGAATGATTTTGCCTGGCTGTTTTGGGGCAAAAGGGCCACATTTGGGGCATGCGCTTTTTTCAATGTTGAACTTTGGCATTTGGGATCCACTGCCCATGCCCTATTTGGTACATCTTTGAGCCAGGCCATTTCAGTGTGCCCAACAAAACCATATATTTTTCAAAACTAGACACCACAGGGTATTTTAAATGCTGGTATTTTAACTCTTTGCATGCACATATTTTACCACCAGCATTTTTTCAAAGTTTGCAGTAATATTTTTGTGTGTGTATTTTTCCCACACACACCTACTTTATGTATGAATTTACAGCTCCTGGTATATGCCGCTGTCACACGACACCCCATAATGTGTTCAGCAACATCTCCTGAGTGCAGTGATACCCCACATGCATGGGTGTGTCATTTTTTGGGGGAACTAAAAGGCCACATTTGGTACGTGTGCATTTTTCTAATTGGAAATTAGATGTGTGGCCATCCTTCCCCCCGTGTTAATTGGGACGTTGTTGAACCTGGCCCATTCAATTTACCCCATCAAATCATACATTTTTTAAAAGTAGACACCCCACGGGCATTTAATATGCCAGTATTTTAACTCTTTCCATGCGAGAATTGTTTTAAGCTAATATGCTAATTTTAGGACTTGCTCACAAAAATATATTTTTTATATATATATATATTTTTTTTATTTTTTTTTTAAAAAAATTTAACATTTTTTTTCAACTTGGAGGTTCCCCTGATAGTGACATCAGTGGGAAATGATTTTTACATTTTACTGTTTTTTTACTATTTTTTTCTAATTATTATTAATTTTATTTTATTTTTTAATTTATTTTTACTAATCACACTGTGATTAGAAAGCTGGGCTCCATTGACTTGCATGGTGAATGCAGTACCTGTATTCAACCTGCAAGTGGAGCCAAAGTTCTCTAGATGGTCTGGACTATCTAGCGAACTTTTAAAATTTGTGGTTCCTGTTACAGGACGGCGGCCATCTTCCTTGATGGCGAAGATTGCCGGCAGCTGCGGCTGTGACCGCTCTCCGGAGCGGTCACAGCCCATCAAAAGGTTAGTGTTTGGTGTCGCTGGATGCCTCCTGATCGAGGCATTCCAGCGACACCATTTAAGTTTAGGAGGCGATCATCGATCGCCTCCTAAACGCTTTTAAAACGGGCGTCCGCCGCCATACAAAGTATGGCGGATGTTGACGCTCCGTGGAGGGGCCAGAGATGGCCCCTTCGTGCCGATCGCGGCGTTGCTGAATGCCTCGAGGTCGAGGCATTCAGCAACGCTTTTTGGGTGCAGAAAGCGATAGTAGATCGCTTTCTGCACCCGTTTAAAGACGTGCCGGTCCTGGCACGTCAATTGTCGTAAAGCACATGCTTTTCCGTGCCGTGCCAGGACCGGCAATTGTCATTAAGGGGTTAATGACCTTTTTCTGAAGGTTGGGGATAGTATGAATGTTTTAATGTTTTACGTGTATATTGTAACTGTGGTCTTATTTTTTGATTTATGGTTTATTGTGTTTGAGTTAAGCCCTATGGACCTATTATTGAAACCTATTGGAACCTTTTACTGGGATTACTGCTTCGATTTGCTAATTGTAGACCTCGAAGAAATATCTTTATGACCCTTAAATTAATGACACTAAACAAGCAAGGGTTAAACTCACCTTATAAAAGATCTTATCTGTACGACCTTTTGCTCAAGGAAAATATTGACGTAGCATTCATTCAGGAGTCTCACTGGAAACAATACCAACCTCCCTTATGGAAATATCATAGATATCCATACATATATACTTCTTCCATGGTTAGTAAAAATAAAAGAGGGGTTGCAATTATCATTTCTCAGAAACTTAAATTTGAATATATCTTACATGAATCAGATAAAGAAGGTAGACGGGTAATTCTAGTTTGTAAAATAAATGATATTACTTACACACTGATGGCGCTTTATCCCCTAAATTTATAAATGATTCAATGGAAGAGTTGGAAAAAATAGCAAAAGGTCTAATTATTATAGCGGGAGATCTAAATTGTATTCAAGATCCTAAGATAGATCAGAAATCAACAACGAAAACAAAAATATATGATCATAAATAAAAGAAAAGAGCTGAAGCCTTTACAGCATCTCTATTTAAACATAATCTATACGATGTCTGGCGGACAATGCACCCAGAAGAGTTAGACTATACCTTTTACTCGGCTCCTCATAGATCATATACACGAATAGATACCTTTTTTATGTTAGGATTAACCTTGAATAGATGTTCATCTTCAACGATCGGTAATATTACCTGGTCAGATCACGCACCAGTTTTCATACAAATATTAGATAATCCCCACTATAAGAAACGATTTAGATGGCGCTTAGATTAACAAATATTAAATTCAGAAATGAATAAGGAGGAGCTTCGCAATCTTGTTTCTAGAAATGAATGACACAGGAGCAGTAGCGTACCTAGCGGGGGGCGGTCCGCACCTGGTGCCACTCATCAGGGGGGTGCCAACTTGGTATGTGTGGAATCTGTGGATTGGTAAGTGTGGATTGGTATGTGTGGATTGGTATGTGTGGAATCTGTGGAATGGTATGTGTGGATTGGTATGTGTGGAATCTGTGGATTGGTAAATGTGGATTGGTAAGTGTGGATTGGTAAGTGTGGATTGGTAAGTGTGGATTGGTAAATGTGGATTGGTAAATGTGGATTGGTAAATGTGGATTGGTATGTGTGGATTGGTATGTGTGGAATCTGTGGATTGGTATGTGTGGAATCTGTGGATTGGTATATGTGGATTGGTATGTGTGGAATCTGTGGATTGGTATGTGTGGAATCTGTGAATTGGTAAGTGTGGATTGGTATGTGTGGATTGGTATGTGTGGAATCTGTGGATTGGTAGTGTGTAATGTGTGGATTGGTAACTGTGGATTGGTATGTGTGGAATCTGTGGATTGGTATGTGTGGATTGGTATGTGTGGAATCTGTGGAATGGTAAGTGTGGATTGGTAAGTGTGTGAGAATGATGGGTGTTATGCTGTACCATTTCCAATGTCTTTTTCATTATGCTCTAAAGTACATCATAACTCCCATCACTCTATACTGTTCCATACAGTGGCAGAGCTGGGAGACAGAGGCCTTGCACCCCCACCGCAGGACTCCTGAAAGGTAAGTGAACTTCAAAGGGGGGAGAGGGTAGATAGTTAGGAGGGGGTAGATAGGGAGAAGGGAGTCAGAAGGAGGTGAGAATGGTTAGATAGGGAGAAAGGAGGGTAGCAAGAATATTGAAATAAAGAGTCAGAATGAGAGAGCAAAAATGAATGGATTAATATGTGGATGAAATTGTGTAAATGAGTGAGAGAATTAATAAATTTGTGAGAATGCATCAATGAATATGTGTAAATAATTTGTGTAAAAGAATAAATGATTGTGTGAATGAATTGTGTGAATGAAAGTGAATTAGTGACTGTAAAAGTGTTTGTGTTAATCATAGGTTGTCAGGGTCCACGAAGAAACCCACAACGCAGTGACTCACCTGAGTACCCGCTGACTGCGGGTACCAGCTCCCACGCCGCTGCTCTCACTGCTCCTGCCACAGTGCCGGTCTCAAAGAGCGAGCGCGCATGCTCCCACCTCTCCTTATTCACTCCTGAATGGAGAGGGCGGGGAACACACACCACCGTCAGCACGTTCAGGGGGAAGGGCGACCTCTGGTGGTAGCTTTAAAAATGAGCACTGAGAATCATTCAGTGCTCAGTTATTGTGCTGTTAAGAGCTACATTGTTGTTCTCTCCTGAGCCCTGTTATTTACCCTTGGCTTGTTACTGACTACGCTGCTATCTCCTACTCTGAACCTTTGGCTTGTTACTGACTACGCTGCTGTCTCCTATCCTGACCCTCTGGCTATTGTTACCGGCTACGCTGCTAAACCTTGGGTTTGATCTGGACTTTGCTGGGTTTTCCTGCATATCGGGTTCCTCACCTTGATCCTGACATAATAACTGAGCCCGTCATGGAACCCGCAGGATTGGCTGACACCATCGCTGCCCTTACACAGCAGTTGACCGGTTTTCAACAGACGCTCCAAGATATGCGGGCTGACCAACAGAATCTACGGCAACAGGTGCATCACCTGCAGTTACAACTGAGTGCACCTACCGAGCAAGTTCCACCTACTCCTTCTACGTCAGCACCCCCAGTCGCTGAGGGCGCTACTGCCCTTGAACCCCAAATCCCATTACCGGAAAGGTTTTCAGGAGATCATAAGGCCTATCGTGTTTTCATTATGTCCTGTGAGATCCTGTTTCGCCTTAAACCCCGGACCTACCCTACCGACTACGTCAAAGTACATACTGCTATAGCCTTACTCTCTGGTGAACCTCAACTCTGGGCACACCATCTTTTACACAGTAATAGCCCACTGTTGGACTCTTGGCATTCGTTCCGTGAAGCTCTGGATTCCCTCTATGAGGACCCCTTCAGAATGTCCTCTGCTGCTACTACTATACGTACCTTGAAACAAGGCCGGCGGCCAGTAGAGGAATACATCACAGAGTTTCGGCGTCTGGCCTTAGAGTCTAACTGGAACGAACCAGCACTCCATGACCAATTTCGCTGGGGTTTATCGGAGGCCATAAAGGATGAATTAGCCCGCACTTCTGTTCCGTCCTCTTTGGAAGAGTTTGTGCGCCTGGCCACACAAATTGATAGAAGGCTCCGGCAGAGGCGATCTGAGCGACAAGCCACGTCTTCTAGCTGGACACCTGTACGTACCCTTCCCAGGGCACTCTCTCCTCCTTCTACAGAGGAACCCATGCAGATCGGCATAATTCGAGGGCCACTCTCGGATGCGGAAAAAGAACGTCGCAGAGCCCTGAACCTCTGTATGTACTGTGGTAGACCTGGCCATACCTACAAAGACTGTAGAACCCGTAACCGCTATACTCAGGGTAAGAAACCAACCACCCTGTTTCATGTTAATTCTGGAAGAAATCCTTGTCTATCACCTCACTTATCCATTTCCGTATCTTTGCAGTGGATTAAAGGGGACATCCGTCTCCCAGCCATGATAGATTCCGGCGCCAGCGGAAACTTCATTGACGCCAAGACACTTCAGATTTTGAACATCCCTACACGTTACAAGAAAACTCCTGTCTCTATCCAACTAGTGGACGGAAGCCCTCTTAAGACCGGCCCTATTGTAAGGGAGACCATCCCTTTGACCCTCCAAATAGGGGTCGGCCATGTTGAGACCATCCAATTCGACGTTGTTCCTTCTCCGGTATCTCCTATTATCCTGGGCATCCCATGGCTTAGGAAGCATAATCCTTGTATCACCTGGGAGTCTGGCGTACTCCAATTTACTTCCACTCAGTGCACCATCCGTTGCATAAAGACTGAATCCATCTGCCACACACAAGTTATGCTTTTACAAGAAATTCCCCTTCCCTATTATCAATTCAAAGATGTCTTCGAGAAGAAAAGTGCCGATAAACTTCCCCCCTCCAGACCGTATGACTGTCCTATCGACCTTTTGCCAGGTGCGGCTATCCCCTTCGGCCGTATCTATCCCCTCTCAGAGCCAGAACTCATCACATTAAAAGAATATATAAAGGATAACCTGGCGAAAGGGAACTCAATAACATCACGGTGAAGAATCGCTACCCGTTACCCTTAATCTCGGAGTTACTAGAGCATGTGCGTTCTGCTAAAATCTTCACCAAGCTGGACCTCCGTGGGGCGTACAATCTGGTCAGAATACGGAAGGAGGCAGTACCTCACCTCTGAGCTACGCCAGTTCCACGACCTATCACACTATAAAATCAATCTACAAAAATCGGAAATTCTGGGTGTACGTGTTGCTTCCTCTGTTAAATCGCAGATACGATCTGCCCACCCTTTCCGATGGACGGACTCCTCCCTTACCTACCTGGGGGTACATATTCCGGAGGACTTATCTACGCTGGTTGAGGTGAACTTCACCCCCCTGCTATCCTCAGTCGCCAAGGACCTTAAGAAATGGTCCTTTGGCCACATCTCCTGGTTTGGGAGAGTCAGAGTTCTTAAAATGAATATTCTCCCACGCCTGTTGTATCTGCTCCAGACCCTTCCCGTTTATCTGACGCAGTCGCACCTTAAGAAATGGACCAGGACCTTTATGGGCTACGTCTGGTCCAACCGTTCTCCCAGGCTGGCCCTCCAATACCTGATTGGCACTAAAGAACAGGCCGGCTTGGGCCTCCCGGACGTTGAGGGATACTGGGTTGCCTCCCATCTCCGGAGGGTGGTGGAGTGGACGTCTAGCGTCCGTAAACAATGGGTGCATCTCGAAAACTCCCTTTTCCCTTCGGATATTGCCGCCATACCATGGTTGCCTCGCCGCCATAGCCGGCCCGCTGTCCCTACTCACCCGACCATCACCCCGACACTACGTGTCCTTCAGAGGTCCCTCGCCAGGTACCCCCTCGCGTCCTGCCCTGGCCCTCTGTCCCCTATTTCGTCTAACCCCGATTTCCCCCCAGGCCTCAACCAGGCAGACATACGGCCCCTCCTGCCGGCTCGGGAGTGGGTGCTTCGGGCCTCCCACCTCTTTACTGGGGACTCGGTTCGCCCTCTCTCGGACTTTTTCCCTACCACTCCAGTTCCCTTTGGGACTACATTTCTCTACCACCAAATCAAGCATTTCCTGTCCTCCCTCTCTCCAGCCCCCGACTTGTCCAGACCTCTGACGCCATTTGAACTGCTCTGTGCGGACCCCTCTAGGCACTCGCACCTTCTCTCCACACTCTACAAACTCCTTCTGACGTACCGTACCCTCCGAAAACCGTACTTTCTCAGTCTGTGGGAGAGGGACCTGGGCCGTTCGTTCGAGTCCGCAGACTGGGACAGGATGATATTGCTCGCCCTTAAGGGGGTCACTTCCAGTAGATTGCAAGAGTCTGCTTACAAACTCCTTACCAGGTGGTATAGGGTGCCTGAGGATCTCCATCGCTTCCTTCCACGGGTCTCCCCCCTGTGTTGGAGGTGTGGAGCTGACGTTGGCTCCTACATGCATCTGTGGTGGTCTTGCCCCCTGGTGCAGCCCTTATGGACGGCCGTGGTCGCGGTGATACGGGCTGTTGACGACCCCTCCTTTCAGGCCTCCCCCGAGGCGCTGCTTTTACTTCACGGTCCCTCCGGCCTCGGTCCTTCCAAGAGGTCACTCACGATCCACTTTATCACTGCTGCTAGGGCTACCATCCCCTGTTTTTGGCGTCGGGCTACGCCCCCGTCTGTCTCTGTGTGGTTGAGGAAGGTCAGCTTCATATGCCAGATGGAGGATTTGGTCATGACCTCTAGGGGTTTTGGGTATAAGAACGGCCTGAAGTGGTTGCCCTGGAGGGAGTTCTTGGCCTCCCCTTCTTTTCAGGCTGTTCTGGGTAGCTTCGTTGCAGCTCCCCCGGACTTAGACTAGGGTAGCTTGTCGACCCGTACGCGTTTGACTTACCTCTGGCCTTGTTATTTTGTTTCAATTTGTCTCCTTTTGCTCCATTGGGTCCCCATTCACTTACTGTGCTCTGGGAGACGGCGATCCAGCCACTTCCTTATGCAATGTTACTTCTTCAATAAACGGAGACTTGAAAAAAAAAGAATACGGAAGGAGGACGAGTGGAAGACGGCTTTTCGGTGTCGCTACGGACATTTTGAATATCTAGTGATGCCGTTTGGCCTATGCAATGCTCCAGCCACCTTCCAACACTTCGTAAATGATATTTTCCACGACATCCTAGATCATTTTGTAATAGTGTACTTAGATGACATATTGGTGTACTCTCCGTCACTAGAGGAGCATCGGAAGCATATGTGTCAAGTATTGTCTCGTTTAAGAAAACACGGACTATATATTAAATTAGAAAAGTGTGTGTTCGAAGTGCAAAGAATTGAATTCCTCGGGTATATACTATCCCCAACCAGTATCGAGATGGACCCAAAGAAAGTTTCAGCAATTCTCAACTGGTCAGCTCCTACAGACCGTAAGGGGGTCCAACGATTTGTTGGTTTTGCTAATTTTTATCGTAAATTTATTCGTAATTTTTCCCACATAATACAACCTATTACCGTACTTTCATCAAAGAAACAAAGATTTAACTGGACCGAAGCAGCTCAGAAAGCCTTCGATCACCTAAAAAAAAAATTTTCTTCCGCCCCCATACTCCAATTACCGGATTCTCAAAAACCCTATACACTGGAGGTTGATGCATCTGACACCGCCGTCGGTGCCATCTTTTCCCAGCGGCAGGACGTTGACAGCCAATTGCACCCAGTAGCTTTCTTCTCAAGGACACTCACACCAGCCGAGAGAAACTATTGCATCGGTGAACGGGAATTGTTAGCCATAAAGCTTGCACTGGAGGAGTGGCGACATCTCCTCGAAGGGGCCCTTCATCCTATTACGGTCTTCACAGATCATAAAAACCTAGAATATCTTCGATCCGCCAGACGTTTGCAACCACGGCTAGCCAGGTGGTCTTTATTTTTTACCCGATTCCCGTTACATATTACCTACCGCCCGGGTTCTCGCAGCACCAAGGCAGACTCCCTGTCCAGAATGCATGAACTTCCTGCAGCAGATCCGCCAGATCAGGATACCGTTCTAACCTCTAACCACTTTCTGGCTGTAACCCATTCCGTTTGGGATTCAGTACGCCAACATTCTAGTATAACTAGCCCACCTGAGATTCCCGGATTACGTCATGAACAGGGTTTTTATCGTTACAACAATTTATTTTATGTTCCACCTGAGGATCGCTTACAAATTTTACAGTCATTTCACGACACTCCGGCTGCTGGTCACGGGGGCATCAAACAAACTCTCGACCTGATCCTGCGCTCCTTCTGGTGGCCCGAGATGAAAAAATATGTAATATCCTTCGTGAACTCCTGTGGTACCTGTGCCCGCTCCAAAGAGATCCATCAAAAGACAGCTGGTCTCTTACAACCCCTTCCTATTCCTTCGGGACCCTGGACTGATATTACAGCAGATTTTATTACTGACTTACCGTCTTCCAATAATCAGACTACGATCATGGTTGTGGTCGACCACTTTACGAAGATGGCGCACTTCCTCCCGTTTAACCATCTCCCTTCCGCCACCGAGACAGCCGCACTGTTCATACGTGAAATCTTCCGCCTTCACGGCTTACCCTCGCGAATAGTTACAGATCGCGGCTCCCAATTCACCTCCCACTTTTGGAGGGCTTTCTGCGAACAGTTACACATTCAGCGATCCCTATCTACGGCATTCCACCCACAGAGTAACGGCCAGACGGAACGCACAAATCAAACTCTGGAACAGTACCTTCGCTGCTTCACTTCCTATCTCCAAGATGATTGGAACCATTACCTACCTTTAGCCGAGTTTGCTTACAATAACCATCGCTCCATTAAGATGTCCCCCTTTTATGCCAATCATGGATGCCATCCTGCTATGCTTCCGGGTTCTCCCATTTCATGTGCTGTTCCTTCGGTATCCGAACACGTTTGTAAACTCACCAGAACATTCGAAACCCTTCGCGAGACACTACAAAAGACTCAACAACAACACAAACGTTTTGCAGACCAACACCGTACTGAAGCCCCAATATATCATATGGGCGACATGGTCTGGCTATCAACCAAACACCTCCATCTCAACTGTCCCTCTAAGAAGTTGGGGCCAAGGTACATAGGACCTTTTCGTATCCGTCGTCTCATTTCCCCTTTGGTGGTGGAACTCGAATTGCCAGACACCATGTCTATTCACCCTGTTTTTCACGTATGTCTCCTAAAACCATGGAAGGAGAATCCCTTTCCTAACAGACGACCTGATCCTCCCGCTCCTGTCCTGATTGATGACATTGAAGAATATGAGGTGGAGGAGATTCTGGACTCACGACGACATTATGGTCGCCTCCAGTACCTGATCCGCTGGAAGGGATATGACCCCAATGAAGATTCATGGGAATCAGCTCACGAAGTCCATGCTCCCGATCTCATCTCTGCTTTCCATCGTCATCATCCGAACCGCCCAGGACCTTCTAGAGTCGGAAGGCCTCCCCTCGGGGGGGGTACTGTCAGGGTCCACGAAGAAACCCACAACGCAGTGACTCACCTGAGTACCCGCTGACTGCGGGTACCAGCTCCCACGCCGCTGCTCTCACTGCTCCTGCCACAGTGCCGGTCTCAAAGAGCGAGCGCGCATGCTCCCACCTCTCCTTATTCACTCCTGAATGGAGAGGGCGGGGAACACACACCACCGTCAGCACGTTCAGGGGGAAGGGCGACCTCTGGTGGTAGCTTTAAAAATGAGCACTGAGAATCATTCAGTGCTCAGTTATTGTGCTGTTAAGAGCTACATTGTTGTTCTCTCCTGAGCCCTGTTATTTACCCTTGGCTTGTTACTGACTACACTGCTATCTCCTACCCTGAACCTTTGGCTTGTTACTGACTACGCTGCTGTCTCCTATCCTGACCCTCTGGCTATTGTTACCGGCTACGCTGCTAAACCTTGGGTTTGATCTGGACTTTGCTGGGTTTTCCTGCATATCGGGTTCCTCACCTTGATCCTGACATAGGTGTATAGTTGATTTGTCAAAAAGGCAAAGATGGTATAAGCAGGGTGTTTATGGGACAAAAATGGCACAGGCAGGGTGTTTATGGGACAAAGATGGCACAGGTAGCGTGTTTATGGGACAAAGATGGCGTACACTTGGCTGTTTGGGAACAATGCTGACTCATGCTGGGCTGTTTGGGGACAAAGATGGCACGTCCTATGTGTGTGTAATTTGGGTTCTATGTGGAGGGTTATTAAAGAAAGCACTATTATATGTTCAGTAAATGTTATTTAAACGTATTTATTTTACTTATAAGTTATTAATTTATTTTTTCAGATTTCTTGTTGTTTACAGTTGACATACAGTTTACAAATTGGTGCAATAAATATTCTTGCCAACATAATTTTGTAGATGTCTTTACATTTTGGGGGGGGGGTGCCACTTACAGGATCCGCCCCGGGTGCCAAATACTCTAGGTACGCCCCTGCACAGGAGAGACATCAGTGAGCACCTTATGGTGCGCAATGAAATGCTACTTAAGAGGCCACCTTATTAAAAAAGCTTCTTGGATTAAAAAATCTAGGGGAAAAATTTTACCGATTTATATATTGCCTTAGCAAAAGCAGAAAGAGTTAATAAAGTTAATCCTAATGAATCTAAAATAAATATAATAAATTCTATCAGATTGGAAATAATTGAAAATCTACAAATTAAAGCGGACGATGTTTTGACTCGATTAAAGCAAAAATGGTATTGTAGTAATAATCGAATATCTTGAGATCTAACTAACAAGCTTAAATCCCAAAATCAAAATTATAGAATAAAACAAATAAATCTTATCGCCAGCTCAGATAGGAGATGCCTTTAAGATCTATTATGAATCACTTTATAATTTAGAAGACTCAAATATTACTGAATCTCCAATATCTTCTTATTTAGAAGAATTAGATCTTCCACAAATTACTCTTTAGCCCAGCCTTTTTCCATCATTGAGATTGAAGAAGCTATACGTAGTCTACCATCAGGGAAAGCGCCAGGTCCCAATGGATTCTCAGCACTATTTTTTAGAATCTTAGAGCCAATAATACTACCAATTTTCAAAAGACTTTTTGAGGAAATAGGGGATTGTGGAGAATTTCCATCTGAAATGCTGGTGGCCACTATATCCCCAATATTACAACCAGGGAAAGATCCAACATTAGTCACTAGCTATAGACCAATCTCCTTAATAAATCTAGATGTACAAATGTACTCTAAAATTCTAGCTTATAGACGCCAAAAGATTATTCCAAATATTATACATCCGGATCAAACAGGATCAGACAGATCAGGCAGATCAGGAGGAGATAATACTCGTAGAGTCTTTAACATACTTGAAGAAATTGACCACAAAAAAATTCCATCTGCTTTTTTGCACTAGATGCAGAAAAAGCTTTTGATAGAGTTAATTGGAAATTTATGAGAAAGACTCTCCAAGTATTCGGCCTAAATCCTAGATTTATAAAATTAATCATGGCATTATATTCTTCCCCTACTGCCATGATAAAAGGAACAGCGTTTGAATCAAAATCTTTTTCTATTAAAAATGGTACCCGTCAGGCACCTCTGATCTATGCCTTAACTATGGAACCGCTTGCTCCATCTATAAGGAACTCACAGGAGATTCATGGTATAAAAATAGGTCCGCAGGAACATACAATAATATTGTATGCAGATGATGTATTATTAGCATTATCTTCTCCTGAAAAGTCATATTATTTTCTCCTAGAAGAAATAAAGAAGTACTCGTTCTTTTCCAACTATAAGATAAACTTAGCAAAAACGCAAGTGATCACGTTAAATCTGAGTGAAATTCAACTCTCCTTTATTAAAAAGATTAACCCGATAAAAATCCAGAAGAGGGTAGATTACTTAGGCATTAAAATAAGTAAAAATGTATTTGATACAATCTCCTTAAATTTTGATATGTTACTTGAAGAATTAGAATTATCATGGATGGGCCGAATCAATATTATTAAAAATACTATATCTATTTAGATCCGTACCATATACGGTTCCTAAATATATCCTGAGAGGCTTCGATAACCTGTTTTCCTCATTTGTTTGGGCTGCAAAGAAACCTAGAATCCCTAAAAATACCTTGAGGAAGAGTACTTCTCAAGATGGACTAGGCTACCCAGACTTATATAGACTATATGATGCTACACAAATCTCGCACATATTGGCATGGGGTCTAAAAAATAAATACAATTTAGGTTGGTATAAACTTGAGAAATCTCTATGTAATAAAATAAATCAATTTATATTAATTTGGCTTGATAAGAACACAATTAAAAAATTGGGGATAACCAGCTCTATAGTGAAAGATCTATTGAAAGCCTTATGTAGAATCCGGAAAACCTACGGATTATCAACGGCTCTCTCTGAATCCTCCCCAATTGAAACTCTTTGTATCTACTTAAAAGATCTGAACATCCATGAATGGACTCTGTGAAATCTTTAATATCGAAGATATCATGGAGGACCAAAGTGATCCCATTCTCTGATATCCAATTTAGATGTAATATTCCAAATAGAGAATTATTCTCATTTCTTCGCATTAAACAATTAAAAAAAAAATCCACTAAGAAAACGAGATAAATGGGATGACCTTTTTGTGGAACTCCCCAATCAAATATGATATCTAAAATATTAAAATTACTAACAAATTCTTCTTCATCCTATGATAAATCAAAAACAATTTTAATGTGGGAAAGGGATCTACAGAAAGCAGTTCACTGTTTAAATCTTCATGAACAATACTATAAATTGCTGCATCGCTGGTATATGGTTCCATCCAGACTCAATAAAATATCTAATAGTACGAGCGATTTATGTTGGCGATGCCACAGAACAATTGGAAATCACTTTCATATATGGTGGGAGTGTCATTATCTTCAACCAATTAAGGAAAAAGTAATTTCCTTATTCTTTTTGTCCACAGGAACTAATATTGTTCTTACCCCAATGATCTTTTTGTTCCATCTAGATACACCTCAAATTTCGAAATATAACAAAATGTTATTAATCAATATATTACTGGCATGTAAAATTTGTATTGCACACTATTGGAAACAACAGGAAATCCCACCATGGAAAAAAATTTCCAATCAAATTAAAATCCAATCAATATCAGAAAGATATTTTTTTCGGAACAACTTAGATTTCTATGCCAAAATCTGGGCTGGATGGAACCAATCTAATCGTTCTATTCTTTAGGAAAAAAAAGAG
Source organism: Sceloporus occidentalis (assembly GCA_023333645.1). NCBI lineage: Eukaryota > Metazoa > Chordata > Lepidosauria > Squamata > Phrynosomatidae > Sceloporus > Sceloporus occidentalis. Next base: position 5,217,289 of record JALMGF010000058.1, read on the forward strand.
AGAAGAAAGGAAGGAAGGAAGGAAGGAAGGAAGGAGGAAGGGGAAGGAAGGAAAAAGGGGAAAATATATATATATATTTTTTTTTTCCCTTTGCATGTTTAACCCTACCATAATAAGTATTTGAAGCTAGATATCCCTAGGGTTCCAGGGTCTCACTCGGGTCGTTATATAGGGCATTTGTTTGAGAATTTGTTGAATGTAATTGATATGAACCTGATAAACCAGTGGTTGAAGATATTTTTCTTTAAAGTAACTTTACTAAGTATCTTATCAGCCATGTATAAATTGTTTATCAAATATGTTCATGTCTTTTTGTAAGTTTCAGAAAGAATTATGACTGTTTGTTTAGTTTTTATGTTTTAAAAAAGAAAAAAACTTCAATAAAGAATAATAAAAAAATAATAATAAGTCAGACTGAAGAATGTGGATACATAGCAATCTTTATTGAAAGACACCAATGCCTTGTTACAGTTGGAAGTTAAAATCAATGCTATAGAAGACCTTTCTTGGCACAGTCTGCTTTAGCAATGTATTGTACACCCAGATTGCACTTATAGGGCTTGCTGCAGGACCCAGACTGCACTCACAGGACTTGCCCATCACCCAGATTGAATTCACAGGACTTGTCCAGCACCTAGATTGCACACATGGGGCTTGCCACAGCAACCAGATTGCACACATGAGACTTGCCCCAGCAACCAGATTGAATCCACGGGACTTGCCGCCGCACGCAGATTGCACTCACAGGATTTGCCAGCACCCATGGGATTTGCCCCAGCACCCAGATTACATTCACCGAACTTGCCTAACTGTTCTCCGTATTATTGACCCATTGCCTGTCTGACTACTCTTTGTACTTCTGTCTGATCTCTACATGTACCAGTTTAGCTTGTTTGACTACCCGGCTTGTGTAAGGCTTGTATGACTGCCTGTTAGGTGTACTGACCCATCTAGCCTGACTATCCTGTTAATTTTAACCCCTGCTTTGCTGAGTTACCAGTTGTGTATCTTGTCCTGAGCTGGCACCTGAACCTTGCTAAATCTACTCAGTAGCGATACTTACCTGCTCGCACGTAGGCCTCCTTGCTTTTGGGCTCCTCTAAGTCCTGGTTTACTCCTACCAAGGGATTCTCCCTTGGTAGTTGTATTCTGGGAAGAAGAACTTCTGCAGTAAGGGGCAGTTGTGAAACATAGGACGTGATAGAGCACCCAGATTGCTCTCATAGGACATGCTGCAGCACCCAGATTGCATTTACAGGACTTGCCCAGCACCCAGATTGCACTCATAGGCAGGCCTGAACTGGCCATCGGGCACACCGGGCATTTGCCCGGTGGGTCGGGTGGCCCAGGGCTGGATTGACGTACGGGCTGATGGAGCTGCAGCTCCAGGCCCCTACCTTAAAATAGGCCCAGTCAGGGCCGGACTGACTGGGCCTATGCGGCCTTTTACGGCCACATTAACGCAGGGCAAAAGGGACACCTGCCCCTTAAGCCTGCAGCAACTGCGACCGGGCCTGCCACTCTAGGGGGCCGGCAGCCTCCACGAGGGCCGGCCTTTGAGGTGTGCACAGGGCGCCACTGCAGCCCGGGACTTAAATTAAAACATCGTTTTTTGTTTTTTTTTTTACTTTATTAAACATCCTCCATGTTAAATAAAGTAAAAAAAAAAAAAAACCCTGATGTTTTAATTTAAGTCCAGGGCAGGGGCGCCGAGCGGTGGCTCGTGAAGTTTTCAGCAACCGCTCGGTGCCATGTCTGTAATTGAGAGACCTTCACAATGTGTATGAGAATGTGATATAATAAAAATAACAGTATAGATAGAAGATCCAGCTCCACAAATAAGGGCTTAAAAATTCAAAATTTAATTAGACCAGTTAAAACATGATAGACAAAAAAAGAGAAAAAAAAGAGATGTGCTCAAGTGATTGAGAGAAAATATGCCAATGCGTTTAAAACCTTACTGTTCTTAATCATGGCTTAAATGTATGTTGCTGCTACTGCACCTTATATATAAATGACTTTGTCTAGAGGTTGATCTATGTTCACGCCCCCTCGTTAACCCATAATTAGTCAACACATGGAGCGGGTGCAATTGATACAAATCATGGCACACATGGAAATTCTACACCAGGTGATAATTCCGGTACGTATAACAAATGAAAAATATTCAACTTAATAATAATAATAATGTATTATATATAAAGCTTAATAAATATATTCTAGGTCATTTCTATAATTCATGCCCAAAGGAAATCTTGTGTCAAGGCATAAAATCTAAAAAGCTTCCCTTAGGCGAAGAGCACGGGACCAATCTCCTCCCCTTTTGGGGGGGTGAACGTGTTCTATGCCTATTACTTCTAAATTTGTTGTGTTACCATTATGTATTTCGATAAAATGTTTGGATTAACCGGACATGGATCGTAGCGAAGAAAGAGCTGTGTCTAAATTATGTATGTGTTCATATATACATCTTTTAAACTTTCGGGTAGTGCACCCGACATATTGTACATTGCATGAAGTACATGTTGCTAAATATATGACGTGTTGTATCACAATTGATAAAAGTTTTTATAAAGTAGCTTTTGCGATTACTTAGTGACTTAAACAAATTAGTTTTCTTGATGTAACTACACAAGTTGCACCTGGGTTTAGAGCATTTGTAACATCCTTTAAGATGTAACCAACTGCGTACATTATCACTGGTTGAAAAGTCACTAGGAGACAATTTACCGGTGCTATATGAAAATGATATCCTCAGTGAGATTCTCAGAAATGGTGTTAAAGTAGTAGCGAAAAGAGGCTGTACACTAGTACAGCCTCTTTTCGCTACTACTTTAACACCATTTCTGAGAATCTCACTGAGGATATCATTTTCATATAGCACCGGTAAATGCCTGAATAAAATATATTTTATGTGTATGAACTCAGTGCTATATGCAGTGGAAAATGTAATATGCTTTGGATCATAATTGACGTATTTTTTGGGCTTATAGGATGAAACATCTGAATCTATGGTGAATAATAAATCACTACTTTTTTTGAGCTTACAATATTTTGGGCTCTTCTTCTGAGTCTATTGGTAATGTCATTACGTGTGATGTCATAACTCAGTTCATTTGAAGAGGCTCTTTTAGCACGAATATATTCACCTACATGTCGAGGGTGGCAACTGGAAGCATGTAATGTACTGTTCCCAGACGTGGGTTTACGGAACAAAGATCTGACCACCTTGGCTCCAACCACATCACCGGTTAAACAAATATCTAGAAAATGACCACCCCATTCTAGAGTAAATTTAAGATTTAAGGAGGTCATCTATATATCGGCCATACCAGCCAATCCAAGATGTAAACGGATTGGCGGCTGCATATAGATGACTCTCCTCCCAGTAGGCCATGTAGAGATTCGCCAAAGTGGGGGGAAATTTTGCACCCATAGGACAACCAGTGATTTGAAAATAAAAATTGCTGTCAAACCTGAAAAAATTATGTTCTAACAAAAATCGTAGAACATCCAAAACATATGAATGTAAAGAAATACTATATGTGCTATATTTCTTTAAGTGAAAATTAACTGCAACCACAGCCTGTTTATGGGGAATGCAAGAATAAAGTGAGACAACATCACATGACATCCATGAACAGCCATCTGACCATGGTATAACATTCATAGCTGTTAATAAAGATTTAGTATCTCGTATATAGCCCATGGTACGAATAACTAAAGGTTGAAGCATTTCATCCATGCATGCGCCCAGTCTCTCATGCACTGACCCTATCTCCACCACAATAGGGCGAAGGGGAGGGGGAAAAACATTTTTGTGAATCTTAGGCAGCGCATGAAAAACAGGGCAAACAGGAAAATCAGGGCACAAGAACTCCTGTTGTTGAGTAGAGAGAATATTCAGGGAGACGCCCTCAGACACTATGTGTTTCAACTTCTGCTTAATTAGCTCAGTAGGGTCATGAGATATTGGTTTATATGTAGATGTGTCCCGCAAGATATCAAGAACAAGTTGCTTGTATAGTGCCCTGTCCATGATAACTGTGGCTCCTCCTTTATCAGCTCCACGAATAATCAAATAGGGATTAGTTTTGAGTTCCTGAAGCGCCAAATGTTGTGATTTGGTAAGATTTTTAATTGAGTTTTTTCTACTGGCGTCTAATTGCTTTAGGTCCTGTTCCACCTTATGCTGAAATGTGTCCATCGACGTAGTACGGGAATTGATAGGATAAAAGAATGGGTTAGAAGTTTTGAATCTGTCTTTAGTATCTTCAATAAATGAATCCATTTCTGGATATTGATCAGACTGTAGATCGCTGAGTAATGACACATTATCCACAAATGAAGAATGTAACGGAAGTTGACTAGATCCCACAATATTGATTTCACTTTGGATTGTTTTAGTACAATCTACAGTATTAATATGACTCCGTAAAAAATAAAGCAACAGCTGTATATGTTTCATAATAATAGTAATAATAATATATGTTCATGAATAATTAAATGGACATAACGTATGTAATATATTTGGAATTGCAATTAAAAAGGTTTTGTTTGTTTTTTAACTAGATGTTTATACTGTTTTCTTCTTCTACAGTCTATCCCAACCACTCACAAAACAGTAACTTTTTAGTGACATGGGTAGACCAAGAAAGAGAAACACTCTAACCATCACCTAGAGAGAGACACTGTAACCGGCACCGAAAGAGAGAGAGAGACACTGTAACCGGCACCCGAGAGAGAGATTGCATCCACATGGTGGTGTGCTTTTTGGAATAGGAGCCAGGCATAAGCTCTTGCCCGCAGAGTATTGTGCAGCGGACACGTCCAAAGGTAGTGGGAACAGCTCAGCTGTGTGCAATGACCCATCAAACACAAGGGAGAATATGCAAGAAAGGCTCCATTGGTTGTGTCTTTCTCCAGCTGAGATGATTAGGGACCACACAGGGTTACCGTGTGAATCCAGGACAGATGGAAGAATATTGGAGTCATAAAAATGACACATTAACACAATTATTATTAGGAATATCTATGGGTATGTTATGAAACCGAGTTAGAGTAAATAAAATCTAATAGACAATGTTTCTGGAATTTTTCTTGCCTTTATGACCATGGCATGCAGATGTGTGTTGTACCTAATCGCAGTGCCACTTTACAGAGCGTCAGATGAAATAAACCAGTTCCATTCATTTTTCCAAACATTGGAAAGTAAGCTTTGTTTTTATTTATTTATTAAAAGTGTTTTCTATCTGTAGAGCATACTGTTGATTAGGAAGACATTAATACTTGGATAGCAGGTAGTGCCATTTAATTCAACAGGGCAACACCAAGTTTTGCAAACATTCTACACAAGGTCTACAGACAACCAGGACTGCAGGTCAGATAAAGATGGATTGTGAGTGAATAGTCAGACCATAGGACTGATTACTGACTGCACTGGCCAAAGGGCACTATGAGGGGATTTTTAAAGGTGGCGCACACTGAAATTGTGCCTAATAGTGACACAATCTTAGTGTTTGCCAATTTATAATGCTAACTCGTGACAAAAGTAGAGTGTTTTCACTACTTTTGCTGGTTCAGACTTTCTGTGTTGCTCTGGTGCTATTTGCTAGAGTGCTAAAATTAACAATCTCCACTACAATGGGTGGCAGACTCAATTTCAGGAGCCAAGAGTTGTGGTGTAAAAAAACAGGTGCAATTAATGTTTTAAACAGGATAACAGCCATTCCTCCTTTTTAAAAAATTTTTTTTAACTCTCCTGAAACTTGTGACTGCTGGTAACCCTCTCAGTCCATATATCCTCCCTCCCTGGGTATATACTACCCACGCCAATTTCTCCACTGTCAGCAATCGAATCCGTTGTATTCCCCTCCCATGCACTGCATCACGATTTTCGCACTGTTGTGACTGGGTCGACCTGTACCCCAACTGGGTACTCCTGCCAAACGTTGCTTCCTCCTGCCGGGACACCAACAACTAACCCCTTCAGTGCCAGGCAGAACCAGCGTTGTAGATGGAAGGGGGGACGTCGCTGCACCTGAGCTGCGTTGGCAGTGTGGCTATCTGAACCTTAGCTACACAGTGTGGCTATTGTCCTGAAAAGGACAATAAAGGATCATAGCAGCCCACCCCAAGCATCAGGCAACACTCATGTTTAGGTGAAAACAGGACTCCTTTATTTAACCCCTTCAATCCCAGGGGGTTTTGGTACCTCAAAGCCCGGAGCAATTTTGCCATTTTTGCGCTATGTCGGTTCAGCGATTATTCTCTTGTGAATAGTGTACCCATGTAAACTATATATTGTTTTTTCAAGGAGAGATAGAGCTTTCTTTTGATACCATAGTTGGATGATTAGCTGAAAATTTAGAATGAGAAATTTAGTAAAAACTAGCGAAAATTAGAAAAAGAAACAATTTTTTTTTTTAAATGTTCCCTCTGAATCCCCACAAAATTAGGTAAAGTGATAGAAAATCCCCTCGAAGTTTATCAATTCAAGTGTCCTGATTTCAAAATACCTAATTTATATAGATTTTTCCATACTTTCCCAGCACCAGGGAGCATAAATGGTTAGAGGTCCTCTTAGGGACCTCCTGAACATGCCAGTGATGTCACAATGACATCACAGCTCACATTTTTTTTATTATTTATATTATTTTAATGAGTTTTTTTATTATTATTTTTAAATGAATAAACGTTTTTTTCTGCTTTTCTGTTTCAGGACGGGAGGGGGAGTGAGAGACATGGTTTCTCACTCCCCTCCGCGTGATCCCCCTGCACCGATCACACTGTGATCTCTATGCAGGTCCTCACAGACGTGCATAGAGATCGCAGTGTCTGTGCCTCATTGGAGGACAGGATATCCCCTGCAGGGGATATCCTGTCCTCCGATTAACTTCTGGGATACGTCAGCAGTGACAGCAGTCTGAAATGTAACAGCTTTCCGGCTTTGCGATGCCGGCTTCTGCTGTCAGTGGGGAGTCCAGGCTGTCAAACGACAGCCTGATCTCCCGTGCAGCGGCAGGGATGTGTCCCTGACGCTGCACGAAGGGCTGGACGTACCGGGACGTCCATAGGGGTTTCTTAATGGGCGTTTTTTGGACGTCCCGGTATGTCCATAGGGGATTGAAGGGGATAAACTAAATGCAGAGCTATATATACAAGCAGGAAAAAGGGGCAAGACAAATATCACATGATCTAATTACCATGTCAGGAAGGAAGTAATTAGATCAAATCGTGCAACACAATATCCGGGGGAAGGACAGAATGACATGAGACATACATAATTACATTAGTTGGGGATGTAGACATGGAATGATGATAGACATATAATTGGCTTGAGACAGACAATGGCCAGGACACAGAGATAACAGGAGCTCACAGGATTAACAGCTACCTGTTGTGTAATTGATAATTGGGTATGCAGCAGTGACACCTAGTCATACCTACAAGGGGTCTTAATAACTCACACAATAACAGGGGAAACACTTCACACCTATAAAATCAACAATGCAAAGACAATCAGCCTTCTTCCTACAACAGGATGTCCAGCTGACATTAGAGTTTTGAGACTCTGAGTAGTAAAACATGGGGAAAATCTGTAGAAACTGACACACAGTCCACACACAGTCTCTACAAGGCCTGCGCCCATAGTCGATAGGGAGGAGGCTGGCTCTCAGGTCTCTCCAGTGGCCCCAGTGATGGAGGGTTCGGTCACAACTGTATCCCACTTTTCGCACTGCTACAGCTTTACTGAGTTGGGAGCAACTCGCTCTCCCTACCGGAGAGTAGATCTGGTCATAATGAGCTGCAAGGGCAGCAGCAAGTCTGTGAATGTAACAAACTCAGATCTCAGCGAACACGATGAATTCAAATCATTCCCTTTATCGATTGCAAATTTCTCAGCAGATAAAGGTTCATTAGCCGCATAAGAATGACTGTGAGCTGGAGCTTCAAAGAATCATTTGCAGTATAAGAACTAGGGATTGTTATTCTTGTAAAGGACCATTGTTAGCTAGAGGTATGAAGGTCCTTTAGCTGGATAGGAACTTGATTTCTCACTATGAACCGTCTAGTTCCTGTCCCTGTCAGGGACCTGTGTGAGCTAGAGGTATAATTCACTTGGTTGTATAAGGACCTGTGTGAGCTGGAGGTATAAAGGTCCCTTTTCAGTATAAGGACTAGAGATTGTTATAAATGTAAAGGACTATTGTTAGCTGAAGGTGTAAAAGTCCTTTAGCTGGATGGAAAATAGATTTCTCACTATAAATCGTCTAGTTCCTATCCCTGTAAGGGACCTGTGTGAGCTGGAGATATGAGTCCCTTTGCAGTATAAGAACTAGAGATTGTATCCTTGTACAGGACCATTGTTAGCTGAAGGTATAAAAGTCCTTTAGCTGGATGGAAACTAGATTTCTTACTATGAACCATCTAGTTCCTATCCCTGTAAGGGAGCTGTGTGAGCTACAGATATAAGGGTCCTTAAGCTGGATGGTAACTATATTTCTTACCATGAACCATCTAGTTCCTATGCTTTAACAGGACCTGGCCACGATGGAGCAAAAGGTCCTTTACAGGGATAAAAACTAGCTCTCTTTACATGAGTTGGATAGTTCCTATCCCTGTACAGGACTTGACAGGGTAATTGAAAAGGTAATTTTGCTGGATAGAAAATAGCTCATGCACACTGAGCAAGCTATTTCCTATTCCTGGAAAGGACATGGTCCTTCTACTGGATAGGAACTAGTCGCAACCGTCTTTAAATAGGTACAGAAACGATAACTCTTCCTACTTCCGGTCACCTATAAAAGCCAGCACAGGAAGTGATTCGTGTGTTCCATCATGCGTTCCAGCGTGCATTCCACCATCACTTCCTTGCGTTCCACCGTCGTATCTATGCCTTCCACCATCATTTTCTATATATTTCAATTGTGTTTCAAATGTTCTACTACATAAAAAGTCCACAGAGGCGCCTAAAAGTTCTCTAAGGTATATATTTTCTAACAATTCTTATATAAAGACTAGACTTGGGCACCAGGGGGCTCTTCGTGTTCGTCTTCGTGCTCGTCTTCGGGGGGGGGAAAAACCTTCGTATTCCGCAAATATTCGCCCGTTCCTGTCTTCTCTTTGGGCGAATATTCACGGACATTCTTCGTGCTCGTTTAATCTTCGTTTCCTTCCCGGTTGCCTAGCAGGGGTTAATATGGGGTTAACAACACATCGGAACAGCAGTAGCTGCCGTGAAGGAACGTGTGTGCAACTCTATTGGTCGTTTCGGCAGGGGGCTGGTCTGGCATCAACAAGCGAATTGCAGAACGCACTTCATTCGTTGATGGCAGGCCAGCCCCCTGCCGAAACGACCAATAGAGTTGCACACACGTACTGAGGTGTACTGTACACAAAATGACCTAGAGACAAATGCTCCAAGGAACTTGGCCTCCGTTTATCATACACAATCACACATCCATAGATGTTTAATAAAAGAATAGGGATTATTTTACATTTTTAAATTGATTTTGGACCACTTGTAATACATGGCTAACATTTGCTACCTATTCACAATGGGATACTTTTCAACAACCCAACTTTTACTGGACAGGACTGGAAAAAAGCAGGACTGTCCACCAAAATCTTGGGTGTGTTGGCAGGTATGCGGATGGAAAAATGTTGGACAAGAACTAAAAAATAGCTTAGGGTTAATGTACGGTTATGTTTAAGATTAGTAGCAGTGCACTGGTTTGGTTAAAGATGTATTATGTCTAAATAATAATTTAATTTTAATTTTAATGGGTTTTTAAAAAAAAATTAGGGGTTTATTTAAATGTATTTTAAAGTTAGATTTATTATTTAGTACTTTATTATACTTATTTAATGTTTATACTAGTGCTACCTACCGAGCTATAACTACCAACGTGTATTTGCATACCTAGATAGCTAAATTAGATGGGACAGGACTGGAAAAAAGCAGGACTGTCCCTGAAAAAGTTGGGTCTGTTGGCAGGTATGTGGATGGAAAAATGTTATAGTATGACGTGTGAGTTATAGCGTTAATGCTAGTGAGTGTAGAAGTGAAGGCCAGGACAAATAACAAGAGGAAAGGTCCTTGTGATTTGTGCATTGTACGTGTATGTGTTATGTGTGTTATGTGTGTTGTCACTGTGTGTTATATGTGTTGTGTGTTATGTGTTATTTGTGTTATTGTGTGTGTTATGTTTGGTTGGTTGGTTGTGTATCAGAAGGAAAATAATGAAATGGAAATGGAAAAGGAAATGGAAAAGGCAAATGAGTGGGCAATTGGCGACCCACTCACCTGTTTCACCCCAGAGCAAAGCATCCAAACACTGTCAGTCCTAGACGTTTGGCAGCGGACTTCCAGAGCTCAGACACAAGGCCCTAGCGTAAGCTGGCCACTTCGGCGGAGGTAGCAGGCGTTGCCACACCGCAAACGCACGCAGCCAGGGGGAGAAACTGCCCTTACCATTAGGGACATTTTGGGCATGACTCTAGCCAGGAAGCGAACTGGCACAGAAGAGATGCTGGCACCACAACCATCACCACCACCAGCAGCAGCATTGCAAAAATGGGAAAGGCGAATAAGTGGGCAATTGGCGACCCACTCACCTGTTTCACCCCAGGACAAAGCACCCAAACACTGTCAGTCTTAGACGTTTGGCAGCAGACTTCCAGAGCTCAGACACAAGGCCCTAGCGTGCTGGCTACACTGGCGGAGGTAGCAGGCGTTGCCACACCGCAGCAAGTGCAACCAGGGGGGAGAAACTGCCCTTACCATTAGGGACATTTGAGGCATGACACTAGCCAGGAAGCGAACTGGCATTGAAGAGACGCTGGCACCACCAGCAGCAGCAGCAGAATTGGGAAAGGCGAATGAGTGGGCAATTGGCGACCCACTCACCTGTTTCACCCCAGGGCAAAGCACCCAAACACTGTCAGTCTTAGACGTTTGGCAGCAGACTTCCAGAGCTCAGACACAAGGCCCTAGCGTAAGCTGGCTACACTGGCGGAGGTAGCAGGCGTTGCCACACCGCAGCAAGTGCAACCAGGGGGAAAAACTGCCCTTACCATTAGGGACATTTGAGGCATGACACTAGCCAGGAAGCGAACTGGCATTGAAGAGACGCTGGCACCACCAGCAGCAGCAGAATTGGGAAAGGCGAATGAGTGGGAAATTGGCGACCCACTCACCTGTTTCACCCCAGGGCAAAGCACCCAAACACTGTCAGTCTTAGACGTTTGGCAGCAGACTTCCAGAGCTCAGACACAAGGCCCTAGCGTAAGCTGGCTACACCGGCGGAGGTAGCAGGCGTTGCCACACCGCAGCAAGTGCAACCAGGGGGGAGAAACTGCCCTTACCATTAGGGACATTTGAGGCATGACACTAGCCAGGAAGCGAACTGGCAGAGAAGAGACGCTGGCACCACCACCAGCAGCAGCAGCAGCATTAGAAAAGGTGAATGAGTGGGCAATTGACGACCCCCTCACCTGTTTCACCCCAGGGCAAAGCATCCAAAGACTGTCAATCCTTGGCGTTTGGGAGCGGACTTCCAGAACTCAGACACAAGGCCCTAGCGTAAGCTGGCTACACCGGCGGAGGTAGCAGGCGTTGCCACACCGCAGCAAGTGCAACCAGGGGGAGAAACTACCCTCTCCATTAGGGACATTTGAGGCATGATTTCAGCCAGGAAGCGAACTGGCAAAAGATGCTGGCACCACCACCAGCAGCAGCGTTGGAAAAGGAAAAAGGTGAATGAGTGGGCAATTGACGACCCGCTCACCTGTTTCACCCCAGGGCAAAGCATGAAAGTCTGTCAGTCCATGGCGTTTGGGAGCGGACTTCCAGAACTCAGACACTAGGCCCTAGCGTAAATTGGCTACACCGGCGGAGGTAGCAGACGTTGCCACACCACAAACACGTGCAACCAGGGGGAGAAACTACCTTAAACATTACAGAGAAAAAAAATTAACTTTCCAAGTTAAGAGCTGGGTAACCCAACTTGGGCAGAGTGAATTTAAGAAAGGCAATCTGCTCCATCAGAGTGCTGTGGACTCAGTATGTTACCAGTCATAGAAAACACGCGCTCACTTTGAACAGTGGTTGGCGGACATGATAGTAGCTGCTGCGCAACCCATGAGAGTGCAGGCCACACACTCTTCTTTTCATCCCAGTAGCTAAGAGGATCAACATTAGGCGCAGAAGGAACTTCACAGAGGTAAAGTTTGACCATTTCAGCAGCACTACTCTCCTTTCTGCTGCTAGCTCTGTCAGATGGTCCAACTATACTCCCAAGTGCCTCTTCCCAAAACGCAGTTGCTCCACTCAGCTGTGTTGTGCTGCTTGTGGCACTGCTGCTGATGCTGCTGCTAGGAGTAGCAGACCACATCATCTCTTCCTCCTCCTGCACCTCTCCCTCCTCGGACAGGATTCCCATTTTACGCTGCCAGTCACGCACCTTGTTGCCCAATTGCTCCCGGTAGCTACTGAGAACATTACATTTCAAAGCTAGCTTTCCCTTAAATCTTGGATCGCAAAGGCACGCTAGCATCATTTCGGGACTCTCTTCCATTTGTTTGCGAAGGTGTACTTTTAGCAGATCCTTCAGCTTCCTGACTATGGCTGCTACGTCAGGATGTAGAGTGCCACCTTGAACAGCCTCACGGTTTCCAAGGAACACATCCATCTTGCTGCCTAGATGGGAGAACACTGGGATTACCTGGGCCAGACTGGCAGTGTTTGATCTTAAATTTTCTGTGGCATCCCTGAATGGTTTAAGGACTGCCACTAGCTGGGCGATCACTGTCCAATCCTCCCTATTCAATGGAGAGGTAATCCCAATATTGTGCTCTGAGGCAAGATTATGGATTGCCCTCTGCTGCTCCAAAATCCTCTCCAGCATGTCTAACGTGGAGTTCCACCGTGTACTGACATCCTGACGTAGGCAGTGTACGGGAAGACCTGACCTCTCTTGCTCTTCCCTCAAAAGTTGGCTAGCCTTAACACTATGGTGAAAGTGCCCAGCGATCTTTCTGCAGCGGGACAGAACTACTGCTGCCACATTAGTTCCTTCTGACATTGCTGCCTTCACTACAAGATGGATGATGTGGGCTGCACAGCACACACCAACAATATGACCATCTCGCAGCGCTTTCACCATATTGGCACCTCCGTCAGTTACCACAAAACCAACTTCAACATTGGTGCCCGCCTCGGCTCCCACCCAAAGGCTAAACATTTTCCTCATTGCATGCAGAATATTTTGGGAAGTGTGCTTTTCATCCATCACTTCTGCATGGAGAAGGAAAGATCGGTAGCCTGCTGCAGCAGCTTCCTTAGACACACCGGGCTGCCACCAGTGTGCTGTCAAAGAAAGAAAGGCATGCTGGCCGCTAGGTGCACTCCACAAATCTGTAGTGAAATGAACAGACTGACCAGCAGCCTTGGAAAGCTCCTCTTTCACTGCTGCAACACAGGACCGATACAATGAGGTGACAATGTTCCTGCTGAAAGTGGAACGTGACGGAACTGTATATTGTGGAGCCACAGCCGCCATCAATTGTTTGAAAGGCTCCCCTTCGATCATAGAGAAGGATGCCCCTCCAACAGCAATGAACTGACCAATCAGTCTCGTTACTTTATTGGCCTGCTGTTTGGGCATTGACCTTTTGGATTGGAATGCCACAAATTGTTCCAGGGTGGGCTGGACATGCAGTGCTCCAACCTGCCTTGGTCTCTGGCTGCCAGCACTAGCTGCTGCTGCTTCTATTGGCTCAGAAGAAGAAGCTGTTGGGTTTTTCCACGGCCACCAGCTATGCTGCCTGCACTAAGTTTTACTTCTGCATCTTTCTCCAATAGCACAGCATTGTGTTGAGTGCTGAGGTGATGCTTCATGCTAGCACTGGTAAAATGGCCAGACACTTTCCCTCTGCTTAATAGCTTCCCACAATGTTTGCACTTTCCATAGCGCCCTTCTTCAACATTTTCAAAGTGCTCCCAAATTGGGGCGCGCATAGCCTTGGAGTGTGCCTTGGGTGCTGCTCCTACTGCTCGGGGTGGATGAACAGAGACAGAACTAGTGGTGGTGGGACTGGTGGTAACAGTACTGGCCATCGTGGGACTGCTAATTGCTTTAGATTTGCTAGGTTTTGCTGCTGCTGGTGGTGGTGGTGATGGTGATGATCGTAGCGGAGAAGGTGGAGGATCAGGGGAAAATTGTGCATATAGTCATTTGGACACTGCTCCCTGAGGAATCTGATTCCTGACCACTCATCTCCTCTACTTCCTCTGGCTCATAGTCTAGCTCTTCATTAGCCAGATCGAATGGAATTCCTGCTAGGCTGGAGCTAAGACTGATATCGTCGTGAGACTCGTGACTAGTCTTAGCTCCAGCCGGCAGGAAGAATAGACTCTGCACTTGGCCTCTCAGTCTCAGGCTCCTCTGCTACCTCGCTAGGTGGAGTTCCACTATGTGTAGCCCTCTCTCTAACTGTCTTTACAAAAATGTTGTAAGGACTTGGTGGCTTGCTAGAGGTACTAGGAGGACATGGCGTGGCGGTACCAGTGGGAACAGTAGGCGCAGCACTAGTGGTGGTAGAGGCGGTGGGGGTGGTGGTGGTGGTGGTTTTCCCTACAAAGGAATGAGATCGCTTTGGTTTGGGACCCCTCTGAGTCTTGCTGCTAATTTGGCTCTGCTTGGTACCTTGCATGCTGCTTGTGGATGGGGAAGATGCTGCTTGGGGCAAAAGGCACTTCTTTTTAGTCACTGGGCTGGTACTACTTGTGCTACCCTTTAACTTTGAACGTGCTTCTGGTGCTTTAGGCTTTCCGTAAAAAAACACAGAGCTTGTGTGCCTAGCCGCACTACTACTGCCTGCTTTTGGTGCCTTTCCTTTACTTGATGATCCTTCAAGCAATGCTTCCCCAAATGATAAGCGAGAGCCTGGCCTACTTGGCCGACTAGACTGACGCAAAGGCTGCATCTTAGAACTGGTGGTGGTGCTGGTGGTGGTGGTAGATGGAGTTTATCCCTCCTTAGTCCCAAAAGGAGGATCCATTTCAAATTTTGTGTTGTGTGTGTGTAGTGTAGTGTAGTGTAGTGTTTAAAAAACTATAAAAAAAAAATAAAAAAAAGGAAAAACGAATTAAAGACAAAAAAATTAGAGGAAGTTCTCTTCAGTGCTACTGCTTAAAAAGTAAAACTATGCACTACTGCACTGTGCTGTTGTGTGCAATCTGCCAAAGTGCTAAAGTTATTTAAATTATTAACTCAAGATTAACTATTTAATAACTAGCAGTATTTTATTTTTAATTTGAATTTACACGGGCCTAAGAGTTTAGCCTACTACTATGCTAGCCTAAAGCTATATTTCCTTACTATAAATCTACCTCTAGTCAGACGCTCTCAAACCCACTAAGCTAAAGTGAGGTTAAATCAGATTCAGTATATGATTTATTAATTAATATTAAGTTATATAATATTAATAGATTAGAAATAATTTATTTATATATTATGTATTATAGATAGAAGAATATAGATTATGAATAAGAATTACTTATATTATAGATTATGAATTAGAATTTATATTGTTATATATTATTTATAATATATTATAGATTATAAGATTAGAATTATTTTAGTACTATAGCTAGTAGCTTTGCTTAGTACAGCTCGTCACAGTCAATTTTTCTTGAAAAGAATTAGAAATAAAATAAAATGTCACAGCAAAACAGTTAGCTTCACTGCTTGCTGAACAAAAACACACAGCACTTATGCGGCTGCACTCACTAGCCCAACAAGTTCACTTCACTGATGGACTGAGGTGAGCAAAACACTAAGGGTACTTTTAATAAAATTGAAATAAAATGTAAAATAAATGAGAAAATCTTTGCAAAACAGTTAACGTCACTGCTTGCTGATCAAAAAAAAACACAGCACTTATGCGGCTGCACTCACTAGCCCAACAAGTTCACTTCACTAATGGACTGAGGTGAGCAAAACAAATGAAATAAAATGAAAGATTATTAAGAAAAATTGACTTGGTCTCTTGCTGTTGCTAAAACAAAGCACAAACTATAGAGCTGCAGCACCAGTACTAATAAGATTAGCTGAACTATACGCTAGTAGTAATTAATTAATATTATTACTTTTATTTATAGCTAATTTAATTAACTATTAAGATAAGAAAGAATTATAGAATTATTGATATTACTGATTTTAGATTAGACACTAGTAGATGTCTTGAATGTCTACAGTACACTCTACACTAGTATACCATTACTAACTATAACTGACAAATATATATATAATTTTATAATGAATTCAATTATTAATGATATTAATTAATATTACCGATTTTAAATTAGACACTAGTAGATGAATGTCTACAGTACTCTACACTAGTATACTATAGTATATATATATATATATGACTGACAAATATATATATATATATAATACTATAATGAACTATTAAATTATAGATTCTATTAAATTATTATTTATAAATTCTATTTAATTTATTTAAGCAGGACAGGCAGTAGGCACTAGTGCCAGCCCAGGGCAAGGGCACCCCAGTGCCACTGAGACACTGGGTGCACTGTCAACTCAACAGCACTTACACTACAGTTGATGACAAATTAAATTAAAAAAAAATTAAATTAATCAAATTATTATTATTAATTATATTAAGTAGCACTTAAGTGAGGATGAAGTACACTGTGAGAAATGGCAGGCTAAGGCTTACCAGTCTCACACAGAACAGAACAATCTCTCTGTAACGCTCGGATGCAGCACAGCAGTGTTGCCAAAGCAGTAACAGTGAAAAATGAATGGATCTCTCAGGCAAGCTCTGGTCTTATAAAGGCGCCTTCAGAATTCAAAAAACAGCAGCATTGGACGAGACCCTTAGCGTGACGTCACAAGAGTGAGCTCGATTCTTCGTGGTTGTGAGTCTTCGTCTTCTCCTACGTTTTGCCGGCACTGTATTCTCTTCGGCGTGTCTTCGGAACGAACAAAAAAACGGCCTCTTCGTGCTCGTTTTCATGTTCGTCCGAAGACGAATGCGCAAGTCTAATTAAGACCATAGAATTCTGTGGGAATTTCTTTGTTGACTCATAAATTTTGTAGGGAATAGAAACAACACATAAAATATTATATAAATTATGAATAAGGGCCAGTAAATTAAAAGAAATGTCTTTATTAGTTATATTAAAATTTGCAAAAATATTAAGAAATATATATATATAAAATACCAAAAATCTCACATTGAAATATGAACTTAGTTAAAATATGTGAAAAAGTACTTTTATAGAAAAAACAAATTGAAAGAAATAATTTTTATTATCTGGGTTTTTGTTATACATGCACAAGATACGATGACAAGAGATTTGGCTACAGGAGAAAACCATGTGATGTAATAATAAAATGACAATGTCCAAATCTGTATTGAGTCCCCTCGGTTTTAGAGTTTTCAACTCATAAATCCATTTTGTTTCTCTTTGGGACATTTTTTTTAATAATGTTACCCCCTCTCCAATGTGGGCTAACCTTATCAATTCTAATGCACAAGAAATTCTTTATAGTGAAAAATGGCTTGGGGCTCCTGTTTTAATCTGTGGAAGAGCACTCGGAGCTACGATTGTTTTCAGGTTTTCTACTTTTTAAAAAAAGATACTCGAACGAGGGGGTAGTACATGTTTTAAAAATTGATCGCCTTCTAAAATTGGCCAGCATTTTTCTAGGGCTCTTCTTATTTCACAATGGAACAGTTGATTTTTTTATTATTTTTTTTCTGTTGATTACGAGTACTGTTTTTATCCACTAAAAGGTCCTGTCTATCCATATTTCTAACTTCCATCAGATCTTTATGTAATAGGAGGTCTGGGTAGTATTTATCTGTAAACTTTTGTTTAACCCCTTAACCCCTTCAGTCCCCTATGGACGTACTGGTACATCCAAAAAATGCTTCCCAAGAATCCCCTATGGACGTACCGCTATGTCCTGCCCTTCTTGCAGCGGTAGGGACACAACCCTGTCATTTGACAGCCTGGACTCCCCCCCCCCTGACAGCAGAAGCCAGCATCGCCAGCTTTCTGCTGTCCAATCTGATGTAACAGCTTCCAGCATGAAAGCCGGAAAGCTGTTACATTTTTAAATGCCGATAGCGCGTGTGATTGGTGCAGGGGACCATGTTTCCCACCCTCCTCCCATGCTGAAACACAAAACTAAGAAAAATAAACGTTAGTCATTTACAAAACATAATAAAAAAAAATTAAAATATAAATTAAAAAAAGTGAGCTTAGTGATGTCATCGTGACATCACTGGCATTAATAACATGTTCAAGAGATCCCTAAGAGGACCTCTAACCATTTGTTTAAAAAAATATATATATAAAAAAAATACCAAAAATTAAATAAAAAAAAATAAAAAATATATATAAAAAAGATAAAATTAAAAAACCTTACATCCCATTGCCCTAGCATAACATCTACCCAGTATAACCCTCCTGCCCCCGTTCACAACCCCCAAACCCGTTAAGCTATAAGCATAAAAATTCAAAACCATTTTTTCCCCAAAGCTGGTCATTCTGCCCCATGTGCTATTTCAGTTATCTTTGAACCCGGCCAATACAATATCAAACCACATATTTTTGAAAACTAGACACTCCAAGGTATTTCAAATGCTGGTATTTTAACCCTTTCCATGTTGGTGACGCCATCTTGTGAGTGGAGGCAACATCATTTACATGATGGCGCTTGTGGTTGCTCTTCGGGGTTTTGTTGCTACATGCCTCAATATCGAGGCATGCCAGCAACACCAATTCTGCTGATTATCAACCAATGTGCTGCTGATATTAGAAGTAAAAAGCCATAATGATTGGTATTAAGAGTTGTTATAAGTTCCTCAAGGGAAGATACAGAGCCCTTCCATATAATGAGTATTTCATCTATATAGCAGCAATAATCACCAAAAACAAACAAACTACCAATGATGGTAGAGGTACGTGCACTGTACATATATAAAACACCAAAACCTATTGCAAGGAGAGCACGTAAGGAAAATTCATTGGTACATCGGTGCTCAAAAGTTACTAACCAAACCTAGAAGAAAGGCTGAAAGCAGCAAAAAGCCTGGTAATGAACGGTGCCAAGTCCAAACGTACGTTGGTTGGTACGTTTGGACTTGGCACCATTCATTCATGTACCATTGCTGTATGTTATTTCATTTGTTCCTTTTCACTTTACCGCTGTGGTCATCCTTGTGGGTAGAAAAGTCCAGGCAAGTATTCAAAAGGGTCTGGGACAGGTAGCAAGCAAAAAAGGGGAAATCAAGTAGGCAGTCCGGGTGAAATCGATAGGCAGGTAGGCAGGCAGGCAGGCAGGCAGGCAGGCAGGTAGGTAGGCAGGTAGGCAGGTAGGCAGGTAGGCAGGTAGGTAGGTAAATCCAACAGGCAGATCCAGCGTCTGGCATGACCGATGGCTCCAAAGAACTTAATGAACTCACCCCTCTGTTACTGGGAGGCAGGGATATAAATCCTGTTCATCAGATCAGGTGTGAGTCATCTAGGCTTCAGGTGAGGGAGGCAGGGTAATGGTATAACAAAACACAGCTGACCATAAATACACAGCACATTAATTATATACATAGCAAGACATGCATACATGGTACAGGATGCCACAAAGGAAAGGCAACAAGGCAAATAACACAGGGGCTGGAGAGAGGAGCCGAGATGTATAAGGCAAAGGTACATAAAAAACAGACAGAAATAAACAGGACAGCAAGCTGTGGAGAGGAATTTAACTCCAGGCAGACCACTTAAAGGGGCGGCCACGCCTGCCAGTTTGCAGGGCTGGGGCTGAACCCTGATATCCAACTTGTTTGTGAGTGGATCTGATACCCTATTTATTTCTTTAATTGTGTGTACATATTGCACTATTATTGTTGTTTTTTTTCTCCCCATCTATGGTTGTTGTATTGTGTTGCTAAACACCTTGAGGAAGAGTGTTATTGGAAGCTGCTTTTGATTGTGGAGTATTCATTATTATTATTATTTATTTTTTTTATTTTACATGTGGAATTTGGGTTGCTTTTCTTCTTTTTGCCACCTCTGCCCCTGAAGCAGCCTGACTGTAACATGTCTGCCCCTGAAGCAGCCTGCTTGCGCCACCTCTGCCCCTGTCACAACCTGCCTGTCCCATTTCTGCCTCCCCTAAACAGTCTGCCTGTCCCATTTCTGCCTCCCCTAAACAGCCTGCATGTCCCATTTCTGCCCCCTGAAGCAGGCTGCCTGTGCCACCTTTGCACCTGAAGCAACCTGCCTGTGCCACCTATGCCCCGCTAAACAACCTGCCTGTCCCATTTCTGCTCCTAAACACTTACTCACTTAATTTACTAATTCATTCACCCATTCAATCTCCTGCACGCCCTTACCTCTCTTGCAGATCACTGGTCTGATGGCCAGCCAATCCTCACTGGAGCTGTGCAGACGTCTATGCGGCCTAATGGCCACCTAACGCGGACCTGCAGCTCACT
Organism: Sceloporus occidentalis; assembly: GCA_023333645.1. Classification (NCBI taxonomy): domain Eukaryota; kingdom Metazoa; phylum Chordata; class Lepidosauria; order Squamata; family Phrynosomatidae; genus Sceloporus; species Sceloporus occidentalis. Next base: position 5,237,833 of record JALMGF010000058.1, read on the forward strand.
GCTGTGGCGCCCGTGCACTGTGTGAGTAAACTCTTTCCCCGCCCAGGTTCCTGCTCCCCCTGCGCGGGAAAATAATTTTCTCCAGAGGAAGTGCCAGCAAAAGCGGAGGTTGCATTGTGCAAACGTTCACCGGCTGCCAGAGAGGAGGATCCAGGTCCCTTGCAGCGCTGTGGTGGATCATTCTCTCTGGCAGCTGCTGAACATCTGCACGTTGTGCGCAGACAACCTCTATGATGGAAGCCCCCAAGGAAGTGCCGGCAGCAGCGGAGATTACCAGAGAGGAGGATCCAGGTCCCCTGCAGCGCAACAGGGAATCTGGATCTTAGTCTTACAGTCAGACCTCTATTTGAGGTCAGATTATAAGATGAGTATTTGCTCTGATAAAAACCTTCTCTTATATTCGAGCAAATATGGTATATATATAAAAATGTATTTTTATGAGCAAGTCCTAAAATGAGCGATATATATTTAAACAATTCTCGAGTTAAAATACTGGCATGTTAAATGCCCATGGGGTGTCTACTTTTAAGAAAATGTATGATTTGATGGGGTAAATTGAATTGGCCGGGTTCAATAATGTCCAATTTGAAAAATGCATGTGCCCCGAATATGGCCCTTTTGGGGTGTCGTGCTACAGTGGCATATACCAGGAGCTATACATTTATACCTAATAGACTTGTGCATTCGTCTTCGGGTGAACATGAAAACGAACACGAAGAGTGCGTTTTCGTGTTCGTTCCGAAGACATGAAGAAGAGAAGACAGTGCCGGTAAAACGTAGGCGAAGACGAAGACTCACACACGAGGAATCTTCGCCTTCGTCTACTATTCTCCCCGGTCCCTTCCCCATCTAACTTACCTTATCTTATCTTCACAGCATCGCGGGATTTCCGCTCCCGTTAACCCCTGCGATGCTTCGTTGGATAACGGGAGCAGAAATCCGTAGGGTAAAGGGCTGTGCAAGCGACCAATAGGCTCACTCGCACGGCCCCTTACCACTAGTTGCTAGGCAGAAAAAAAAAAATCAACCTGGGACCCTGCTGCAACAGTTAAAAGTCCGTGCCAGCGACCAACAAAGTCGCCGGTACGGACATTTAACTGACACAGCAGAGACACAGTGGTCTCCCCGGACAGAATGCTGCCCTCTGTTGGTTTTACATTAAGTAGCATTGTTCCATATGCTTGAAAGAAATCCAGTTATTATGCTACTTAATGTAAAACCAACAGAGGGCAGCATTCTGTCCGAACATATATTAGCCATATGTGGCAGTGTGCTCATTTGCATTTATTCAAATAAAATATATTCCCATGATCCTTTCGTGTAATGGTTTAATACAAAAAAAAACCCAAAATAAATAGAAAAAAAGAGTTTGCAAGCTCGACAGAATTAATGTCCGCGAGTGCGGACATTTAACTGTTGCAGCGGGGAGACCAGCGGATCATGGGAATATATTTTATTTAAATAATTAATAAATGAAAATGAACACACTGCCACATATGGCTAATAGATCTTCGGACAGAATGCTGCCCTCTGTTGGTTTTACTCTGAGTAGAATAATATTCTGCCCGAGAATATATTAGCTATATATGGTAGTGAGCTCATTGGTCCCCAGCAGGAGGCCCCCTGCTGGCGACCAATAGAGTTGCAGCAGAGCTGCTGCGGTACGCGTTAACCCCGTATTAACCCCTTAACCGGAAAAAATGAAGAAAAAACGAATATTCGCCCGAAGAGAAGACAGGAACGGGCGAATATTCGCGGAATACGAAGATTTTTTTTTTTGACGAAGACGAGCACGAAGACGAACACGAAGAGCCCCCTGGTGCCCAAGTCTAATACCTAATTTACAATGTGTGTGGGAAAAATAAACACAAAAAAATAGTACTGCAAACTTTGACAAAGGCTGGTGGTAAAATGTGTGCATGGAAAGAGGTAAAATATAGGGTTTTATTGGGCACAGTGAATTGGCCAGGCTCAAACATGTGCTAAATAGGGCATAGGCACAGGATCACCAAATGTCAAAGTTCAACATTGAAAAATGTGTATTCCCCTAATGTGGTCCTTTTCCCCTCAAACAACCAGGCAAACTCATGCGTGGGTGATATCACTGTACTCGGGAGATGTCACTGAGCACATATTTGGACATATACCAGGACCTGTAAATTCACACCTGAATTAAAGTGTGTATGAAAAGAATCACAAAAAATGACTACCACAAAATTTGACAAAGACTGGTAGTGAAATTAGTGCATGGAAAGCATTAAAATACAAGCATCTGAAATGGGTTAAAAGGCATATTATGGGGAAGAGTGGCATATAGGGAGGTTTAAGGCATTCAGGAGGCAGAGTGGCGTATAGAGGTTTAAAAAGGCATTTCTGGAGGCAGAGTGGCATTAAGGGGGTTAAAAGGCATTTCACAGAGCACTCTGCCTCCAGAAATGCCTTATGCCCCCCATTTAACACTCCCCCCCAATACTTACCGGTGCTTCTGACTTCCCTGTCACGTAGCCAGGGCAGCGTGTAGATCCCACGCACTTATGCTGCAGCCGGAAGGAGGCGTGGCTAGCAGCGGGGGTTGTCTGCGTCCATCGTGCAGACCTTCCCCGGCTGTCAGAGATCAGAGTTCCCCGCACCGGTGCCGGGAACACTGATCTCTGACAGCCGGGGAAGGTCTGCGCGATGGACGCAGACAACCCCCTCTGCTAGCCACGCCTCCTTCCTGCTGCAGCGGAAGTTGTCTACGCGAATCGCGTAGACATCTACATGCTGCCCCAGGTACACACCGGGGACTCAGAAGTACCGGTAAGTGGGGGGTGGACAGGAGGATCCAGGTCCCCTGCAGCTACAGGGATCTGGATCTTAGTCGTCTCATAGTCAGACCTATTTGAGGTCTGATTATAAGACGACCCCGATTATAAGACGAGGGGTATTTTCAGAGCATTTGCTCTGAAAAAAACCTCGTCTTATAATCGAGTAAATACGGTAATTGATAAAGGTGGTGCAGTAGACATTGAATATCTGAATTTCAGTAAGGCTTTTGCCACTGTCCCACATAGAATATTTATCAATAAACTGCAATCCCAGTATTGTTGAATGGATTAGGCAGTGGCTGAGTGACAGACCACAGAGGGTGGTAGTCAATGGAGTATATTTGGAGCAAGGTCTTGTTACCAGTGGGGTACCTCAGGGATCTGTACTTGGACCCATTCTCTTTAATATTTTTATTAGTGATATTGCAGAAGCTCTTGATGGTAAGGGACATGTCTTTTGCTGATGACACAAATATTTGCAAAAGGGTTGATGTTCCTGGAAGGATAAGCCAAATGTATCTTAACATATATTGCCTAGAAGAAAGACATGATGGGGGGATATGATAGAAACATGATAAAATAAGAAATACTACCACAACAAGAGGACATAGTCTTAAGCTAGAGGGGCAAAGACGTCAGTGGGCAGTCCTGGTCGTGTCCCGCAAGGGAAGGCTCCAGGTAGCTGGAGCCCAGAAGTTCCCAGGTATGGAAATATTACTTTACTGAAAGGGTAGGGGATGCATGGAATAGCCTTCCAGCAGAAGTTGTAGATGTTAATACAGTGGATGTGTTTAAGCAAGCATGGGGGAGGCACAAGGATAAGCTAGATTTAAGGTAATTTGCACTGGTTATATATATACCTATAAGGTGAAACCGTGAAAATATTGCCTTTTTCTAATTTTCTATACATTTTTAGATATTTTTCAGGCTGAATGATAGTTTATATGTAATTATTATTTCAAAAGAAAGCCCTACTTGTTGGAAAAAAAAAAATATTATGTTTTGTGGGGGTGCACTAAATGAGTTAATGGAGAATCACAGCTCAATAAATTCTTGTTTCAATTCTCTACCACTGCTGGTGGTAGACTGTTACATGTATCTACTACCCTCTGAGTCAAGTAGAACTTCCTTATGTTACATCTAAGCCTCTGTTCTTCAAATTTTAGACCATGACCTCTTGTTCCAACATTGCTCCTCCTTTCAAATAAGCTAGCCTCCTGTACTTTAATTCCCTTTAAGTTGCTATTGCATCACCCCTCTCTCTCCTTTCCTCCATTCATATTATTCTTCATTTAAATTGATAAATACCGTATTTGCTCAATTATAAGACGACCCCCCCAAAATCTAAATATTAATTTAGGAAAAAAACCAAAAAGCCTGAATATAAGACTACCCTATAGGAAAAAAAGTTTTACTAGTAAATATTAATTCATGTAAACAATTTTTTAATATTTAATAAAAGCTATGATTGAGAAAAATATATATATTTTTATTTCCTTTTATTTGTCAACCTGCCCCCCCAGTTATGCACATCTGCCCCCAGGGTTGCCACTCTGCCCCCAGAAATGCCTTATACCCCCTATTTGCCACTCTGCCCCATGATGTGCCTTTTAACCCTCTATATGCCACTCTGCCTTCAGAAATGTCTTATACCCTCCTATATGCCACTCTGCCCCATGATATGCCTTTTAACCCCCTATATGCCAGAGTGGCATATAGGAGGTTAAAAGGCATATCATGGGGCAGAGTGGCATATAGGGGGTTAAAAGGCATTTCTGGAGGTATATATATATATATATATATATATAAACTGCTAACAGCAATCGCACTCCTATCAAGCCAAGGGAGCCAGTATATGCTGGAACCTGGGGATGATAGGAGTGTGAGTACAGCCTCCCTATGCCATGCTACCACCACCACCCCCCTTACACATCCATGCTATCACACACACACTCATTCACAAACATTTAACTACTCATTCATTCCATTAATCACACATACTTGCTCAAAAACCCTCCCCCACCCCCTTACCTGAACTGCAGATCTCTCACTCGAAGGCTTCTGCAGGGAAAGCACAACCAAAGCACCGGTAAGCAGCCTGGCCCCAGCGGACATTTTTTTGAGGTCTGATTAGAAGACGACCTTGATTATAAGACGAGGGATTTAAAAAAACCTCGTCTTATAATCGAGCAAATACGGTATTGTTGACAATAGTAGGCAGCCTACTGTGCTTGCACACAGTGTGACTGCCTTTCAGTTGTTTAAAATGTAGAACCTGTTCCTGAGTAATTTTGCTAGTAGTTAATTATTTTAATTATCTTTCTATCATTTCATATATTTTTCATAAATATTGGTGACAAAGTCAGGAATTATAATATGTTTAATATTGGGGACATTTAGTCCTGCTCCAAAGGGAACTGGGCCTGCCAGTGCCTGCCTGCCTGTCCAGGCCCAGTGCCATACTACTGCTGATTCTGCTCCTCTCTCTCATTCCTTATTCTGGGGGATCCATTTTTATTTATATTGAGGGTCAGTCTTGTGGCTGGATATGACTGTCTGCCAGCGCCTTACCTCTCCTGCCCTGAGCCTCAATACCCTTCCTTAGCCTGATGGATCAACTATTGTTCATGTTTCTAATATGGAGAGGTTACTCCTTCCTTATAAATAAGTAATTTTCTTCTTTTGGGGGAAATTTAGCGTCCTGTATGGTGGGGCTGGATATGTGCCAACCTACTCCAAACACCCTGATACTACTGCTGCTGCCATATCACTTTCCTTACTCTGAAGGATCAACTAATCAAACTGGTCCAATGTTTGGAGAAGCATGAGGCTCGATGTGTGTATCCTTCGGTGAAGTACTGCTGGTGTTGGTAGTCCTGCAGGGCAAAACCGAGTGTTGATCTCTTCCTTAACCTTAAGATTAGTCCGCAAGGTGTCAGGGACTTTGGGAACTCCCTTTCAATGATGTTTCTAAATCCAAAAATACCCCTGAATTTTGAACAGCAGGAAACAAAATTTGTTGCCCAAAAAAGAATGCGAAAAAACAAACCAAAATTTTCATCAAAACCAATTTTGCTTGCCATGCCCAAATCTACTTTACATATTACTCTGCATTATAGATTTAATGATACTATTGGCTTAAAGAGTTTGTAGGTATTAAAGGGATCCGGAACACAAATTGGCTATATATGCTGACGATATGATGTGCTCTGTCACGGACCTGCTGATCTCTGTCCAACAAATTGTATCAGAATTGGAAACCTTTCATTCCCTTACCAGCTATAAGATTAACATTCAAAAATCTGAGATCCTGGGCATTCATATAGATCCCTCTTACCGCACTCTTCTCTCCCGTGACTACCCCTTCCGCTGGACTGACGACTCTCTCACCTACTTGAGTGTCCAAATAACGACCAACCCCTCAGACCTCTACGCTAAAAACTTTCTACCGCTACTCTCTACGATTGCCACGGACCTGTGCCGCTGGTCCTACACCCATGTCTCCTGGTTCGGACGCATGGGGTAATCAAAATGAATGTCTTACCTTGACTGCTCTATCTTATACAAGCCCTTCCTATTTCTATTCCTCAAGCTTTCTTTCGGAGCCAGGTATATATGGTCTAATGGAGCTCCCAGATTGGCCTTCTCACACCTATCTCGTCCTAAGTTGGTGGGGGGTATGGGCCTCCCTGATATAGAGGGCTACTGGGTGGCCTCACATTTGAGGAGGGTGGTGGAGTGGACACATGGGAAGGACAATCAATGGGTTCATATAGGGGGTTCTCTATTCTCTCGACGCATTTCAGTCATTCCTTGGCTACCTGCCAAATACACTACACCATTGCTTCAGTCCCACCCCACTATTGCCCCAACACTTCGTATTCTACGGAAATCCCAGACTAAACACCGCCTTATTGGCCCTCCTGGCCCTATGATTCCAATTTCGCACAATCCGGAGTTCCCCTTGTCTGAAGGCGAGAATGCCCTCCGCCCTTTTATGACACAGGGAGAAGACGTTCTCCGAGTCTCCAAATTTCTCAGTTGAGGTAATTTCACTCCTCTTACCCGGGTGTTACTCCCACCTTTCAACATACATTCCTCCACCATCAAATTAAACATTTTATCACATCTCTCTCTCCTTTGCCCTTGCTCGATAGACCACTGACTCCCTTTCAGTCCCTTTGTGCAGACTCTGCGGCGTCTTCCCACTTACTTTCCCGACTTTATAAATTATATGTTGATAGCCGCATCTCCACTAAGCCCTACTTTCTCGGTTTATGGGAGGGCGAGTTGGGAATCACTTTGGACACGGAGGCTTGGGATAACGCCATTATGCTCACCCATAGCTGCTCGATCTCCAGTAGACTCCAGGAGTCTGCCTATAAACTACTTATGCGCTGGTATAGGGTCCCTGCAACCATACACATTTTTGCTGCTCATGTCTCACCTGCCTGCTGGAGGTGTGGATCTTCTAGGGGTACTTTCCTCCATTTGTGGTGGGACTGCCCTCTGATTAAGCCTTACTGGTCCACTATTCTTCGTATAATGCGGTTTGTAGATGACCCTGACATTCCCTTCGACCCAGCCAGTGTTCTGCTCCATATTCACGACGCACCTATGTCCTCCTACAAACGTTCTCTTACCATGCAGTTACTTAACGCTGCTAAAGCAGTTATACCTCAGTTCTGGAGGTGCATGGACACCCCACCCCTCTCTGCATGGTTGTCTCGCGTCAACTTTATTCACCAGATGGAGGAGCTAGTTATGTCCTCTAGGGGCCTTGACTATAAACATGTTCTGAAATGGCTCCCATGGCAATCCTTCCTTATATCCTTGGCATTTCCCAACTTTCTGTCTGGCGCTACCATTATTGCGTAAACACAGTGACGAGCCTCCTGCTATGATATATTGCTTCTTATCTGATTTCGCACTCACACACTTTCTCTGTACATTGGGTTACTTTTATTTATGCTTCTCCACTGGACTGGACTTATGGTCCTTGTTTTATGTTCTTTTATTTGTTATTTCTATACCATTCAGGATACACCTGATTATGGGTACTCTCAGGAATGCTGCGGCGCTACATTGATTGACATTTCTCTTGTACTGCTGCCTGATGTATTTCGTACTGTTTGTTTTTCCACTCGCGTCGGTGGAGTCCCTTTGCAACATGGCCGCGTACTCTTGTTAACGTATGTTTTTGTGGAGTGCTTGTTTCACCCCATAATGTACAATGTTTCACGCCTGTGACATTACGTGCCATACCTTTGTCATTGTACGCCTCTTTATGATCCACTCTCTACAACTTGTGTACTAGAAATTCGAAGTATGCTTTGTATATCCTTTTAATAAACTGAGATTTGTGAAAAAAAGAGTTTGTAGGTAGTGATTTTATATACTGTGTGTGTATATATTGTGACCGTGTGAACCCCAGGGAGATGATTAGCATGGCATCTGAGTACAGCTGCTATGCAGATTATACATATGGCTCCCTGGGGTGGAGCAATTGGAGAGCAGGGTGGGCCAATGCTCCATTCCCCCATTCTGTGGAAACTCCATGCCGGGTTTTCCAGGAGGCAAGAAATCTGCAGGATCCGGTCCGGGATTTCTATGAGGCCGGCGTCAGGCACAGGTGCTGGGCATTAAAAACCCCTGGAGCCTGATACTCAGCAAGACTGTTGGGGGAAGAGGAAGTTCCCTGTGCTCCCAGGGCAAGGAGAGGCCCTGAAGAAGACTATCCCTGAGCCAAGTGAGGCAATACCTGCCTGGACATTTTGTGTGCTGTCTGGGGGAGGTTTTCCAGAGCCTGGCGTAGCTGGGTCTGGTTGGGAGGTTGAGGTAGTGGGTGATTAGGCTGGTCAGTTTAGACCAGCATAGTTAAGTTAGAGAGGGCTCCAATTGGGAGCTAGGTTTTCTTTTTATGATTTGGTTTTTGGGGTTTAAGTGGTTAAAATAAAGCGCTGTTTTGTTTAAAGCTGCTGTTCCTGACTCTGATTGCCCTAGAGGACTGTGCTTAGGACCCCTAAAAGTGACATGTATGGCCCTCATGCTATAGGGTTTGTCACAATATATATATATATATATATAATGTATTATATGTATATATTTAGACTTGTGCATTCAGATCTGTACCGCATCTTCGCAAACTTAACACGGCACAAACTTCCGGTGATGTTCTCTTTCCCGAATGGAGGATCAGATATAACCAGGCACGAACGTCTGCCAAAATGGCACTGTGATAAGCCTTTTCCCTCTGGTTATTTTTGAGTACACAATCGTGAATATATATTTGCTTTACATATCATATGAATTTACACTATATGCAAAAAAAAGTTCCCTTTATGTATGAACACTCTTGTGGTTTAGTTTCCCATGAGAGTACTGAGGAGTTAGTGGCTCTACATTAGGAGTATTACCGGTAATATTTATATTCTGCTGATTTCTGGGTGAAGTGGAAGCTTTCAGTATAAACCTAACATTAGATAAATATAGAACAGAGATTGTGTAAATTAGACACATTATCTGGCTTATTATCAGTGCATGTCTTATAAATCCATCCATATATTTATTCTCCTGGATGAGTTTAGTTATTGTAGCTGGACAAACACATAAGCCTTCAATCTGTTCACCAATGTGTGTTTGAATGTATCTGTTGTTGGATTAGTTGTAAGTTTTATACACATAGCACACGAAGAAACACAAGCTACATAGATCATGCTACCCAACACAGTTGTTTCCTGTTTCCTATATTTGTTTAGAATAATGTGGCATGAAATAATTTCCTATTCAAGCTCTTGGAAATCCGTCTCTTCCCTTCTACGTTTACATAGCATTTAGTTTATACTGAATATTAACTTTGTTTTGATATGCTAGAGAAATATAAAGAAATCTGCACTGCTATTGCTTGCCAATCCAGAACTTTATATTTAACATTTTATTTCCTTTGTTAATAAATTATAATCACCCATTGTCTAATGTTTTTCTTTAGTGTTAATCTTTACTTTGTGCTCTGTGTATTGAATCCAATATTTTAAAATGTTGCTTCTTACCATAATATCCTGATGCAGAAATCTGAGAGTTCTTGATTTTTCCAGATGAAAAACCAAGTGGTTGCCGACAACCTGTGAAATCAAGTTCTTTTTTTACTACCAATTTAAAAAATGCCAAAACATCATTTATTCTTTTGCTTAATTCAATGCACACTTCTGTACCAACTGCAATGAGCTTACGTGGATCATATACAAGGTAAAGGGCCTTCATTCCGAAGTCTTCATGTTCTCCTTCTGACTCCACCCGCCAGAGGCCCAGTGAATGGGGGACCATCTCAAGGGTTACAGACACACCTGCAGCAAACAAGCAAATAAGTTACAGCGGTGTCGACAGGGGGGGCAGAGGGTGCCATGACCCCTCACATCATGCTGTGCTCCCCTGTGTGCCCCCCCCAATTAAAACACTACTTTTTTTGATGCAGAGGAGAGAGAGGGGCGCCAAGTGGTCCCTCATGAATACGTTTTCAGCAACCCCTCAACATTCCTCACTCTCCTCCCTGAGGCTTCCAGCTCACATGAAAGTGTGAATTAGTGAGTAACTGTAAAAGTGTTTGTATCGTAGATGTATAATTGATTTGTAGAAAGGCAAAGATTGCACAAGCAGGGTGTTTGAGACTTGGGGACCAAGATGGCACAGGCGGGTTGTTTATGGGACAAAAATGGCACAGGACAGGCTGTTCGGGGACAAAGTTAACTCATGCTGTGCTGCTTGGGGACAAAAATGGCATGTCCTGTGTGTGTAATTTGGGTGCTGGTCAGGTTCATTGTTGGCAATGTGGACGCCAAGGATGGCTTTAGGTTGTGCAACCTGTGATCTATGCCTGCAATTTATGGGGTTATATCTATACCTTTAATGCTGAGTTTTTATGTGGATTGCAATTACCGTATTTGCTCGATTATAAGACGACCCCCCAAAATCTAAATATTAATTTAGGAAAAAAACAAAAAGCCTGAATATAAGACTACCCTATAGGAAAAAAAGTTTTACTAGTAAATATTAATTCATGTAAACAATTTTTTCATATTTAATAAAATCTATGATTGAGAAAAATATATATTTTTTTATTTCCTTTTATTTGCCAACCTGCCCCCCCAGTTATGCACATCTGCCCCCAGGGTTGCCACTCTGCCCCCAGAAATGCCTTATACCCCCTATTTGGCACTCTGCCCCATGATGTGCCTTTTAACCCTCTATATGCCACTCTACCTCCAGAAATGTCTTATACCCTCCTATTTGCCAGAGTGGCATATAGGGGTTAAAAGGCATATCATGGGGCAGAGTGGCATATAGGGGGTTAAAAGGCATTTCTGGAGATATATATATGTGTGTGTATATATATATATATATATATAACTGGTAACAGCAATCACACTCCTATCAAGCCAAGGCAGCCAGTACATGCTGGAACCTGGGGATGATAGGAGTGTGAGTACAGCCTCCCTATGCCATGCTACCACCACCACCCCCCTTACACATCCATGCTATCACACACACTCATTCACAAACATTTAAATACTCATTCATTCCATTAATCACACATACTTCACACATTAATCACAAAAACCCTCCCCCACCCCCTTACCCGAACTGCAGATCTCTCACTCAAAGACTTCTGCAGGGGCCCGGCTGTGCGAGCAACTTCTCTGGCCCCGCCCCCAGAGGAAGGAGGGGGAGGCAGAATTATGTGACACTCTGCTAGCTTCCTGTTCGCCTGCTTCTAGAAGAGACGCTGCTCGCGACCAAAGCACCGGTAAGCAGCCTGGCCCCAGCAGACATTTTTTTGAGGTCTGATTAGAAGACGACCTCGATTATAAGACGAGGGGTATTTTTCAGAGCATTTGCTCTGAAAAAACCTCGTCTTATAATCGAGCAAATACGGTAATCTATACCTGCAAAGCTGGGTTTGTGTGTTATTCTGTTGATCCATATCTGCTATGCTATGTTTCCATACATTATTTATGTATACCTGCGAATACAGGGTTTGTATGTCTTATTCAGTTGATCAATACCTGCATTGCTGTTTCCATGTGTTCCTTATTTGAGCTATACCTTCAGTGCTGAGTTTACATGTGATTTACAGTTCATCTATACGTGCAATGCTGGGTTTGTGTGTTTTGTTGATCTATAACTGCTATGCTATGTTTCCATACATTATTTATGTATACCTGCAAATTCAGGGTTTGTATGTCTTATTCAGTTGATCTATACATGCACGTGGTGTTTACATGTGTGTTTTTTTTGGTGTGGTAGTGGAGGGAGCATGCTAGTGAGCGTGGAGGGGGACCCAAGGAAATGCTTTCCTATGGTCCAAGTTTTTCAATATAAAATATATTGGCAGCAGGGTCTAATATTTATATATATTGGCAGCAGGGCCTGCCAGTTAAGCTGTTATTTTAAAACCATATTTTTCTATCATGGTCTTTACTTCAAAGAGATAAGTACATAGTATGTAGTTAAAAATGCACGCCACGGATAAGTTAGTAATATCCATTAGACTTGTGCATTTGGATTTGTGCAAATTGCAAATATACCAAAATAATCAGAGTGTCAGAGAATGAGTGAGAGTGAATACGGGCACCGGGCAACAAATGTCGTTCCTGAACTGAAAACATCCTTACATTTTCACCCGAACCAAATGGGCAGGGAATGAAATTAGCTTCCCAAAAACAAATGGGCCAAAATACAAACCCACTTGCCCATTTGCAAATGTCTAATATCAAAACAAAAAGGCATTTATTTAATTTATGTGGGACATATCATTTTATGATAATGCAGTACAAAGTGGATAATAGGAAAGAATCTATTTGTTCAATAACTGGACACTAAAGCTTAAAAGAAACAAATACTTTAGGAACACTAATAAAGTCTAAATTTGAAGTATTAGGGCAGATTGAAGACATTCTGTGAAGCCTTGAATTCTGAGATGTTGATGGGGGTTTTTTTATTTTATTTTTTTTATTACGTACAAAACAGAACATACACACATCCAAATTTAGACAAACAGCAAAGCAATAATTTAAATATTTGGTATTGACGCAAAAAAATTCTCATATGCCATATTTGCTCGATTATAAGACGACCCCCCCAAAATCTGAATATTAATTTATGAAAAAAAGAAAAAGCCTGAATATAAGACGATCCTATAGGAAAAAAGTTTTACCAGTAAATGTTGATTCATGTAAACTATGTGAACAATTTTTTTTTTTATAAAAGCTATGATTGAAAAAATATTTTGTTTTTATTTCCTTTTTTTTCAACCTGCCCCCCCAGTTATGCACATCTGCCCCCTGGCTTGCCACTCTGCCCCAGAAATGCCTTATACCCCCTATGTGCCACTGTGCCCCATGATATGCCTTTTTACCCTCTAAATGCCACTGTGCCCCATGATATGCCTTTTTACCCTCTAAATGCCACTGTGCCCCATGATATGCCTTACCTCCAGAATTGCCTTATACCCCTATATGCCACTCTGGCATTTAGGGGGTTAAAAGGCATATTATGGGGCAGAGTGGCATATAGGGAGGTATAAGGCATTTCAGGAGGCAGAGTGGCGTATAGAGGGTTAAAAGGTATTTCTGGAGGCAGAGTGGCATTAAGGGGCATTTCACAGAGCACTCTGCCTCCAGAAATGCCATATGCCCCCCATGTAACACTCCCTCCCCCTCCCTCCCTCCTCCAAACTTACCGGAGCTTCTGAGTCCCCAGTGCGTAGTCTGGGTAGCTGTCAGGAACTGGGTCCATACAGACGACTGTAAAGACCCAGAGCGCCCAAAGATTGTGTTCAGGAGGTATTACGCAGGAGTGGAGTAGGACAGGGCCTGGTGCAGGGCGACTGCACTCACCCGGGTGTTGAGCACCTAGGGTTGTGCAGCCACATACCAGCGCCCTGACATAGCAGCGGATATAGTCCAGAACAGAGCAGAACGAAACTTGGCTGGATGTGGAAATCCGAACAAAACTTGGATCTGACAAAACGAACAGAACTTGGAGATATCCTGCAGGCACCCTGGAGCAGGCATGAAACGTAGCACTGGAATCATGTGCAGGATGCTGCAGGCAGGGAGTATGGAAGCTAAGCAGAGGTTATAGAAGAAACATAACAAGCAAGGGATAGGGAGACCAGGCAAGGAACATAACCAGACAAGACATACATGATACAGGGCACAAGAAAGGACAGGGAACAAGGCAAGGAACACAGGGGAAGGAGTGAGGAGCCGGAATCCTTTGGACGCTTCTCCTTTAAGCAAGGATAGGACATATTAACTGGGACATGGGGAGAGAAGAGAGGAACCGAAATCCTCAGATGATTCAAGGAAGGAGGGTAAAGGTACATAAGAGACAGACAAACATGAATACAGGCACTAGCCTAGGACTATGAAATAACAATTGGAGATTCCGTCACATCATATGGCCATAGTATGCTTAGCCCACCACTACGCCAAAGTAATCCAATGACGGTGGGTCCTAACGCTAAGCCCTGCATACGAAAGTACTGATAAACTAAACAAACAAACATGAAACCCAAACACATAGCACTGAGACATACCCTTAGACTACAGACTGAGAAACAGAACACACAGGTGGGGCACAACTTATAAAGGAAACAGAGCTGAAGCAAAGAGCAGAACTAGAATCAAGGAATCAGAGGTTCAGGACAGAGCATATGGAAATCCAGGAGTGGACCACAGCAAAACATGGGAACTGAGGCAAGGCAGGGAAAAACAGAGATATGCAGCTCCGCAGCCTGGAAGGACCCTGACAGTAGCGTGTAGAGCTTCCGCTGCAGCCGGGAGGAGGTGCGGCTAGCAGCAGGGGTTGTCTGTGTCCATCGCGCAGAGCTCAACACGCTGCCCGGACTAAGCACCGGGGACTCGGAAGTACCGGTAAGTGTGGGGGGGGGGGGACAGGAGAATCCAGGTCCCCTGCATCGCTGCAGGGGATCTGGATCTTAGTCTCATAGTCAGACCTAGTTGAGGTCTGATTATAAGACAACTCCGATTATAAGGCCTGAATAGACCTTTTTTCCATATGTAATTGATATTCAATTTGAGCTTTAAGCTCAGACCAGAGGGCAATTTTTTTGCTTTTCCAGTTTCTAGCTATAGTTATTTTAGCAGCAATTAAAACATGGGAAAGCAAATATGATTTTATATTATCCAGTCTAGGCCAATTTAGATGGAGAAGAAATATTTCACTGTTTTGCCTCAAATCCGGTATCCGCAGATAAACTAAAATGTTGTTAACCATAGACCAGAGACGGCATAGGCTAGAACAATGCCACCATATGTGGATATAAGTGCCTTTATCTAAGCCACATCGCCAACAAGTATTTTGTTTGGGTGGGATAACATTTGTTTAGTTTGTCTGGAGCTAAATACCATCTATAAGAGAGCTTATATTGACGTTCGATAAGATTTTGACAGTGAATATATATATATTTTTAAATTACCTATAACTTTATTCCAGGACTCTAGATCAAACTCTATACTTAAGTCTCTCTCCCATTTTTTTTGCGCAATTGATTTACACTTGGAAAAATCTTTCAGGTCAAAGAGATGGCTATGATATATCTGGCTGATTTTTCGGTCCTCAGTGAACATCTTAATCAGTACATCATTATAAGTATGGTTTGGCTCATCTATAGTTCCCCTAAAATAGCTCCTTACTCTTCGATAGGTAAATATTTCATCGGGAGAGAGAGATCAAAATCTGCCCTTAACATAGATACATTTTTAATAAAGTCGACATTTGTTAATTGTTTGTATTTTAACAGACCTTTTTCTGACCATTTTTTTAATGAAAGATTATCGATGTTAAATTCCAGATATTTTAGAGAAACATTTGGTAGAGGGATGAAACAGATTTTTTGTGCTCTTAAAAGAGGACCAGAAGCCCAAAAGGCTCTCTATTACTAAATTAGAGTAAGAAATATTTTTTTCCCTTCTACAAAAATCTAAGCATAGAGAAAGGCTCAAGTCTTCAGCATTGAAGATAAGGGTCTCTACCCGATACCATTTTTCTTTGATAAACTTATCATTATACCATTTAATTAAATGTTTTAGCATAAAGGCATCGTGGTATTTACGTATGTCTGGGAGCCCAAATCCTCCTAAATCTATCTTCTTATGTAATATTCTAGTACTAATTCTAGGTTTTTTTTCCTCTAACCAAGTAAATCTATTAAAGACTGGATTTCCAGGTTTGCTTTAGAGAAAGCTAAAGGGATTAGTCTAAAAAGGTATAGCCATTTGGGCAAGAGATAAGATCTTATTGAATTTAACCTGCCCCACCAAGAGATTTCTAAGGGAGACCAATGTTTAAGAATCTCAATGGATTGGGACATTCATTTTTTATAATTTATAGCCAATAAATCATTTATATCTGATGGAAAAATGATGCCCAAGTAGTTTATTTCTAAAGCTGACCAATTGAAGTTGTATTTTTCTTTAAGCATCCGAGCATCTTTAGAACCTATATTAGTGATTAGGACACACGTTTTATTGATGTTAAGTTTGTAGTTAGAAAGTTCACCATATCTATCTATTTCCTTGAGCAGATAATTTATTGAAGATAATGGATTTGTTAGGGTTACCACAATATCATCTGCATAGAGACTCATTTTAAAAGATTTAAGACCAGCTGGGAAACCTGTGATATTTGACTGACTTCTTACACTTTGAGCGAAAGGCTCAAGAGTGAAAACATAAAGCAACTAGGACAGAGGGCAGCCTTGCCGCGTTCCATTTTTTTATGTAAACTAAGGAGAAGAGATACCAGCCCCAATAATTCTTGCAGAAGGGGATTTATATAAAACAGATATCTTATCCAAAATTTTGCCTTCAAAGCCAAAGGTGGCCATCATAAAGTTCCAGTTAACCCTGTCAAAAGCCTTTTCGGCGTCAAGAAACAGGGTCAACAAAGGAATTTTTTGTCTCTTTAATATATCTAGTGTTTGTATAAGTCTTCTGATATTATTGCTAGGGCATCTGCCATTTATAAAGCCAGACTGGTCATTATTAATTAATGTGGGAGTTATAACTTTCATCCTATTGGCTATTAAAGATGCATAAAGTTTAATGTCAACATTAAGAAGAGAGATAGGTCTATAGTTGTTCATTGCTATCGGGTCTTTGTCCTTTTTTAATATAGTTACAATGTTAGCCTGGAGCATCTCTTCTGGGAAATCTAGGTTAAAGTCTGTTGAATTGAAGAGGTCTACTAAATGGTTCTCTATTTTTGAGATCAGGGTTTTATAAAATATGTTTATAATAATAGGTTTTATAAATAAACTGCAATCTCTGGGTTTAGATCCCAATGTTGTTGAATGGATTAAGGAGTGGCTGAGTGACAGACAACAGAGGGTTGTAGTCAATGGTGTATATTCAGAACAAGGTCTTGTTACCAGTGGGATACCTCAGGGATCTGTACTTGGACCCATTCTCTTTAATATCTTTATTAGTGATATTGCAGATGGTCTTGATGGAAAGGTATGTTTATTTGCTGATGACACAAACATTTGCGACAGGGTTGATGTTCCTGGAGGAAGAAGCCAAATGGCAAACGATCTAGGTAAACTGGAAAAATGGTCAGAGCTGTGGCAATTGGCATTTAATGTAGATAAATGCAAAGTAATGCACTTGGGGCATAAAAACCCAAGGGCAGAGTATAGAATATTTGATACTGTCCTAGCCTCAACGTGTGAGGAAAGGGATTTAGGGGTAATTATTTCTGAGGATTTAAAGGTAGGCAGACAATGCAGTAGAGCAGCAGGTAATGCTAGCAGAATGCTTGGTTGTATAGCGAGAGGTATCAGAGGTAGAAATAGGGAAGTGCTCATGCCATTGTACAGATCACTGGTGAGACCTCACTTGGAGTATTGTGTACAGCACTGGAGACCGTATCTCCAGAAGGATATAGAAATGTTGGAGAAAGTGCAGAGAAGGGCTACTAAAATGGTTTATGGATTACAAGATAAACCTTACCAGGACAGGTTAAAGGACAAGGGGGATATGATAGAAACATTTAAATACTTAAAGGGTAAAGGAAGATAGTTTATTTAAAAGGAGAAATACTACCACAACAAGAGGACACAACCATAACCTAGAGGGGCAAAGGTTTAATGGTAACATCAGAAAATATTACTTTACGGAAAGGGTAGTGGACGCATGGAATAGCCTTCCAGCAGAAGTGGTAGATGTTAATACAGTAAAGTCATTTAAGCAAGCATGGGATAGGCATAAGGCCAAGCCAAGCTAGATATAAGATAAGGGCAAGTACAAAAGGAAAGTACTCAGAGGTTGGGCAGACTGGATGGGCCTACTGGTTCTTATCTGCCATCACTTTCTATATTATCTATATTATGTTAGTGAATCCACCTGGGCCCGGAGCCACATTATTTCTTAAGTTTTTAATAACTACCCTTATCTCTTCTAACGAGAAGGGAGAGTTCAACATTTCTAATTGATGATTCGTTAGAGTTGGGAGCTTGATGTTACCTAAGTACCTCCTTTTTTCAGGTACTTTTTTCATCAGGGGAGTTAGAAATGTTATATAGATCTTCATAATATTTACCAAAGGCAGAGCCTATTCCTTTCGGACTATAGTACGTAACACCTTTCTCTACTATTTTAAATATCCGCTGCTGGGCAGTTTTCTTTTTTAGTTTATTGGTTAATAGCCTTATAGCTTTATTGCCTTTGTAATACTAAGTCGGTCTTCATTTAGTGAAATTTTCTTTAACCTCTGACATATGTAAAATATTAATCTTGCCTTTTATTTCAGCAATTATTTTGGAGACTCCTGTAGTGGGATTATGTTTGTTACTTTTAGCTAGTTGATCTAAGGACATATTCTGGGAGTGACATATTTCGTGATCTCCTCTCCTTGGAGCTAAGATTAATCAGGTGGCCTCTAATAACGGCTTTATAGGCACACCAAATTTTGGTAATAGGGATGTCAGTTGACCTATTTTCTTCAGATAATAGCTGTGTTATATTTTCTAGATATTTCTGCTTCTCTTTTGGCATTAAAAGAGGCTTATATAGTCTCCAGTTATAATTTGAAGTTTTGGTCAAAGAGTCTTTTGTCCATAGTACTACAGCATTATAATCTGTCCAAAAAAGATCCTTGATGAAAGATTTAGATACTATATTAGTTAACCGAGAGTCCCCCCCAAAAAAAGTTTAGTCTAGCATAAGATAAATGGGGATAAGAAAATGGGTAAAATCGTTATGGTCTGGGTTAAAGGCTTGCCAGATATCATATAAACCAAATTCTTTCATCATTTGTTGAAAAGCCATAGATTGTTTTTTCAGATTCTTGGGGCAAATAATACCTTTTGGAAAGGTTTTGTCTAAATTTGTATCCATCACCATATTAGACTGATGAGAATTTATTAGGAGCATATAGATTCATAACCGTATAGAGATGTCCATTTATTTTACATATAAGGGTTATTGCTCTTGCCTCCTGATCGGTCTCACTATGAATATGTTCATACCTTAAATTTTCAGAAATTAGTATTGCAACGCCTCTTTTCTTCTGTTTTAGAAGAGGAGCAGGGAAAAAAAAACCATATCTAATACACCCAATGCCCAACTCTGCCCATGGGAATTAGACAGTTATATACTTGGAAACCCCAAAATAATGTAATCAATCCAATCAAGTGATTAAAAAGCAACCATGTATGTAAAAAACAAAAACCCAAATCTAAAACACCCAATGCCCATCCCTATATATTGTATATAAGTTGAACTTGATGGACTTTGGTCTTTTTTCAACCTTATGAACTATGTTACTATATAGTTTAGGATTACTATCAATCCATTCAAGTGGTTACAAATCAACTGTGTAGGAAAAAAGGGGTCTAGCCAAGCATTACACAATTGATGCAAAAAGCCCATGTAAGTCATATTGATAGTTATCAAAGTTCCCCATATTATAGCATATTTTCAGGGTCCGGGTACCAGACCCCGACGCAGTAACTCACCTGAGTACCTGCTACTCGCGGGTCCCGGATTCAGAGCCGCGTCTCCAGCCTTCTCCTCCTCTGCATCCTGTGTGTCTGCACACCCTCAATACAACTTTATGCCTCCCCGAGTGGAGACGGCGGGTTTGGAGTGCAATAGCATATTATTGTTTTTTTTATTATATATATATATATATATATATATATATATATATATATATATATATATATAATCTCCACGGTTCTTCTTTCAAGTTGATATTGATCATTTACATGAAAAACAAACAAAATGAACCGTACATAGCACAACATATAACCAGAAATAATAAAAGGTAACAACCCAAATCGTCAAATCAACTTAGGAAAGGTAACAAAGGCTTAATGAATGGTAAAAAACGATTAGCAATAGGATTTCAAATGAAGCGTGTATTGCATATTGTTGTCCATACACGTCAACACGAACGCAGCATACGCGTGTTGAAAAACTTCCCAGACGGCAGTGTGAAAAGCTGTTCGGGTAGTCAGTCTGCTTTTCTCTCCCCACAAAAAGGACACCGGAGACGGCAATGCGAAAGGCTGTTCAGGTTTTAAATCCAATGTAAATTTTAAATCCAATGTAACAAATAAAAGATATGATATAAAAGAAGTTATAATTGGTCAATCCACCAATGTTATATGTTTACTAACCTGTCCCTGTGGGATACAATACGTTGGGCGTTCTACGAGGAAAATCCTCGAATAAATGAACATACCGGAAACATTAGAAGAGGATTTATGCTTCATAGTGTATCTGCCCACTTCACTGAAGTACATAAAAAAATTACAAAATACGGGAGGGATGAAAATTTAATAAGAACTATAGGTCAAAAAGAAATTAAATGGGTTTATAATCTACAAACCTTAGCCCTAAAATTTCTTAATATTAAATTTTTTATAAATACAATATTTATATATGTACACATAAAAAATATAATAAAGTGTTGCACCTATAATTATCAAAGTGACAATCTATTGATTATTACACCAAAATAATGTGCAGTAAAGATAAAAGTAAAAAATAATAATACTTGATTTTCCAATCTCCATTCGTTGTATCAGAATCATGTATCAATATGTAGAAACATAGAAACAAAAAAAAACAAACAAAAGATCATAGTGCTTTCAACAACTATAAGTGAATCAGGTGTAACCTCTATATGGTGTTTCACTCACATGGGGATGAGCAATGAGTTTGCTCTGATTTGTTCAAATATATAGCAAAGGAGTTCCGGCTCCGTTTTCATTTATCAGGTTGTTTTGGGAAGTTCTCTCTGAGTCCCTTCTTCGAGCGTTTTAGCCATCCATACAGCAAGAACACGAATCAAGCAGTACAAGATAGAAAGGCAGGGAGGTGAGATACAAATGCCTATTTAATATTTAAAAAAGATGCAGCATGCTTACATTTAAAAAAACAATCTGTAGCACATCTGAGTCTCTCCGTTCTTTTCCGAGACAGGCGGCTTGCAGGTGTAGCGTGATGACGATTCAACACGCAAACGCGTTTCGCCCAATCAGGCTTCTTCAGTGACGTGTTGGTTTGTTCTCTCCTCCCTCCTTAAGTACTTGATCCCGTGTGTGACGTGTTAATTGTCTCTCGTTACATTGTATCAAGTGTCAATTATCTCTCTCTGTGACGTGTTAATTGGCTCTCGTTACATTGTATCAAGTATTAATTATCTCTCTGTGACGTGTTAACTGGCTCTCGTTACATTGTATCGGGTTAAATTAGATTAGGTAGTGGTAGTACACATAGCGAATCCGTATAAAATAGAATGAATTAGTCAATCAATTAAGGGTATATTTATACATTAGTGCATATAAAATTATAAATCTCATAACTTCTTTAGACCTTAATTTCATGATCCATACATACATATATATATATATATATATATATATATATATATATATATATAAGGTCAATAAATATAAAGTTAAATAAATATGTATATAAATATAGATATCTGTAATATACAATAAATACATATCAAAATACAAGAATATAAAAAAAATATATATAATAATGTCAAATTATTTCTGGTTATATGTTGCGCTATGTACGGTTCATTTTGTTTGTTTTTCATGTAAATGATCAATATCAACTTGAAAGAAGAACCGTGGTGTTAAAAACACGTTTTTATTAATCACTTACAGCTCACCTGCTCTCACTTGTTTGTTATTTTGCCTCTATACCTTTCCTGCTGTGAAGTATTTGATTCCCGTGTACCGAACCTGGCTTTTCCCTTGGACTTTGCTGACCTCATGTGCCCCTGACCTAGCGACTAAACGGCTCTCTCTGATTCCTGTGTACCGACCTCGGCTATTGACTCTGGACTCCGCTACCTCCTTGAACTTGACCCGGGCTACTAAGAAGCTCGCCCTCTCTCTGATTCCCGTGTACCGACCTTGGCTAGTGACCCCAGACTCCACTACTGTACCTTGCCTTCTAAGTGACTCTTGCTGGTTCCTGTGTTCTGCATCCTCCAGTATATGGTATATCCCTCCAATTTAATTTATTAGAATTTATTAGTAATCCAATTTAAGTTAATACCGGATTAGTAAAAGGAAAGGAGAAAAAATAAATAAATACATAATTATTGGGACTATGATTATTAATTATGTGGGTCTATACCTGATATTATACTATTTAATATACATCTTTCAAATATGTAAGCATGAATTTCTATATTTGACAGATCCCCCAGTGTGTGTCATATCTTCAAATACATATTATACACCTCCAACTGATTAAACATCAATTTAAAACTAATGAACACGGTAGATAGGTATATCAGTTAGCGTACTGTGACCCCAAGCGCATGACATTACACACAGGTGTGTGTATATATATATATATATATATATATATATATATATATATATATATACACGTTAGACATGCATTTTTAACTACATAATATGTACGTGATTGAAATATGATTTTAAAATAGCTGAATTGGCAGTTAGTTTTCATTCTTTAATATTAACCCCTGATGCCAATATATATGAATGACTGAAACGTCGACTTGACTTTGAATAAAATGAAATTGTCTATTTAAAGACCTGGAGTGCTGACCATCTTTTTGAAAGTGTTTTATATATATATATATATATATATATAAATATGCGTTATGATTTTAAAATAGCTGAACTGGCAGTTAGTTTTCATTCTTTAATATTAGCCCCTGCTGCCAATTATATATAAATATAGTATTTGCTCGATTATAAGACGACCCTGATTATAAGACGACCCCCCCTAAAATCTGAATATTAATTTAGGAAAAAAAAGAAAAAGCCTGAATAAAAGGCGACCCTATAGGAAAAAAGTTTTACTAGTAAATATTAATACATGTAAACTTTTTTTTCATATTTAATAAAAGCTATGATTGAGAAAAATATTTTTTTGTTTTTATTTCCTTTTATTTGCCAACCTGCCCCCCAGTTATGCACATCTGCCCCCAGGCTTGCCACTCTGCCTCCCTGATATGCCTTATACCCCCCTATATGCCACTCTGCCTCCCTGATATGCATTATACCCTCCTATATGTCACTCTGCCTCCCTGATATGCCTTTAAAAAGGCATATCATGGAACAGAGTGGCATATAAGGGGGTATAAAGAATTTCTGGATGCAGAGTGGCATATAGGGGGTTAAAGGGCAGGTCCCCTGCAGCACTATGGGGGATCGGGATCTTAGTCTGATAGTCATACCTCATTTGAGGTCTTATTAGAAGATGACCTCGGTTAGAAGACGAGGGGTATTTTTCAGAGCATTTGCTCTGAAAAAAACCTTGTCTTAAAATCGAGCAAATACGGTATTAGACCCTGCTGCCAATATATTTAGATCTTGGACCATAGAAAAGCATTTCCTTGGGCTCCCCCCTCCACGCTCCCTAGCATGCAATCACCCCCTCCCCTACCACTCAAAAAATATTTGCCACACTGAATCAGAATCAGACATACAAATCCTGTATTTGCACTTATACTGTACAATAATAATGCATGGAAACATTGCAGGTATAGATCAACAGAATAACGAACAAATCCAGCATTGCAGGTATAGCTCAACTGGAAATCACATGCAAATTTAGCACTGAGGGTATAGATAAAATAAACAACACATTGAAACAGCACTGCATGTATTGATCAACTGAATAAGACATTCAAACCCTGTATTTGCAGGTATACATAAATAATGTATGGAAATATAGCATAGCAGATATGGACCAAACGAATAACACACAAACCCAGCTGTTCAGGTATAGATCAACTGGAAATCACATAAAAACTCAGCATTAAAGGTATAGATAAAACCCCCTAAATTACAGGCATAGATCACAGGTTGACTAACTAAACAGGAATACCACTACTTAAGAGAGGAACATCCCAGAATCCCGTTTTTTTTTTCCTCCCTAAAATCCACAAAAATAGATCAACACCACCAGGTAGGCCAATTATATGCAGGATAAAATCATTAACATGTAGCACATCTGAATATGTGGATTGTTTTCTACAAAAATATGTTTGTATGATTCCCGCTTATATTAAGGACAATACACATATTTTAAATATACTTGAAACCATTGAATGGTCACAAGACTGTTGTGGGCAACTGTCGATTAATCTGTACTGTACACAGTGATAAGACATAATCAGGGTCTGTAGCCAATTAATACAACTTTAACCAGAGATACAGAGATTAATACAGCACAGAAAGATTTTATATTAAAGTGCATTGATTTTATTTTGAGGTATAATTTTTTCTGGTTTGAAAATCAATTTTCCCTTCATGGGTACCAGGTTAGCGCCTAGTTATGCGGTTGCGGAATGGGAGACGGAATACATCTGCAATAACAATCCATTTTGCGCGGACCTGGTACTGTGGAAGTGGTATATTGACATTGTACAAATCGTATGGAAAGGATCCCCACATAGACTACTTAGGTTTATGGAGTATATTAATAATAATCTGTATTTACTTCAACTATACAACAGGATCAGATAGAATTCAGATAGAACTCAGATAGAATTTTTAGATGTAGAACTCTTTACAGATAAAAATAAAATTTGCTCTAGAAATTACACTAAACCTACGGATGCTAATGGATTTATAGATTATAGAAACTGCCATCATCCTGTTTGGTTGGATAATATTCCAGTTGGACAGATGATTAAGAGAAACTGTTCAAGTAATGAAGACTTTAATCACCAAACACTAAAATTAAAGGAACAATTTATGGCAAAACATTACCCTAAGGAGCTGTTAGAGAAAAGTCAGTTAAGGGTACAGGGAATAGAAAGATCTCAATTATTAAAACAAAAACCCAAGAAACAAGATAATAAAAAGGATTTTAGTTTTTCATTTATGACTAAGTACAACACAAAGGCATACCAAATACAAAGAATAAAAAAAAAAACACTGGCATATTTTAAAAAATGATGAGGTATTAGGCCCTCTATTGCCTGAAAGACCTCAGGTTTTTTTTAAATAACGGAACACACAAAGAATTTCCTAGGACAGAAACCTATAGGATTTTTTCCATGTGGCAAATGTAAGATGTGTAACATCCTACCTAGGAATACAACAAATTTTGTTGGCAGTAAAGCAGGAATAACATATAAGATTAAGAAATGTATTACCTGTAAAACGAAATCTGTAGTATATCTACTACAATGCTCTTGTGGGTGTAACAATCTGACGAGAGACGGATCCCGTATTCAGAAAGGTGAGTAGTTGTGGGCCATATAGTGGAACTGTGACGTGACCGACCTGTACCCCGACTGGGTACTCCCGCCAAACGTTGCTTCCTCCTGCCGGGACACCAACAATTAACCCCTTCAGCGCCAGGCAGAACCAGCGTTGTAGATAGAAGGGGGGACGTCGCTGCACCGGAGCTGCGTTGGCACTGCGGCTATCAGCTACACAGCGTGGCTATTGTCCTGAAAAGGACAATAAAGGATCATAGAAGCCCACCCCAAGCATCAGGCAACACTCATGTTGAGGTGAAAACAAGACTCCTTTATTAAAACCAAATACAGAGCTATATACACACAAGTAAGAAAAGGGGCAAGACAAATATCACATGATCTAATTACCATGTCAGGTAATTAGATCAAATCCAGGTAATTAGATCAAATCCTGCAACACAATATCCGGGGGAAGGACAGGATGACATGAGACATAAATAATTACATTAATTGGGGGCGTAGATGTGGAATGATGATAGACATATGGCCAGGACACGGAGATAACAGGAGCTCACAGGATTAACAGCTACCTGTTGTGTAATTGATAATTAGGTATGCAGCAG
The DNA here is from genome assembly GCA_023333645.1 of Sceloporus occidentalis. Taxonomy (NCBI): domain Eukaryota; kingdom Metazoa; phylum Chordata; class Lepidosauria; order Squamata; family Phrynosomatidae; genus Sceloporus; species Sceloporus occidentalis. Next base: position 5,264,006 of record JALMGF010000058.1, read on the forward strand.
TGACACCTAGTCATACCTACAAGGGGTCTTAAGACAAGGGCTAACTCACGCAATAACAGGGGAAACACTTCACACCTATACAGCCAACAATGCAAAGACAATCAGCCTTCTTCCTACAACAGGATGTCCAGCTGACATTACAGTTTTGAGACTCTGAGTAGTAAAACATGGGGAAAATCAGTAGAAACTGACCCCCTGTGTCCACACACACAGTCTCTACAAGGCCTGCGCCCATAGTCGATAAGGAGGAGGCTGGCTCTCAGGCCTCTCCAGTGGCCCCAGTGATGGAGGGTTCTGTCACAACTGTATCCCACTTTTTGCACTGCTACAGCTTTACTGAGTTGGGAGCAACTCGCTCTCCCTACCGGAGAGTAGATCTGGTCATAATGAGCTGCAAGGGCAGCAGCAGGTCTGTGAATGTAACAAACTCAGATCTCAGCGAGCATGATGAATTCAAATCATTCCCTTTATCGATTGCAAATTTCTCAGCAGATAAAGGTTCATTAGCAGCATAAGAACTATGAAATCAGCAGAAACTGAACCCCTGTATCCACACACAGAAGTCTCTACAAGGCCTGCGCCCATAGTCGATAGGGAGGAGGCTGGCTCTCAGGCCTCTCCAGTGGCCCCAGTGATGGAGGGTTCTGTCACAACTGTATCCCACTTTTTGCACTGCTACAGCTTTACCGAGTTGGGAGCAACTCGCTCTCCCTACTGGAGAGTAGATCTGGTCATAATGAGCTGCAAGGGCAGCAGCAGGTCTGTGAATGTAACAAACTCAGATCTCAGCGAGCATGATGAATTCAAATCATTCCCTTTATCGATTGCAAATTTCTCAGCAGATAAAGGTTCATTAGCAGCATAAGAACTATGAAATCAGCAGAAACTGAACCCCTGTATCCACACACAGAAGTCTCTACAAGGCCTGCGCCCATAGTCGATAGGGAGGAGGCTGGCTCTCAGGCCTCTCCAGGGGCCCCAGTGATGGAGGGTTCTGTCACAGGAACCAAAGGAGGAAAAAGCCAATAGAATAAATAGGTCACAGTCCGAGGTCGACGCAGGCAGCAAGACAGGCAAAGTCCAGTAGTCAGGAACAAAGCAGGAGTCAGGAAACCAGGGGATCAGGAAATAACAGTGATAAAGTATGTACCACACAAGGGCTCAGATTAGAGTGAGCAGAGGGTTTAAATGTGTCCCCTTTAGCTACTGAATCTCCCCCTGGCAGCAATCCTGTTAATGGGATTTATTTACACAATGGAGTTCCTGCCTGTGCAATCTTTGTTTGGCAGCCAGGCTGGAGCCATCTCTGACTACCTTGGGGCCTTGTATGACAGGTCATTCTGTCACATATATCCCCTTTAAAAATAAGACTGAACTGGGGCCAGACCCCAACCGGGTCGGCAACCAGTTCAGTCAGGAAGCACGGTTTGGGTGCCAGGCGAGGACAACAGTCCCACTCGCCAGGGTCCATAATCTGTGGGTAGCAGGCTTGCTTTCAGTCCTCTCCAGGGGCCCGGGTGATAGATAGTTCCGTCACACACTCCATCACATATCTCCTTTTTCTGAGGGAGACTGACGTCTGATAAGACCCCAGATGGTTTGACTCCGAAGTAAGTTTGTAGATCTGGTCCACCACTGCCAGCCACAAATTGGTACTCCCCAAAAATTTTTTTATCAAAAGAGCATTACTCACCCAGCCGCACTCCCTGGAGTCTTCTCAGCCGCTGGGGAGAAGACAGAGAGACTGGGGTCCCTTCCATATGGGGTTCTGGGCTGACTGTCCGGCACCTCTGGGGACTGCAGGTGGCGACCGTAGTCCAATCCGCCTGCATCGTACAAATGTTTGTATGATCCGCTGTGAGGGGAGGGAAGCCACCTGCATCCGCTCCTGTATACTCCAGCTGCTGGGGAGAGATGTCGATCTGCCACTCTCCCATTGCCAACACATCTGCTGGGGTTACAGGATCCATAAATTCACCACCTCTGCGTAACATTGCGGGGGTAAAGCCAATGGAGCTGGGGTCACAAAGGGAAGCGGGCAGAGGCCAGCTGCACTTTGCACTGAGGGCAGCGCTTCAGCTGCATTTGTAAAATCCAGGGGCACTACTAACTCTGGGGCTGCCCAACTGGACCCTCCTTGGTTGCTGTGGTCAGGCTTGGGAATAAGGGGAAGGGGTGGGCAGAGGCCAGCAGTGCTCTGCCTCGATACCAGCAGTTCAGCTGGGGGATCTGGCTGGGACATGCAGGGGAGGTCTCAGTCAGTTTCTGAGCCATATTGCAGGGAATAGGGCAAAGTGTCTGGGGTGAGGGAGGGGAGTGGGCAGAGGCCAGTTGCGCTCTGCTCGGATGTTTGTGCTTCTGGTGGGGGCACAATATTCAAACAGGATCCACTGGGGCAGACTGCTGAGTTCTCGGTAGGCCTGCTCCAGGATCCATTCTTGGTAAACCAAATAATCGAAATCAGCCCACACATCGGGCAGGTAACAGGGCACATCTGTGAGAATCCCTTCCTTGAACTCCCGGATCTCCTCGCACCGATATTTCGATGGGCTCCCAAATTCTTGGTCCTACTGTAGGCTTTCCATTATCAATCCCGGGCCGCCAAAGTCATCGCCCTCTGGCATGTAATCATCCTTCAGCTCTGGACACCACTGCGCGGCCTGCCAATACAGGGCACGGTATCCACAATCCACAGTCATTTCAAGTGGAAGCAACTTCTCCAACTCCAATCTAGTTGTAGCACGTACCATACCTTGGAGGATGGGAGGACTATTCCCCGGACACCCTGGTCCACTCTGAGAGCCTCCATCCAGGCATTTATGTAACTCGCGACTCTGCTGCGCACCAACACATCATGTAGTGCTGGAACCATCTTTAGCTTGCTGCTGGTATACCCGCTGGTACTCCGCTGGGATGTTTGCAAGGTGGATCCCGCCGCTGCCGCCAATGTAACAGGTTCACCAAGAGAGCTGTAGTAACTCCCAGAGATCACCCACATGTATCCTCCTGTTGTCCCCGAAATCACTTCCAGCACCAGTCAGCATGCACACCTTAGAACCCTGCTATGTGTACCCAATAAGTAGACACAACTACCTTGAATTGAGTACAGCAGGAATGAACAGTTTATTGTTGTAAAACATAGACTCATATATCCACAGAACTTCATTAACATAAATTAACATTGATAAACAGGTATATGTAGACAACCCAACCTTTAATCCCCTTTAGCTACTGAATCTCCCCCTGGCAGCAATCCTGTTAATGGGATTTATTTACACAATGGAGTTCCTGCCTGTGCAATCTTTGTTTGGCAGCCAGGCTGGAGCCACCTCTGACTACTTTGGGGCCTTGTATGACAGGTCATTCTGTCACATATATAATGCCAGTTTTTAAATTATATATATTTTTTGTTTTATTTATAAAACTGCACTACATTGAAATTCAAATAAATCCAAGCATATGTGAGTATATTTCTGTACATTAGTGCACACTCTAACATATGCACTTATTTTCTTTGCTATTTCCCGCCTACATGGTATTTGGATTTTTGTACTTTCAAAATATTTATAATACAGAGATATAGGTATAATATATATATATATATATACATAGTTTTTTTTATATATTCACTTAGTTTTTATTTGGCATCAGGGTTTGCACTGTTGGTAATATGTGGAGCCTTCTATAGAGTATATCTGTAAAGTAAATTATAGAAGATGTACTGTATCGGTATACCGCCTTCAAGCCAATGGTCCTTACCTCTTGAAGTGGAGATACTGTCCTTGTCTTCTCTTCTTCGTAGATGTTCTCCTTCCATCCATGTAATTGTAACCGCCACCTCTTCTGAATCCCATGATGTATCGCTTGTTTCCATGGATGTATTGGTTGCCTGGATACCTAGAAGCAATGGGAGGACGTACAGCATCATCAACGGAGGGGGCGTCGTGATATGGCGATACGAATACGTCATCACGCAACGAGACGTGGACTCAGGACGTCGTAGATGGATGACGTATATGGAAGAGGACGCCGGGCAACGGACGGATAGACATAAAAGACTGCGATGGAACCTTTATTTTAGTTTCTTTTTTACTTCCTGAGGAAGCCCTTATGAGAGCGAAACGTGTTGAGGATCCGGATTGTTTGCATAGCTGATTTTTTAAAAAAAATATTTTTTATATATATGTCCGGAATAAAATTATCTATTTGTATAATAGTCCTATGGTACTGGTATATTATTTATAAAGGAGATACAAGGAGATAAGAAATTTTGGAACACATATATCCTCCCTGAGCGCTGTGTGGCACAAGCGCTGCGTAAACTGTTGGCGCTATATAAATAAAGGATAATAATAATAATAATGTTGTATGTGGAAAGAATTTTGTGAGTTCAACCATTAATATATTATTTCATCATGTTGTAGAAGTGTTACACTATTGGCGTTTTTCCTTTACATATTTTTTAGACACAACAAGACAAGAACATACACAAAAAATCTGAACCCTTTGTGAGTGCTATAAACACCTAACATATATTTAATTTATTTAACACTCTACACTATTGTGGTTGTTTTTTTTTCTTCCTTTTTTTACGTGAGTGCCAAGTGGTTTTTGTGCTGCAGCATATCAAGCATGCCACATGTTGTTGACATGTACAGACAGTAGTATTACCCAGGGCAGGATTAAAGCTGGAGTATATGGAGCAATTGCTCCAGAGTCCCAACTTTTGCAGGCACCCTGCAGCAATATCTCCAGTGATCACCCGTAACATTATGACCACCTGCCAAATATTGTGTAGGTCCCCCTTTTCCCACCAAGGCATGGACTCCCCTAGACCTCTTAAGGTGTGCTGTGGTATCTGGCACCAGGACGTTAGCAGCAGATCCTTTAAGTCCTGTAAGTTGCGAGGTGGGGTCTCCATGGATGCATCCTGGTGCCTGATGTAAAAGAAAATGTGAATCATCAGATCAGACCACCTTCTTCCATAGCTTCGTGGTCTAGTTCTTATGCTCACATGCTCATTGTAGGTGCTTTTAGCAGTGGACAGGGGTCAGCATGGGCATCCTGACTGGTCTGCGATGCACTGTGTGTTCTGACACCTTTCCAGCATTAACTTTTTTTTTGCAATTTGAGCCACAGTAGCTCATCTGTTGGATTTGACCACAGGGGCCAGCCTTCGCCCCCCATGTGCATCAATGAGCCTTGGCCACTCATGACCCTGTCGCTGGTTCACAGCTTTTCCTTTTTTTGATAGGTACTGAAAACTGCAGACCATTGTCTGGCATCATCACAATTTCAGATCCTTTTGCTTACCCATTTTCCCATTTCTCCTGCTTCTAACACATTAACTTTGAGGAAGGAATGTTCACATGCTGCCTAATATCCACTGACAGCTGCCATGATAACAAGATTATTCACTTCCCCTGTCAGTGATCATAATGTTATGGCTGATGATAGTGTGTGTGTGTATATATATATATATTATAATGTGCGTGTGGAGGGGGTCAGAATAGACGTTAGAAAGAGGATGATTTTTTTCTGTATTCCTCTCTTAAAGGTTATACTTATCTTTTATATGAAAACCTTTCAATAAAAATTAATTGAGGAAAAAAAAAGAAAGAAAGAGGATAAATGTAAAAGGAAGCCAATTAAGAAAAAAGTGATGAAAAAATGTCAGCAAGTGAGGTGCAAAAATGAAATGAAGTAAAGAATATAACATGTGAAGAAAGACTCCAAGCGGCAGGAAGTAGATTTAGACAGGATATCAAGAGAAGGGACACTTTCTGTATATAGAAATACCTAAAGTTATTTAATCTGGCCTTGGTAGTACTTGTTTCTTGGTAATAAATAGATCACTGCCAGTGCAGCTCAAAATAGTATGACATAAATATAAGTATAAATATGTAAAACAGAAGGAATTGTCAATGTTTTCTGTATGAAGGTAATATTAGAGACCAGTGGATACAATCTGTATTAATAAAAGACTGCCAGCAATCCCTTCAACCCACTGTATTGCAAGATATAAAAGGGAAGGGTGTGATGCTTTGAGTGAAGAAAAAAAAATCTTTGCACGGCATTTAAAACATTAGTATTCAGAGAAGATTGATACAACCCAAAGGATGTTTAATGCATGTATAAAGTATTGATGTGACATGGTTGTCACTCCTCACCAGGGTAGAGGTTCAGCATGCTGAGATGACGCTCCTTGTGGTTCCGCTTTGTGAGTACATTTCCATGAAAGTGAATTGCCAGGATATCATGTCTCCCCACATTTAGAAGGTGCCACTGTATTTTCTCCTCAACTGAAAGGACCAGCCCTGGTAACGTGTCCTGAATGTGTCCATTAATTGCTGGAGCATTAATGAAAAAAAAATAAAAGCAAAATACAATTGTAGAATTTATCAACAAACACATTTCTACTGCATTATCTGAGGCACACACCAAAAAAAAGGGATTATAGTTTATCTAGCTCTAGTATCAGTAGGGGTCAGTGAAACTATTCGACAAAGGGAATCTAAAATTGGCAGTAAAATTAAGACATGCTGAGACATACTAGTACAGAAGAAGAAGAGCGTCCTGCTCCTGCAAGATTATAATCTATTGCACAAGCATTTATTTTGCATAACATTTTTATTTTGTTTTATCAATCAGATTCAAAAGGGTAAGGCTTATACCCTATTGCCATGTCTAAAAATGAGGTAAATACAACCTCAGATGAACAACAACACAAGATCTCAGCAGTCCCTACAGAGGAGGGGGGAGACCCTCCTCCACTCTGCAACCACCACAACCTCATTCCTCCTCCCTGTGGCAGTCAGATCCTGAGGCGGCAGAGGATTCTTTTCTCGCTCGCCCTCTCCAGAACTGCAAGCCTTTAGAATGGGGGATTACACCACACTAGATGGCTGCAGATCCTGACACCTGAATTGCTGTTTTGGACTGATTTACCAAATTGAATTCCACGCCCAATGCTTCAGGGCCCTATTTAAACCTCTCAGTTTCCAATGGACCTTGCCCTCTGATGGTTGCCTGGGCTTCATAGTGCTTGTCATCAGTGTGCGGTATCCTCTATAATCCTTACGTGTTGGTCCTTACAACCTTGGCTTGTTTCTCATTGGCACTGATTCTCCAGTATCCTCATGTTGGCTCGTTATCCGCGGATCCTGATTCCTGTTATCCTGACTCTATTGGCCACTTGATGCCAGAGGAACTCAGTGCTGACAACCAATACAGTCACTTATACGGACCTTTAACTCCTGACGCTCAAACTAGGACTGGGAAGGCTCCATGGGGTTAATTGTATGTACAAGCTCGTCTGACATCAACCAATAAAGAGCAGCTGCGCTTCATTTTTTGATGGCAGAAGAACCCCCTGCCGGAGACCAATAGAGTCTCTCTTACGGACTTTTAAAATCCTGGCACCAAAGCTGCTGTGCATTGTTATCGCGGTAACCCCATATAAAAAAAAAATTACGAAGAATGTGCCCAAATATTTACCCGAAAAGAACATGAGAACGGCGAATATTTGTGGAATACAAAGGTTTTTATCACAAAGACGGACATGAAGACTTGCCCAAGTCTAATATTTACACAATCCAGATTTATTGTGCAATTGGAATCAGATTTCTCTATAAATCTGGAGGGAGGGCATTGGATTAACCCCTTCAATCCCAGGTGTTTTTGGTACCTCAAAGCCAGAGCAATTTTGCCATTTTTGCGGTATGTCGGTTTAGCGATTATTCTCCTTTCCTGTGAATAGTGTACCCATGTAAACTATATATTTTTACCCATGTAAAATATATACATTTTCCCTCTGAATCCTCACAAAATTAGGTAAAGTGATGGAAAATCCCCTCCAAGTTTATCAATTCAGGTGTCCTGATTTCAGAAATACCTAATTTATATAGATTTTCCAGACTTTCCCAGCACCAGGGAGCATACTATAAGGTGTAAAATTTTGTATAATTTTTATGCCTATGGCTTAACGGGTTTTGGGGTTGTGAACGGGGGCAGGAGGGTTATACTGGCTAGATGTTATGCTAGGGCAATGGGAAGTACGGTTTTTTTAATAATTTTTTATTTTTTTTTATATATTTTTTATTTTATTTTAATTTTTTAAAAAATTTTTGTATTTTTTATATATTTGTTTTTACACAGAAATGGTTAGAGGTCCTCTGTCCAAAAAGTTATCTTTTTTGATATATATTTTTTAATTTTAATTTTTTTACATTTTTTTGGTATTTTATATATATTTTTTTTACACAGAGATGGTTAGAGGTCCTCCTAGGGACCACCTGAACATGCTAATGATGTCACAATGACATCACAGCTCACATTATAATTTTTTTTAGTCAAACGACAGCCTGATCTCCCGTGCAGCGGCAGGGATGTGTCCCTGACGCTGCACGAAGGGCTGGACGTACCGGGACGTCCATAGGGGTTTCTTAATAGGCGTTTTTTGGACGTTCCAGTACGTCTATAGGGGATTGAAGGGGTTAAAGTAATAGACATAGAAAGTGACGACAGATAAGAACCATTGGGCCCATCCAGTCTGAGTACTTTCCTTAGTACCTGTCCTTATCCTATATCTAGCTTAGCCTTATGCCTATCCCATGCTTGCTTAAATGTCTTCACTTTACTGACATCTACCACTTCTGCTGGAAGGCTATTCCTTGCACCCACTACCCTTTCAGTAAAGTAATATTCCTTGATATGACCTTTAAACCATTGCCACTCCTCTTGTTGTGGTAGTATTTCTCCTTTATCTTGTTGATTCCCCTTAAGTATTTAAATGTTGTTATCATATCTCCCCTGTCACATCTTTCTTCCAGGCTATATATATTAAGATCCTTTAACCTTTCCTGGTAAATTTTAACCTGTAATCCATGAACCATTTTAGTAGCCCCTTTTCCGAACTTTCTCCAACATATCTATATCCTTCTGGAGATACGACCTTCAGTACTGTACACAATACTCCAAGTGAGGTCTCACCAGTGCTCTGTACAACGGCATGAGCACTGCTAATACCTCTTCCTATACATTCTGCTAGCATTTCCTCCTGCTCTATTGCTTGTTCCACTGGTAACTAGACCTTGCTCTGAATATACGCCATTGACTACAACCCTCTGTTTTCTGTCACTCCCTAATCCATTCAACAACATTGGGAACTAAACTCAGAGATTGCAGTGTCTACTGCACGACCTTGATCAATTACTTTAGTCAGCAAATAAAAAAAAAATCAATAAAATATGTTTGGCATGATCTTCCTGAGGTAAACCCATGTTGTTTTTGATCTTGAAACCCATGTGACTTCAGATGTTCAACAATCCTATGCTTTAACATAGCTTCCATTAATTTCCCCACTACAGATGAAAGACTTACTGGCCTGTAGTTGCCCGACTCCTCCCTACTGACTTTTTTGTGAATGGGCACAACATTCGCTAATTTTCAATCCCCTGGAAACAGTGGATAACGAGCCAAGGTCAGGATACCTGAGAATCAGTGTCAACGAGAAACGAGCCAAGGTCAAACACGTAAGGACTGAGAGAGGATAACACACACTGTGAAGCATAGGCGACCATTAGAGGGCAAGGACCACTGAGAACTAAAGGGTTTAAATAGGGACCAGAAGGATTGGGAGTGGAATAAAAAATTGGCACCCAAATCAGTCCAAAATGTCACTTCTGGTTGTCAGGACCCGCTGCCATTTTGTTTGTGGCATAATCTCTCATTATAAAGGCCTGCAGGTCCACGCGGGAACAAAATCCTCTGCTGCTGCCCTGGGATCCGGCTGTCACTGAGAGGAAAATCAAGTCTTCCTCTCCTGCCCAGCTGCTGCTGTTGTGGTATTTGCAAACTGGAGGGGGTCTCCCCCTTCTTTGAGAAGAGGACAGAGAAAAGGAGCGCCGTGCTTGCAGGTATCTAACATAAAGAAGCTTTGTTTCAGTTGCTATGGCAGTTTATATGTTTTGATGTCACAAGTGACTTGAATTAGGCCTATTTTACTTGATTACAAAAATATATCCAGGAAGAATTGAGGCATTCAAAATGATGTTTAAAGATGTTGCATTTATGTCATGTGCACGGCAAGCAAAATTGATTCAAATTTAGCAAACCATTCATTTCAGAGGAATGCAGTAGCACTGCAATGGTACTGAATTTCTCCAAAAATTGGACCATTTTGTTGAATTGATCTCTCAGAGTAAAGAAGGTAAAAAGGCAGCAGTGGTAGTAGTAGGGCACTGGAAATATACTAGCAGGTAGACACATCCAGTCCAACTGTGCAGAGAGGCACTGCATTTCCTCCACAATTAGAAAAACATTGTAAATAATTGATTTCTCAGAGTAAGGAAAGAGATTGAGCCGCAGCAGCAATAGAGGTTATCCAAGAGCTGCAGCAAGGTTGTTGAAAAATGCTTGCCTGTGCCATCTTTGTCCCCAAACCGGTTGTCAGTGCCCCAAATAGCTTGTCTGTGTCAACTTTGCCCACAAACAGCTTACCTGTACCATCTGTGCCACCAAAAAAAGATAAGAGAGAAAATCCTGGGGGTGTAGGGGAGTTTTGTTCTGTAAGGGGCTCAACATTTCTCATGGTGGCCCTGCTCTCACACTTTCATTCATGGTCTCTTACACTCTCATTCACACTTTCTCAATATCTTCCTACCTTCTCCGCCAACTGCTTCTGTGTCCCTGTCTCCTTTCCTTCATCTCCCCTTCTTCTCTTGCTTCTTCATGTTGTTCTGTCTTCTGCTTTCTTTCTTCCTTCTTCCACTTGGCCTGGCCTCTTGTTGCACTCCTGAAAAAGGGCAGAGCTTCCAGACATACCTTCGCCCTACTATTGGAGGATAAAGGAACAGGCTGTTCCTGTGCCCTAAAGTTATGTGGAAGTGCACCATTTGAAAAATGTAAAAAAATTATCCCCCAAAGTAAGGAAGGAGATTAAGGAGCAGTAGCAGCTGGACAGACGCTTGCAGCAACTGGACAGAATTTCTCCAGTATTTGAAAAATCAAAAGAATTGATCCTCCACTATAAGGATATATAGGCCTCTCTCATATTGAATATTGAGTGCCAAGTAACCAAATTTGGGCAGGTTGACCTTCAAGAAAGCCGTTTGTGGGGGCGTGTCCTGGAGCTCGACTAAGATGGCCGCACGTTGAGTTGCTCCTGACTCACCCGCCGAGAAATTCCGCTTTTTTCAGCGCTAAACGCTATTTATTGCGCCCCATCTCGACAGGCAACGATGCCTAAACATCCCCCGAGGGATTCGTCGACTGCGGTCGCTTCCTACTTTCGGAAGAAGGATTCCGCGACACCACGTGCCTCGAGCAGCCCGGATCCTGGGGATGAGGATTTGGATTCCCCGTGCACCAAAAAGGATATAGCGGACCTTGCTGACCTCCTCAAAACGGTCAAAAAGGACCTCCACCGTGATATCAAGGATGGTCTGACGACCCTAACCAAGGAGGTTCGTGACCTGCAAACCCGCACCACAGAGCTCGAACGCGGCCACGTGGCTATGGCCGAGGATCACCAGGCCGCTACCGCAGACATGGCAAACCTCCGGTCCAAATACCACACTTTACAGGAACAAGTCGAGGATCTGGACAATCGGTCACGACGCTGTAATATTCGGGTATGTAATGTGCCTGAAACGGCTCTCTTACCTGATTTTATTGACCGCTACCTCCGACTTCTCTTGCCGGAGGCCTCGGCTGAGGATTTACATTTGGACCGGGTTCATCGTGCGCTTCGGCCGCGTCCTGCACCGTCGGATAATCCGAGGGATATTATCCTTAAATGCCACCACTACACGACGAAGGAGGCGATCTTCCGGGCGGTTCGCAATGGCTCTCCGTCTTTAGACGGTATTACACCTCATCTTTACGCGGACGTCGCTCCATCTACGCTGTAGAAGAGGAAGGTACTTAAACCCATCACAGAACTCCTTCGTTTGAACGGGATCAAGTACAGATGGGGGTTCCCGTTTCGCCTTATTGCGCACCATGGCTCCGCTCTACATGTTCTCCGAGACCCCTTCGAAGGCCCGGATTTTCTGAAACACCTGGGGATCACCGCCACCCAAGAAGTCCTGCGCCTGCAACATCTGATGGATCCTCGGTCTACTCTGGCTGCTTTGTCCTCTCCCTCACCCGAGGCTGTTTCGGGGGCCGCTGACATTGCTGAGGATCCCGCTCCGGCGCTTCCTACCCAAAGGGACTAAGAGCTTTTTTGGGGTTCTTTTTCCTTATTGCTCGCTGTTTCTGTAATTTTTTTTTTTTATTATTATTATTATTACACATATGTATATCTCCGGTTGTTTCTTTCTACATGTGCGTTCTCCATTCCTCTGCTCAACTGCTCCCCTAGTGGCGCCTCTCCCCTTAGGGGGTTACAGCCTTCGTAGGCGCATGCTCTACTGTCCATGTCGGGGGTAGATAAGCTCCAACTACGTTGTTACCATGTGCTCTGTATGTATTTAGGGGTTTTTTTTTTGTTTTTTTTTTTGTTCTCTCCCCCCCCCCACTACATTTATTCCTCCTCAAATTGTAGCTTTATGGGCCCTGACGTCTCTCGCCTTAGGGGGCTTCAGGTTGCTATTGCCTCCGGTCCTTGACCACCCCTATTATGTTGTGCCCCTCTTTTGGCGGGCAGGGTTGGTCGACCTGCGCCGTCTTCCGTTGTCAGGTACCTTTCTTGGTCTGTTCACTATGGTTTGGTTCACGGGGGAGGGGGGATTTCTTTCTTTTCATTTTTTTTTTAATTTTATTATTTTTTTTTTTGTTATACACATAAGTCTGCACACACCACGACACACGGCTGTTTTCCTGTTTGAGTTAACATTCTGTTTTATTTCCGTTGCGCTATATTATTCTCGGCGGGGGGTTCCGTCTGGTCTCCCAGGTCCCCCCATAGAACAGGCTCGCCGGTCTCGGTGTGGGTCCTGCTCTTCGTTTGTGATCTCACTTCATAGGCACTCCCTTTTCACTCCTGTGATTGGGGTGCTTATCCCTTGATACGTATTGTTTTTCTGTTGCTACATTTATACTTTTCTTTGAGATCGTTCCACGATCCCCTTTACTGGGCTTCTGTAGGCGGATTCCCCTTCCCAGCCCCTGTGGTACCCTTTTTTTTTCCTTGCCCGTTTCCCTCCCCCCCCCTCACCCGCGGTCTTCGTACAAACCCCTTCAACTTTTCTTACAATGTATGAATCTGTTTGATGCCTGGTGCGCGCTCCACCCCAGTGACAGGGATTACTCCTTCTATTCCAACCCTCATGATAGCTACTCCCGCATAGACCACATTTTTATATCGCAAAATTTATTTGGCTCTTTGTTGTCTTCCCGAATCCATGAGATCACCTGGTCTGATCATGGTATAGTCGAAGGGACGTTCTCTGATCTTTCCCCCCGTCGCCCGGGCTCCACATGGAAGCTGAATGACTCCTTATTGGCCGACCTCAGCCCTCAAACAGGGGTACCCAGCCTTGGGTACGGTGACCCTGTAACAGGTCTTTATTCTTCCCCTAGCGCGGTGGTGGACACCAGGGGGGCAGTGTCTTCCCCGTTCCCTATCCGCAATGGTACGCGGCAGGGCTGTCCCCTTTCTCCCCTTCTATTTGCTCTGTGTATTGAGCCTCTGGCGGCTTCTATTCGCCTGAATCCCGACATTAAGGGGGTGCAGGTGGGAGGCTCTAATTACAAGGTTAGTTTCTTCGCATCCCTCACATCCCCCCTGGTGTCCCTGCCGAACCTGTATGCCCTTTTGTCCCACTTTTCGGCCATCTCGGGCTATAAGATCAATAGCTCTAAATGTGAGGCGTTGAATGTCTCATTACCTTCCCACACCATTAAACTTATAGCCTTGAACTTCGATTTTAAGTGGCAGCCTCATCGGCTTTGCTATCTGGGGGTCTACCTGACTGCCCGCCTTCCCGACCTCTATGCTGCTAATTATCTCCCGATGCTGCAGAAGCTGAAGGGTGACCTCCGTCGGTGGATGCCCTATAATATTTCTCTACTCGGTAGAGTTTACAGTGTCAAGATGACACTTTTGCCTAAAATTCTCTACCTTTTTCGTTCGCTCCCTGTCCCTCTGGTGCATCGGGACCTGGACCTTCTTCAGGCGGAGATCTTGGTGGCAACGTGCTCATCTCTACCGGTCGCGTGTTATGGGGGGCCTGGGGGTCCCTCACCTTCTGTCCTATTTTCATGCTGCTCAGTTGGCGCAACTGGCGCTGGTCCATCTCGGTTCTCAAGCCCCTAGATGGGTTCCCCTTGAGGGGGCTCTGTGTCACTTGCCTGATATCTCGGGGGTCTGTTGGCTGGGGGGGGCGCGCGCCCGTCCTGTACCGATAGCCCTACGCTGTCCTTTTCCCTCTCTTTATGGGACCGACTTAAAACGAGACGCGCTTTGTACCACACGCCGTCTGCCCTTACCCCTCTGTTCCACAATTCTGCTTTTCCTGCAGGGTTGGCGTTAGCTTCCTTCCACTGGTGGAGGTCTCATGGTTTTTCGAAGGTTGGTCACCTATATCACCAGGGCTATTTACACACCGTGCGTACTCTCACTGCCTCTTTTCAGATGCCCCCTGCGGAAACGTATCGTTTCGTTCAGCTTCGCTCGTTTTTGGCGGGGCTCAAGTTTCCCCGCTCCTTCCCTCCTATGACTCCATTCGAGCGGCTGTGCTGGGCTGGGGAGAGACGTCCGGGCGTGATTTCGCAGCTTTACGCCCACCTTACCGCGCATACCTTCTCTGCCGCCCCTTCCACTGCCGTTTGTGGGAGAGTGACCTTGAGATATCTTTCACTCAGTCGGACTGGACGGAAATATACACTAACACGTTCTCACTTACCGCTAATACTCTCATTAAAGAAGGCGCGTTCAAGGTGGTTGGCAGGTGGTATCTTCCTCCTTCCCGGGTTGCCCGGATGTTCGAGAGGCTGTGGAGAGAGGGGCTGGTACTTTCACATGTGGTGGACGTGCCCTCTGGCCGTGGACATGTGGACCTGGGTCTTTGATCTTCTCAGTGAACTTGTGGGCACCCGGGTTGATAAGTGCCCTTTGACGGCTTTACTCAATAAGGATCACCCTGACCCCCAATTTCCCAGGTGCACTCAGCGGCTCATTCACAGGATATGCGCGGCTGCGCGACCCTCTATCGCTAAACATTGGAACACATGCATCCCTTCCCAATCACTAATTTTATCTAAAATTTGGCATATTATGCACATGGAAAAACTCACTGCATACATACACAATACTACTGAACGCTTTCTGAAGGTGTGGACCCCCTGGATGTCTTCCGCCTACGCTGTGAGGTACCATTCTGGCGCACTGTGTGGTCTCTTTCTTCCCCTTCTCCCTTTCTTTTTTTTTTTTGCTCCCTCGCCTTTCCGCCCTGGTTTCCCTCTTCTTCCCTCCCTTTGTGAGTCCCCCTTTTTTCCCCTGGTTCCTGTGCTGGGACCTCTGCCCAACAGGGCTGCTCCGCCTTTCTTTTTTGCTGCCCAGTGGTTTACGAGGTGTCCGCCTGGGGTTTCTGCCTACGGGTTGGCCCGTCCCTTGTTGAGGTTTCCCTTCCCCTGTTTGTTCACAATACGAGTTATCGTGCTCTTGTTTTCCGGGCATGGTCCTGGGGGTCGCTGTCTATGGGCCTTTTTTTCTCCTATTTGTCTCCTCACTACCACCTTATCTTGCTGAGGCCTGTGACTTTCCGCAACATTAGTGATGTCGATATTACTTTTTGTATGCACTGGTTCAATGATACCTATGTTGATGACTGCTGATGTTTCTGCTACTTGCACATCGTTATCATGCGAACAAAAAAAAAGAAATGATGTCTAGGCACCGCTTTACTCTGACCTGTATGATTTTTTTTTTTGCATATTCTGTCGTATGCTGTGCCTGGATGTCAATAAAAAAATTTTTCAATAGGAAAAAAAAGAAAGCCGTTTGTTATGTATGTATGTTGCCTGTCCAAAAAAAAAAATCCCCTCGCTTTGGACACTGGTGGCTGCTATGCCACTAAGGAAAGGTCCAGCCAGATAACAGCATTCTAGTCCTAATAACTTTCACTTTTATTCAAGGAGAGCTTTGGTAATACCCAACAAATAGATCTAGTAGATCTAGAACTGCTTCTCTGCATTAGGAATTGGACATGTGGGTGGCGCTACTGCCACTGCTGCTGGGAATTTCCATTTCATACTCCTGTATCTCTCCTTTTCTTAGTATGCCCTTTTTGTGCTACATCTCACACACCCTACAAACATGTGCCTTTAAAATGATTTGGGTCACAGAGTGGCCAGCATGTACTCTGGGATGTCCATGATGGCTCGCATGCTGCCTGTCAGCTCCTCTTATCAGCCTTCTGATCAGCATTTTAACCTCACGCCTATTTTGTTCCAGGAAGTCATGTATTTTTTTGGATAAGGTGGGTAACTAAGGGGGATAAATTGGTCCGAAGTGGCAGCGCTCTGGCTTAAATTCTTAGTCGCTTCATGACTGCTACCATCTGTCAGTTTTATTTGACTGCTACTTTGACATGCTCCTTGAATGGAAAGCCCCAAAGTGTTCTAGGGTAGGCTGGTGCACTGGATGTCCATGACCTACCTGTCTATAGGAACCAGTAAGACTATTAGAGAAGGCTGAAGCCTCACCACATCTTTTGCTTAGGCTGTTGCTGCTGTTGGTGGCTGTTGTGCGTTTATGTCAATGCTGCCAGTTCCCCCTAAAGCAAAGCTGCACCAGTGTATGCAGGTGTTCGTTCATACCCGAATTAGTGAGATATCTTGTTACCTTACCCTGGCTCACTGCCTTATGACACAACTTGTACCTTGTAGTCCACCCATCCCCTATGCTCTCAAATTGAACCCAGTACAGCATTGTCCTCCAAGCAAGGTAGCAGTGGTTGTTACAGGGTCACCGTACCCAAGGCTGGGTCCCCCTGTTTGAGGGCTGAGGAATCACCAGTCAGTCCCTCATACGGATAGCACTCAGCTATCCACGGATCATCCAGACCACCATTCGTAGTAAACCAAGAAGAACTCTTTTATTTACAAACACACAGAACTTATATACAATCTCAATGCAATGAGTACCGAACCCAACCCCCAATCCCATCAGCCACATCCCATCACAAATCCCATCAGTATACAGGGGATGTATCAGGTGAGGGGATTACAGAATACAATGGGTTCCCCCACCTGTGTTATCCCCCCTGTAGTGCGGGTGCCGTCTGGGCAGACAGGGCTGTGCTGGCTGATTAAGAGCCCCAGCCAGATTATAGGATCGTCTCTTTGAAGGCTGGGGCTGAATCCACATCAGTCTCTGGGCCGGTTACACATTAAACACAATATAATATATTACCGGGTCACGGTATACGGAACCGGACACAAAAGTGCTCCGTGACCCGGCTAAACTTCATATGACATAAGAGCCAGCTAGCCTGGCCCTGTCACAGATCTCCCCCTTGACCAACGGTCCGGCAGACCAGGCAGATCCACACGGGTCTGCTGCAGGCTGTCCGAGTGGACAAAGTTCAAAGGTGCAGGCCTTAGTTCATGGCCCCCTTTGTCAGAATCATCCATTGAAGGTGGGCCAGGGCCCTGGTTGCCCAAAAAGATAGTCAGTAGTCCTCTGTGAATTGGAGGGCGGACCCAGCTCAGCCGGGGGCACATGGCTATCCCCCTCACCGGGGTAACAGGGGCACGTGGGGACTCTTGCTCCCTAGTCTTGGGAACTGAGTCTGGGGCAGCTGCCAGGCCAGGGTGGTTGCATGGAAGGAAAACCCTGCTGATCGGGCCGGGGGCACTCGGGGAACCAGGGAAACACGTAGAGGTAGTAAGCGAGGCCTCTACCGGGACACTGGAGTGACCTAGGGGACACTCTGGGACAGGAACAGGTGCCCTTACAGGGTTATTGGGTGAGCTAAGCAGCTCTGCGGGGTACTCAGGGGACCCAGGGGAATACTCCGGGGCAGGGACAGGTGCCAATACTGGACCACCGGGAGGGTTAAGCAGACCCTCGATCTTTCTCTCTGGGACAGGTGCCTCTGCCTGGGCACGGGGAGAGTCAGAGGAACACTCTGGGACAGTGACCTGGGCTTCTACCAGGACACTTGGGGAACCAGGGATCACTTCGGAGAACACAGGGATAGGAACCAGGGCCTGCGCCAGGCTACTGAGAGGACCCAGGGAACTCGGCAGCCCCTCTGGCGTCCTCGCTAGGTTAGGGAATGGTACCTCTACTGGGTCACCGGGGACTTCAGTGGGAACCTCTGGGGCAGTGACCCGGGCTTCTCCCAGGACACTCGGGAAATCAGGGGGACCGTCTGGGGCACTGGCTTCTACAGGCATAGCTAGGGGTTTGGTGAGGGGAATTGTGCCACTTACTCGGGCGGTGGGGACAGTCATCTCTTCTGCCGGGGTAGAGCAGCCAGGGTTGTTGGTGAGGACTTGGGTCGGAGCTTTTGGCTTCCTCCTCCGCTTCTTCTTGCTGGCGAGGACCTCGGTTCTTCTCGCCAGGGCAGGGGCCGCAGAGTAGGTGAAGAGGACCTCGGTCCCACTCCCGCAAGTTGTAGTACCATGCTCCCAGTCTCCTTGTAACTCCTGGAGCTCTACTCTCCGCAGCAATTCTTTATAGTCCCTCTCGAGCTGCCATTCCTCTTGGACCAGGCAATCCATAACAGTCTCCAGCTCGGGGGGAATAGCATAAACCAGGACTTCTGCACGGTTGTCCCAGATTGTATCCCTGCGGTACTGGCAGGGGCTTCCGAAGGACGAGTCAAATTGGAAGGCATCATATATCAGTCCTGGGTCGACGGGGCTATACAGCATCAGAGGGTCGCTGTGGTCTTCACCTGCTAACTGCTGGGAGAATCCCTGGTAGCGGCTCTGGAGGTCAAGCTCTGCATATATGAGACCCCTCAATTCGTCTTCCCACTCCGGCAACGGGTTCTCCCCCAGGAGCGGAACTCTTATATCCCACATTGTCCAGTACTGTGCCCAGTATGTTTCAAAGTGGGGATGGGAGAAATCATCCCTCCAGTCTGCAGGCGCAGACTCTAACTGCCATTGCTGGTGTTCCAGCTCACACACCTCGGCTGTAACCCAGTCTGTCTCACCCTCTGGTTCTCGGAAGGATTGGATATCCTGGTATATTTTGGTGGTCTGTTCCCCTAGTCTGGGAGATACAGACACACTCTGGCTCAGTTCCCGGTGACACATTTCAATCACCGTCATCACTTGCTCCGATGTAGCCCCTCCTGGGTACAGGGATAAGTGCCATAGAATGTTCTTTTGTAGAGCACTCAGTCCGAGGCTCTCCTCTGGGGCATCCTGGTGCCGGTCCATCTCTCTGCAGTCCGCAATCAGAGTAGCCTTTCCTTTGCTACAAACCTCCAGGAGCTCTCTTGGTGTCTCTCGTCTGCAATCCCAGTTGGTGGTTTGGATTTCACCCAAGTCGTGGGATTCTTCCCACCGCTGCCAACCAATGTTACAGGGTCACCGTACCCAAGGCTGGGTCCCCCTGTTTGAGGGCTGAGGAATCACCAGTCAGTCCCTCATACGGATAGCACTCAGCTATCCACGGATCATCCAGACCACCATTCGTAGTAAACCAAGAAGAACTCTTTTATTTACAAACACACAGAACTTATATACAATCTCAATGCAATGAGTACCGAACCCAACCCCCAATCCCATCAGCCACATCCCATCACAAATCCCATCAGTATACAGGGGATGTATCAGGTGAGGGGATTACAGAATACAATGGGTTCCCCCACCTGTGTTATCCCCCCTGTAGTGCGGGTGCCGTCTGGGCAGACAGGGCTGTGCTGGCTGATTAAGAGCCCCAGCCAGATTATAGGATCGTCTCTTTGAAGGCTGGGGCTGAATCCACATCAGTCTCTGGGCCGGTTACACATTAAACACAATATAATATATTACCGGGTCACGGTATACGGAACCGGACACAAAAGTGCTCCGTGACCCGGCTAAACTTCATATGACATAAGAGCCAGCTAGCCTGGCCCTGTCACAGTGGTACTAGTATTTTTTTTTCTTTTCTTCTTATAGTATTAATGATGGTTGTGATGGTGGGGGTGGTAGTGGCGCCAGTGCATGTAGTGGAAGTTCTGGCGTAGTTATGCTGCTGCTGCTGCTTCTGCAGAGGGGAAGGAGCAACATGTCTAACAGAGAACTTGACACTTGACTCCTTCATGTCTAATTGATAATCCAAATCCAGGTCTTCTTCGTCATCACCCAAACAAATATAAAAACAGCACACCACAGGTTATAAATAAAACCAATACATATAATTGAATCTAGTATAAGTAGCACCCTCCTAAGCATTCCTCCAGCATATCTTAAAATGGTGGGGCGCAAACAGATGTGGAAAAAACAAACAAATAACAAAAGTGCAATACTAAAATCTTATCAATGAATAATAGGTAGAACTAGCTATAAAAATAGGGGGTGGTCTCATTGATTGTTATTGATGTGATTGATGGGTCTGGCAGGGGCGTAACTAGAAGCCTCAGGGCCCCTTCTCGCACCATCTACCCCCTTCTTAGGCTATTTACCCTCTCCCTACCCCCCGTGAAGCGCCGGCACCCGAGACAGATGCCTCACTCCCAAACAGCATTTACAAGGGGAAGAGTTAGATATATAAATTGCTGCAGGCTTTTGTCCAGCATTTAAGACTGCCCTGATGGTCCTGCGGCCACATCGGCCACTTTGGTTAGATTAAGGGCCCCCTGGCCCAGCCCGCCCCTGCTATGTATGATAGTATAGGAATTAATATTTATTTAGTGCTTGGTGATCCAAGGAGAAATCTGAATAGGAAAAGAGTTGAACTTGATGGACACAAGTCCTTTCTCAACCTAAACTACTATAACTATAACAGTAGGGATGGGTAGACCGGCAATGAGGCCAGAAGACGCTGCAAATAAGAGAGAATGTTTTAAACAATATGCGCAAGCAGATAGATTTATTTGGCCCATGGAATTGGAAGTTAAAGAGGATGGGGAGTTACAAGTCAACATTTAAGTGCAGGGGATTAGCTCTTAGAGCACCAGTAAAAGGAATAGAGGGACAAACCTGAGAATGGGTTATAAGATATGGGCGGCCAATCTTTAAATCTTTAGGAATGTTTAAAGGGAGAACTGAAATAACAACAAAAGTACATTGGAATTTTACACATACTACAGTAACAGTGAGTAACATTAGAAGAAGGTGGTGAATGGACTGCTGCAGGTATAGCTGTTCAGCTTGATCCTGAAACATTCTGCAATTTTGACACTGGAAACATTGTAAAGATCAGAAGAGAGTACCATGGCAAAAATGAGGAGTAGTGGTAGTAGGGTAGTAGTAACCACTACTATACATGTAGGAACTCATACACTATTTCCATCAAGAAACTTTACCACTGAACTGATAAATTACTGCAAATGTTGATTGGACAAATTGGACAGTGAACCTCTTCCCCTCAATTCCAAAGCTTACCTTGGAATGTACCAAACAACAATTGCACCCCATTAGCTTATTACTGGAACCACAGCAAAGGCAAATAGAAAGCACTAAAACGGATGTTGAGCATCCCTGGTGAGGAATTCTTACAAATGTAGATACACATCCAGTTAGTACTCATGTTCATTCAAGTCTTAACAACAGTTATAATACTATACTTTTGTGTGACAATGAAAAAGATGAGGAAGAAAATTGCAAAGGGGGTATGAATTTAAAATGTGTTTTTCTCTTCCTTCTGTTTCAAACATATACATCCTTTAATAACGTTTTACACTGCATATACACAAATTTCCTTTATTCACACACACTCATCTAAACTCTATTAAGTTTTGTTACTATGTGAACTGACAGCCATAGGAAAGTACTGGATAACGTATGTCACTGAAGGAACTATTCCAGAAAGACGGTGGGTTGAATTTTTCCTGTACATCAGGCTTTCACTCTCACAGGGCTTCTATGTACTAGACTGAAAACTACAAAATGGAGCAACATAGAAAATGAAGAAATATTGGGGGAATGTGGTAACTTGCCTTGTCTTCGTGATCTCCATAAACAAAGCTACAGACTTCAACCTAGTCTCATTTATTGACTTGTAGGAGGGTGTTTAGCTGCCTGTTGAGCTCCACATAGACCCTGGGGGTACGTGTAGTGGAGACAGGACAGACTTGCTTATACATTTTTGGACTGGGTGGTCCGTCTGATGGTGGCATCAGTGGGGAATTATTTTTACATGTTACCAAATTTTTTTATGATTATTTTACTAATCACATTGTGATTAGTGAGCTGGGCTCCATTGACTTGACTGGATAGGCCCTCTGTGAACTTGTTAGCTTTTCAGTTGGTGCAGCCATCTTGTGAGTGACAGCAATGTCACTCACTGATGGCGCTTGTGATTGTTCTTCCGAGAAATCACAAGGTGATCGAGGTAGGGGAGTTGTGCTGCTGAATGCCTTGACATCAAGGCACGTCAGCAACACCAATTGCACTTAAGAAGCTATTGCTGATTGCTTCTTAGCCGGCCATTATTTTTTTTGGGGGGTTGGGCTTTCCTCCTAATTTCCATGGCTAGCCTCAAAGTATTTAAATATTTAAATCAAATATGCACATAATAAGCAGCATTTAACACATATTGTAAAGAAGATAAAGAATACACACCACATTCTGGTATAACATCTGCACACATGGGGTGGAACATTGTTGCATGGGCCCACATGTCCACTGCTTTTAAGCTATTGGGATGATCTCTCACAATTTCACACTCTCTTTACACAAGGGTTGCTCACAAAGAAAGCGTTCAACCTGAATGTGTATGTGTAAGTAATTGTGTGTTAGCATAGATGCATATGTGTGTTTTATGTGTTAGCATGAATGTGTATATGTTTGTGTGTTAGCATGGATTTAAGCATGTGTATATGTGTTAGTGTGAGTGTATAAGTTTGTGTGTGTGTACATACACTAGTAAAATTACTGAAGTTCAGAAGTTTCTGTTCTGTAAATAATAGTCACAAGAAATGCTAAATTACAAGCTGATTAAGCAGCTACTTAGGGAACTATTGTTTTAAGGGGTCCTAATGAGGGTGAATAAAAGTTAGGATATAGCTCAAAAGTATATCATTATAATGTTTCTTATAAAAGTTACTTTATATTTTAAGAAATTGTCTGCTTTTTCTTAAAGCTTTTCATTCAAGCTCTATTAAGACACCTTTTTTCCCCTGTTTAAAGTGCAGGCAAAGGAGGAGACCAGGTTTGCAGGGGAGGGGAACTCCAATCAGAGACACTATAAAGACCCTGTAATCCCTATACTGATTGCTTGCTAGTTGAGCTGTGTTCCTTGTGGATACCCTATTACCTGCTACCTGAAGATTTTGTGATCCCTGCTTGACTTTCTGGTATTTGACCTTTGGTATTTGGCTACCCTTTCTTGGATTCTTCTTTTGCCTTTGACCCCTATTTTGGAACTGTGACTTTGTTTGTGAACCTACGCTGCCGGCCTTTGACCTTGGAATTGTTTACTGGACTGCAGTACTGTTTTTCCATTTGTTTGGACTGTGTGTTTAAGTTACTTTGTTCGGACTGTGTGTTTAAGTAACTTTGTTCATTAAAGCCTTTTTGTCACCTGATCCTGCGCCACGCTCCGTCTTTAGTTCTGTCTAGGTGCTGTCTAGGGAAAGGCCTTAAAAGTGATCTCCATTAAAAAAAATATCAAAGGAAGCCTTTTTTGTTTTTAGCAGTGGCTCATAACCTGTGAAACAAATTGTAAGAAATAATTTACCGTATTTGCTCGATTATAAGACGACCCCCCAAAATCTGAATATTAACTTAGGAAAAAAAAGAAAAAGCCTGAATATAAGACGACCCTAAAGGAAAAACGTTTTACCAGTAAATGTTAATTCATGTAAACTATTTTTTTAAATAAAAGCTATGATTGAGAAAAATATTTTTTTTGTTTTTATTTCCTTGTATTTTCCAACCTGTCACATAGTAACATAGTTCATAAGGTTGAAAAAAGACCAAAGTCCATCAAGTTCAACCTATATACATATTGTGTCCCTACTGTGTCCCCCAGTTACGCACATCTGCCCCCAGGCTTGCCACACCAATATGGCACTGTGGCCCATGATATGCCTTTTAACCCTCTATATGCCACTGTGCCCCATGGTATGCCTTTTGACCCCCTATGTGCCACTCTGCCTCCAGAAATGCCTTATACCCCTATATCCCACTCTGGCATTTAGGGGGTTAAAAGGCATATTATGGGGCAGAGTGGCATATAGGGAGGCATAAGGCATTTCAGGAGGCAGAGTGCTCTATTAAATGCCCCCTTAACGCCACTCTGCCTCCTGAAATGCCTTATACCTCCCTATATGCCACTCTGCCCCATAATATGCCTTTTAACCCCCTAAGTGCCAGAGTGGCATATAGGGGTATAAGGCATTCCAGAAATGCCCTATGCCCCCATTTAACACGCACACACACACACTTACCAGTGCTTCCATTTTCCTGCTGTATTGCCGGGACAGCGGGTTGACGTCTCCTTCCGCTGCAGCCGGAAGGAGGTGGAGTTGGCAGCGGGGGTTTGTCTGCGTCCGTCGCACATACCTTCCCCGGGTTGTCAGAGATCAGAGTTCCCTGCACCGGTGCGGGGAACTCTGATCTCTGACAGTCGGGGAAGGTATCCGCGATGGACGCAGACAACCCCCGCTGCTAGCCACACCTCCTTCCGGCTGCAGCGGACGTTGTCTACGTGTATCGCGTAGACGTCAACCTGCTGCCCCGGCAATACAGCAGGAAGCACCGGTAAGTGGGGGGGGGGGGACAGGAGGATCCAGGTCCCCTGCAGCAGTGCGGGGGATCTGGATCTTAGTCTCATAATCAGACCTCTGTTTGAGGTCTGATTAGAAGACGACCCCGATTAGAAGACGAGGGGTATTTTTCAGAGCATTTGCTCTGAAAAAAAACTCGTCTTATAATCGAGCAAATATGGTAATGTTTTTATTCTTTCCTATACGTATACACACTTTGGGCCTGAATATAACCTGAGCGCTTAGAATGTTTTTAATCACGTGAAGTAACTGTTGGAGGGTCTTCTTTGGAATGCAAGTGTATCATTTGAATTGTTCAATAGGATTTAAAAAATTTGCATATAGCCCTTACATAGTAAGAACTTATATCCTAAATGTTAACATAAAAGGATATAAAACTAATGCTTAGAAGGGCAAGGTCTCTTTATTTCTCCTCCATCTTTTTAAGAATACAGAGCCTACTATTCTGCTCTAACAAATAAACCTGAAGACTTAGAAGCTGTGGTCTTGATTGCTCTTTGGTCAAGAAAAAGTTTAGATACTGAAAAAGTTTAGATATCTGTGGCTGTGTGCAAAGGAGGGCCTGATGGAAAACTATGTGTGTTTTACTCTGTCTATTGTATGTAAATGACCCCCTTTTACTGTTTAACCCCTTCAGGACCGGGATTTTGATACTAAGGTGTCGCTAAAGGAACGGAGCCGTTTTTGTGTTTTTGCTATGTCTTTCTTGAACTGTAATTTCTCTCTTAGTAATTAGTGCACCCACACATATCATATATTGTTTTTTTCAGCACAAGTAGGGCTTTCATTTGAAACCAAGCTGGGTAGTACATTGTTTTGTTTGAAATAAACTGGAAAAAGTGGGGAAAAAATGAAAAAACAAATTTTTTTACAGGTTTGTATACATACAAATTGTACGCACATTGAACCAATAGGAAAAAATTATCCAAAATATATTCATTAACTTGTCCTTATTTGGAAACCACCCAATAAAGCCAAGATTTTCATCTATTTTGACCAGTATAGGGCAAATATTGCAAGGCATGCATCACGTTTGGCATGGTAGTCTAGTAACTGCAATAGTTGTCACAGATACTGATTATCCCCCCAAAATTATATGTTTATGAATAGAAGATAAGTCAAGGTGTACAACTAGGGTCATTTTGACACTTTTCAAACAGGGATTTTATCTCCAATTGCTGCAAAATTTTGAGGTATTTTTATATTTTGGTTTTTTTGCATATGTTGCAATGTTGCTTTAGATTTCATATTATATTTTGTATAGAATTGTGTTCACCAACATCCCCCGGTTCCAACAAGGCCTCACATGCATGGTTCATGCATTTTTTGAGGAAGCTATGAGGGCAAAACTGGAACATGCGCATTTTAGTTTTCAAATTTGGAATTTTCAGAAATTGGTTTACTGGGCCTATATCCAATTTGGGAGATTTTGGAAGCCCCCACTGTAAATTACCCCATAAAAGTATATATTTATGAACAGCAGACAAGTCAAGGTATTCAACTAGGGTAATTTTGACAGTTTTCAGGCAGCCATTTCTTCATTGATGTCTGCCAAAGTTCACGGAAAATTTATTATATTGTGTTTTTAATGCATACATTTCAATGTTGCAATTTATTTCTTGCACAGCATATGTGCAACAGTGGAAGAAAACGCCACATTTTGTTCACCAACATCCCATGATTCCAACAATCATGCATTTTTTGAGGAAGCTATTTTTGAGGGCATAACTGGAACATGCGCATTTCAATTTTTAAACTTTTTAAAATATTTTATTTTATCAGATTACTTGTAAGTGACAGGTTTAGGCCGCTGACATCAATCAGGGAGAACGATCAATAATCAGCGACTTAAAATGTCACCGACAAGTGATCAGGTAATAATTATGGTGTTTTTTTTAAAATTATTAATAATTTGTGTTTTTTCATAATTACCCTAGATGACCCCTCTCTCTTTGTAGGGCAGGGTCATCCATGGGCTGCCACAATGATCCGATCACTCCTATTGGCCAGAAGTGATCTGATCATCATTAGCCCAGCAGTTGACCTGGAAGCACCCTGGACTTTCAGGTCAGTGGTGTTGTTTTATTTATTTATTTATTTATTTATGCATTTTTTATTTTATTTATATATATTTTTTTTTTACACTTTTTTTTTACTCTTTCAATGCTGATGCTCCATTGAAGCACATTATTGACTGATATTAACCCCTGCAATGCTGCAATGGGGGTCATACACAATCGCAGCATTGAAGGGGTTAACTGAGCACCACACTCATGTGGAGACCAAAGAACCCTGTCTCCCTGTCCCTGAAGCTGTCTCTGGCAGCTGGGACACAATCTTCCATAGACTGGAGATTGCAGGGGAGGAGTCTCTTTGATCAGTCCTTAAGGACTGATCAAAAGGCTTGTGGGGACTCGTTTTTGCTGTTGCTGGTCTGCCTGGAAGCTTCCAGGCAGACCACCAGCAGCAGAGCCCCATAAAAAATGGGAATTAACCCCTTCAATGCCGCGATCGCAGGGGTTAACGCTGCACTGACGCTCTCATGGAGCGATCAGGGAGCAGGGGGGGATGTTGTGTCAGGTCCCCACACTTGTGTGGGGACCCAATCAACACACCACCCCCTTCCCTGAAGCTGCAATCGCGGTTTCAGCCTACAGAATCACTCCGTGGGAGTGATCGTAGGCTTGGGGGCGGGCTTAGAGAGGCTGTGCTGGTCTGCCCAGCAGCAGCGCCCCCGCGATCACCAACCGATGTGGGGGCGGTTTTTGGGGATGACGTACCTGGTCTACCGGTGACCTGTGACCAGAAAGTACCAGGTACGTCCCGGGCCTGAAGGGGTTAAATACTGGTGTGTTTTCAACAAAACTGAGTCCTGTTTTTATCTCAACATTGGTGCTTTCTGATGCTTGTAATACCTCACTGTCATTTTCAGGACAGTACATGGGCTGAATACACTAAGCTACGGCTAGCCAGAGTGCCAACACAGCTCTGGTGCAGTGGCATCTCCCTTCTCTCTCTACGACACTGGTTCTGTATGGCGCTGAAGGGGTTGACTGTTGGTGTCTCGGCAGCAGGAAGTATAGTTTGAGGGGAATACCCAGTTGGGGTACAGGGTGTCCCATCACAGTAAGCTCCTTCAAAATGGATATAGCAGACTACTCACCATTTGAGAGTGTAAAAAGAACAATATTTTAGGTATATATGTCAAATTTTTACCATGAAAGATGTGTCTTTTTTTAAATTCCACATGAGATGTCTGAAACGTGCAGGTAGGTGAACAAAGGGTATCCATTTTCAGGATGCAGGTTAATGGGCAGTGATGTTGCAGGTTGTCCCTTATATACCAACTCCTGGTTTCATCAATCTCCATAAAGAAAAGTGACAAGTCTTTAACTGAGAGCTGACGATCAAAGGATCGGCTCAACACTTGGGGACGACAAACAAGAAATGGTCCAAGAAGTCCAGAATTGAAATCCCTCTCCTGTAGGTATGAGAGTATGAAAAGACAAATTGATAATACCATCATAGATGAAATCAGAGATACACAGTCAAAAAACAAGGGGAGGTCAGCAAAAGGGTATGAGAAAATTAATACTAACATACAAAAAAAGACCACACTCACACAGCCTTTTTCTTGTTCTGCTGCATCTTCACATCATGGTAATATACTACTTATATAGGATTTTAATTTTGTGGAAGCTACAAGATAGAAATTAGATTTCCTCCCTGTAACATGTTTCAATATAGTCCATTCATTGAATATATCACATATTGTGTATCAATTTTATCCGCAAATAATTTATAAAAATATCCGTTAAAACCATCTGGACCAGGAGCTTTATTGGGTTTCAATTTTTTAATAGCTGCTTTTAATTCTATTGGAGATATGGATCTATTTAGTTTTTCTTTATGGATTTTGGATAATACAGGTAGGTTAGCCTCATTCAGGTATGCTTTAATTTTATCTTCTCTTATAATACCTTTTAGATTGTATATTTATTTGTAGAATTAATTAAAAGCGCTACCTTTTGCAGAATAATTAGTATCTCCTTTACACGTGATCTTATATATCCTCCTATTCATTTTTTTGTTTTGCCGTCATTAATCTGTTAACTCTATTTCACGTATGATAATATCTTACGTTTAATTTTTCCATATTATCTTTAAGGTTTAATATTAATTTATTGTTGATAACTTTTTGTATCTTATTAATTTCTTTTTCCAAGGCCTGAGTGGGTTTTATTTATTGCATTAAGTTGATGTAGAGCCATATATAGCTCTGGCAGACCAGGCAATTCTTTTCTTTCTCATATGTGCACCCATCTTAATTAGGTATCCTCGTATCCATTCTCGGTAAACTTACAGATAGTTTTTCTTCCATAAACATGTTGAAATCGCCTGCTACAATTAGATTGCCTTGTTTGATTTTATCGATTTGATTAAATACTTTATTTCAAAAGCATACTGGATTTCTATTATATGTTCACTATATTATTTATTTTTCCATGTATCTTGCATATCGTTTCTTCTTTTCTTTAAGCGTGGCTAAAAAAACCGCTCTGTCCTTAAGGGATAAAAAAAACATTTAGCTTGGACAAACAAGCAAATCTTGCTGACATCTCCTAAGTGACATCTCTAAGTGAGGAGTTACAAGCAAAGAAGGAGTTAAAAAGCAAAAAGGAGGGTAAAGTATAAATCATTGTAATTCTATATATATATTGTGTGTCTTACACTAGTAAACATGTTGGATAATGCCACTCAGTGCATGTTTTGCAACATGTATGCGCTCTTGGAGCAAGTTCCCCAGGGTCCATAACGCTGTTGCAAGTGTGAGCAGGTTGCTACTTTGGAATGTACTATACTAGATCTAAAGAGGCAAGTGGTTTTTGGAGCACTGGGCAGACTTTGCAGTCGGCTACAGACTCTACAGCAGGGATGGACTGCACCTCAATGAAGAGGGGGCTGCAGTGCATGGGGAGAGGATGGCTAGAGGAATCGAGGATCTTTTAAACTAGGTTCTGGGGGAGGATAAAGATAGAAATTAAGTGCTAGCAAGAGTAGACTGGGAAGGGGGTCTAGCTATGGGAAAAGGGAGTGAGAGCAGTGGTGGGGTTACCATAGACAATATGGAGATACATAGTCACAAAATATTTGTCAACTGATGAACCAAAAATGGGTAGTAACCTTTTAGCAAGTGCGAGAAGCTTGGCAAACAAAATGGGTGAGCTGGAAATATTGGTAAGCGATGAACAGTATGATTTGATCGGTATCACTGAAACGTGGTGGGATGATACACACTGACTGGTCAGTTCATTTACAAGGTTACTTGCTTTTTAGAAGGGACAGAGTAAATAGAAAAGGGGAGGATTTTGTTTATGTGCAAACCCGAAACTAAAGCCCAGTATTAACCCCTTCAATCCCAGGGGTTTTTGGTACCTCAAAGCCCGGAACAATTTTGCCATTTTTGCGCTATGTCGGTTCAGCGATGATTCTCTTTTCCTGTGAATAGTGTACCCATGTAAACTATATGTAGTTTTTTAAAGGAGAGATAGAGCTTTCTTTTGATACCATAGTTGTATGATTAGCTGAAAATTTAGAATGAGAAATGTAGTAAAAACTAGCAAAATTTTGAAAAAAAAAACTTTTTTTTTTTAATTTTCCCTCTGAATCCTCACAAAATTAGGTAAAGTGATGGAAAATCCCCTCCAAGTTTATCAATTCAGGTGTCCTGATTTCAGAAATACCTAATTTATATAGATTTTCCATACTTTCCCAGCACCAGGAAGCATACTATAAGGTGTACATTTTCTGTATAATTTTTATGCCTATGGCTTAACGGGTTTGGGGGTTGTGAACGGGGGCAGGAGGGTTATACTGGCTAGATGTTATGCTAGGGCAATGGGATGTAAAGTTTTTTTAATTTTTTTTTTATTATCTTTTTTTATATTTTTTTTATTTTATTTTTGTATTTTTTATATATTTTTTACACAAAAATGGTTAGAGGTCCTCTTAGGGACCTCCTGAACATGCCAGTGACGTCACAATGACATCACAGCTCACATTATTATTTTTTTATTATTTATATTATTATTTAATGATTTTTTTATTATTTTTTTTTAAATGAATTACCTGGTTTTTTTTTTCCTTCACTGTTTCAGGATGGGAGAAGGAGTGAGAGACATGGTTTCTCACTCCCCTCCCTGCGATCCCCCTGCACCGATCACCGATGATCTCTATGCAGGTCCTCACAAACGTGCATAGAGATCGCAGCGTCTGTGCCTCGTCGGTGGACAGGATATCCCCTGCTTCTGCGGTCAGTGGGGAGTCCAGGTTGTCAAATCACAGCCTGTTATCCCGTGCAGCGGCAGGGATGTGTCCCTGACGCTGCAGGATGTGCTGGACGTACCGGTACGTCCATAGGGGTTCCTTAATAGGCGTTTTTTGGACATCCCAGTACGTCCATAGGGGATTGAAGGGGTTAAGGAAGCTGTGCATGAAGACAGTAGGTGTATGCTACAAGCCACCAAACATTAGTAAGGGGAGAATCAGCTGCTATTTCAACTTGAAAAGGCTGTAAATATGAATGACGTTTTAATCATGGGAGATTTTAATTACCCAGATATACAGTGGATATAAAAAGTCTACACACCCCTGTTAAAATGCCAGGTTCTTGTGATGTTAACGAATGAGACAAAGATAAATCATGTCAGAACTTTTTCCACCTTTAATGTGACCTATAAGGTGAACAATTCAATTGCAAAACAAACTGAAATCTTTGAGGGGGAGAAATCTTCACAATAACCTGGTTCCATAAGTGTGCACACCCTTAAACTAATACTTTGTTGAAGCACCTTTTGATATTATTACAGCAATCGGTCTTTATGGGTAGGAGTCTATTAGCATGGCACATCCTGACGTGGTAATATTTGCCCACGTCATTTTAACAGGGGTGTGTAGATGTTTTATATCCACTGTAGATTGGAATAGTGGAGCTAGTTCCACTAAGGGCAGCAAGTTTCTGAACCTGCTTAATGACCAAGGGTAGATAATAGGGAGGGAGGTAGAGTAAGGGTAGATAATAGGGAGGGAGAGGAAGGGTAGATAATGGGGGGGGGGGCTGAGGAAGGATAGATAATGGGGGGGGACAGCATTTTAAACTTGGCCCCAGGCGGCATTATGTCTTGGGCCAGCCCTGCAGACAACTGTAATTACCCACAGCGTCCAATGATGGAATTTCAGAGTTACTGTGCAAGAGCCGATGGGGCCTGACAGGGCTCAGGTCAACTATGGAATGTATAGGGATGGATTGTTCTCTGAACACAGAGGACAAATGGAATACCTTTAAGCACACATTGCAAAATTACACATCCCAATATATACCTATGAGAAACAAATACAAAAGAAGCAAATCAAAACTGATGTGGCTTACCAGTAAAGTAAAACAGGAAATAAGAAATAAACAAATGGCATTGAAGCATTATAAAAGCGAGGGATCAGTAATATCATTTATGGCATACAAAGATGCCAACAAAGCCTGCAAAAAGACAATTAAAATGGCTACATTGGAAAATGAGAAACTGATTACTAAGGAGAGTAAAACCATTCCCAGGAAATGTTTTAAGTATGTAAATGGAAAAAAAGGTATGTTGGTCCTTTATTATCTGAAACCGGAAACTTGGTAAGTGAGGACAGAGAGAAAGCTGACATTTTCAATACTTTTTTTTTTTCTTCTGTTTATACCAAGGAAGAACCATGATGGAGACCCTGCTGGCTTATTTTAATGAACCATTACAGCAAACATGGGATTGGCTGTTGCAAGAGTGCTCAAGTACCATATTTGCTCGATTATAAGACGACCCTTATTATAAGACGGCCCCCAAATCTGAATATTAATTTAGGAAAAAAAGAAAAAGCCTGAATATAAGATGACCCTATAGGAAAAAAGTTTTACCAGTAAATGTTAATTCATCTAAACTATTTTTTTTTTTTTAATAAAAGCTATGATTGAGAAAAATATTTTGGTTTTATTTCCTTATATTTTCCAACCTGCCCCCCAGTTATGCACATCTGCCCCAGAAATGCCTTATACCCCTTATATGCCACTGTGCCCCATGATATGCCTTTTAACCCTCTAAATGCCACTGTGCACCATGATATGCCTTTTAACCCTATATGCCACTGTGCCCCATGATATGCCTTTTGACCCCCTTTGTGCCACTCTGCCTCCAGAAATCCCTTATACCCCTATATGCCACTCTGGCATTTAGAGGGTTAAAAGGCATATTATGGGGAAGAGTGGCATATAGGGAGGTTTAAGGCATTCAGGAGGCAGAGTGGCGTATAGAGGGTTAAAAAGGCATTTCTGGAGGCAGAGTGGCAGTAAGGGGGTTAAAAGGCATTTCACAGAGCACTCTGCCTCCAGAAATGCCTTATGTCCCCCATTTAACACTCCCCCCCCCCCAAAACTTACCGGTGCTTCTGACTTCCCTGTCATGTAGCCGGGGCAGCGTGTAGATCCCACGCACTTACACTGCAGCCGGAAGGAGGTGTGGCTAGCAGCGGGGGTTGTCTGCGTCCATCGCGCAGACCTTCCCCGACTGTCAGAGATCAGAGTTCCCGGCACTGGTGCGGCACCGGCACCGGTGACAACCCCCGCTACTAGCCACACCTCCTTCCTGCTGCAGCGGAAGTTGTCTACGCGAATTGCGTAGACATCTACATGCTGCCCCAGCTACACACCGGGGACTCAGAAGTACCGGTAAGTGGGGCGGGGGGGGTTAGAGACAGGAGGATCCAGGTCCCCTGCAGCTGCGGGGGATCTGGATCTTAGTCGTCTCATAGTCAGACCTATTTGAGGTCTGATTAGAAGACGACCCCGATTATAAGACGAGGGGTATTTTTCAGAGCATTTGCTCTGAAAACAACCTCGTCTTATAATCGAGCAAATACGGTAATTAAATACTATCAAGGTAGACAAGGCCCCTGGACCGGATGGTATATACCCAAGGATACTAAAGGAGCTAAGCCTAATTCAGGCCCAACCATTATTACTGATCTTTAGGGATTCTTTCAGTTCAGGCATAGTTCCATTAGAGTGGTGCAAGGCAGATATTGTGCCCATATTTAAAAAATCTCAACCTGGCAATTACCGGCCAGTAAGCTTAACATCGGTAGTGGGGAAATTATTTGAAGGGTTGCTAAAGATATACATTCAAGAACATATCTTGATACAGAATCCAATTAGTAGAAGTCAACATGGACTTGTGAAAGATGTGAGGATGTCACTGAAAAGGACATCCTCACAACTTTTCCACTGTAGATACTTAAGAACATAAAGATTCCGCTGGTGAAATTCAACTTACTAATTGACTTGTCTTTGTTAATTTAAGTTTGCTATACCGTGTGGCCTATATAAATACAGTCCCATGCATACCTCATGCTTTTTTCACCATTGTATAAAATATCTATGCATACTATATAAACGTATACTTACTGGGTGCACATTGGAGGTGTAAATCCATGCTTTACAATGATCTTCAGATGCCATGGGACCCATCTGAGGACTTATCTTCCATGTATAAGTATGAGTTTGCTGTGGGAGAACACCTTCATCTAGTTTCCCATTCTCAGTCATAATGTTGGTATAAAAAGAATATGGACGGGAAGCCATGTTCTTGAAGTGTATCTGTAAGGGAAGTAAAATTTAGTAATTTAAATTTAGATGTCATATAGTCCAATACTTGTCTACCACATCCTTTTATATACGCTACTCTACCTTTATAAGATTGATTTAGATACACGCTAAACCCAAGGTAAAGAAATAATCACCAGTACGAATTTAAAATTATATGAGGAAAAATACTTCCCACAATACTGCAGCAGCCCAATAACACTCCTCTCAGTGTTCAGCAACAAATATGACAGACGTAGGCGTGCATGTATATGTGGAGAAAAAATATATAATATAGTGTAATAACGTAAGAAATATTGTAGTGAGATATGTGATAAGAGTGCACTCACAAATACAGATGGTATCAGAGGCTCTTCAGAATAAAAATTGTTTCTTTATTTCTTCCATTAGTCTAAAATAAGTAAGATAGAAAACAACCCAATAGTGCAGTATCTTCTCAAAATATTTGATAAAAGTCAGAATGCACTTACAGGATTGCAGACATGCTCAAGTTCTTCACAAATAGAAAGTCCGGTGGTAGAGGGAAAAGCTGCTCCTCCTCTCTACTTCTCTCAACGCGTTTCGCCTTCTATGGCTTCCTCAGGAGAAAATTACTTTCAAGATTCAGTCCGTAGTAGGTTTTGTAATGTCCGTAGCGGTCTTCCGTCTTTTTATAAGTCCTATGTCTCGTCGTTGCGTCGCAACTTCCGGGTGCGTCTTCTGTGCGTCTTCGCGATATTTTCGGCGTCTCCAGGCAACCTGCGTTGTCTCCATGCGACCGGGACGCCATAGTGTTCAATGATGTTTCAGCAGGACCTCCCCGTGGGTGTGTACTCTGCTTCCCCTCATCTTTGCATGCGGTCCAGCTGTCATCATTATTCGCGTAACCGGCATCAGTAAATCTCTGTCCGGTACTCGTTTATGGTGCATTATTAGAGGGGAGAGGATGTAATATATCAGAAAATCATTTCGGGGGGGATATGTATAGTTATAATAAGACGGGTATGGAAGTAGTATAGTGTAGAGATAGGACACAAGAGCTCTGGATTCTTCTTGTGTCCTATCTCTACACTATACTTCTTCCATACCCATACCGAAGTAGAGAGGAGGAGCAGCTTTTCCCTCTACCACCGGACTTTCTATTTGTGAAGAACTTCAGCATTTCTGCAATCCTGTAAGTGCATTCTGACTTTTATCAAACATTTTGAGAAGATACTGCACTATTGGGTTGTTTTCTATCTTACTTATTTTAGACTAATGGAAGAAATAAAGAAACAATTTTTATTCTGAAGAGCCTCTGATACCATCTGTGTATCTTATCACATATCTCACTACAATATTTCTTACGTTATTACACTATATTATATATTTTTTCTCCACATATACATGCACGCCTACGTCTGTCATATTTAGATACACGCTGCCAGGTTTCCAGAGGTTTATGCACCTGGGAGGAATATCTGTGTTAAAGAATCCCTAATAAAGTGTAAAGAAAGGTTGGGATTCAAGCAGTATATTCCTTCCAAACGTTCCAGGTATGGAGTGAAGGTGTATAAGCTCTGCGAGAACGAGACTGGGTACACTCAGGTCTTCCGGGTATACAAGGTAAAGGATAGCCACATCGACCCTACGGTTTTCCCAGAACATCTGGGAACAAATTGTTTGGGACCTAATATGCTTATTGAAACAAAACATCGGTAAGTTGGGGGGGCATAAGACAGGAGGATCCAGTCTGATTATAAGACGACCCCGATTATAAGACGAGGGGTATTTTTCAGAACATTTGCTCTGAAAAAAACCTCGTCTTATAATCGAGCAAATACGGTATTTTTCACTATAAAAAGGTTAATAATAAGGTTATATCTAGGGGACCAAATTTATTAAAATTAATTACAACGCAATGTTTTTCAGCAAATAAAGCTTGGAAGCAGTGGCGGAACATCCGGGGTTGCAGGGGTCGCGACTGTGACCGGGCCCTGGAGTTCTGCCAGTCCAAGGGGTGCCGAGCAGTCGTTTTAAGCAACCGCTCGGCGTCCTTCTGCAGAGGCCTTGCGCTCCCACCACAGGACTTCAGCGCAGTAAGTGAACTACAAAGGGGGGGGTAGGGAGAGGGTAGATAGTGAGAAGGGAGAGGGTAGATAGTGACAAGGGGGGTAGGGAGAGCATAGATAGTGAGAAGTGGGTAGGGAGAGGGTACATAGGGAGAAGGGGGGTAGGGAGAGTGTAGATAGTGAGAAGGGGGGGAAGGGGGAAGGTAGATGTGGAGAAGGGGGGGTAGGGAGAGGGTAGATGGGGAGAAGGGGGGGTGGATAGCCTGAGAAGGGGGGTAGATAGTGTGAGAAGGGGGTGAGAGAGGGTAGATAGTATTAGAAGGGGGGAGATTCTCGCACAGGGGCCCTGAGGCTTCTAGTTATGCCCCTGCTTGGAAGAAGCTACTAAAACACACATTAGTTAAAACAGAATGGTGTAAAGATTTCTACATGCCAACTAAAATATTATACTAAACAAAGCAACATTTCAGCGCATGCATAGTGAATATCATTCAAAAAAAGCCCTATCTAAGGCACACTTTATGTAGTGTGACCACATTTTATTTCTGCCATTCAGGGACACACTATGAAGCGCATGAGATTACACACACAGGTGTATATTATATATATATATATATACACTGATTCACATATACACACCATCACATACGCATAAATACATTTTATATATATCTCATATACACACCTTCACATTCACATAAAATACATTTTATATTGTATACATCTCACATACACACTGATTCACATAAACTATTATATATTAATTATTAGGAATCCTTGGAAACCATGTTGATTTCAGATTTAATAATATACATACAATCATTACAGACATGAGCAGGTTCAGGGAATTAACTCCTCTATTACCAGACATGAGCAGATTCGGAGCATTAACTCCTCTATAAGCAGGTATCACACACACAGTCACACAAACACAGTCCCACAAACAGACAAACACAGTGACAAACAGACAAACACAGTCACATACACACAGGTGCACTGTTACCTCCTCCGTCGTCCCGCGGGTAGGGGAGCTGAGACGCAGCTCGCGCGTCCAGCCCCCTGCTCGTTCCGTCGGCGGGAACCGCCGCCAGGTCCGTTCACTGGATCCTGACGGGGCGCGCGCCTCGACGTCAGGAGTGCTAACTCATAAATATTCATGTCGCTTCTTAAAGTGACATTTGAATTATGAAATAGTATTGAATAATCTTGCCTCCTTAATAGAAAAGCTGGAATTAATAGAGTTATCTTGGCTTGATAGAATTAATATGGTAAAATCTTATTTAATTCCTAAAATTTTATATCTTTTTAGGACAATACCTCTTCGAGTTTCGGGTTATATTTTGGATACATTTTCAAGAATGTTTCTCTCTTTTGTTTGGAAATCAGGTAAATCGAGAATAAGTCAGAAAACAATTAAAAGAAGCTATAGATATCTGGGTCTGAGGTTTCCAGACATCAGAATGTTACATGAAGCTGTAATGTTTACACATGTGATATATTGGAATATTATAAAGGATACAAAGTTGGGTTGGCTGTATTGCGAACGTATTCAGACAAACGAGCATGATTTATTTAACTTTTTTTGGCTCAGACCTTCTATTTAGAAAAAATTAAACTTAATGAATCCAATTATAACGGACGCATTAAAAACAAGTCATAAGTTTAGAGCAGTAGAAGGCTTAGATGCGGAATTTACAGCCCTCACACTGTAAATACAGAGGTAGGTCCTTAAACACCATATGCAGAATATCAATTTAATAAATTGGACTTCAAACGATATTTGGACCCTCGGAGATTTAATACTAAATGATTCATTTCTCAGCTTTTCAGAGTTACAAGCTAAATTTAAGCTTCCTGACAAAGAACTGTTTACCTACCTTAGATTGAAACATTTCTTGAGTCTCCAGATAGTCCACCCACCCTTAGAAATAGACATAATTGTTAATAAACACTATAAAAATGATATAATACCCCTTTCTATACAAAAATGGCAAAATGAATGCGAGGTTACATTTCCTATGGAAAGAAGGGCTGATACTTGGTCACAAGTCAGGAATGCGGTGCATGCAATCAATATCCAAGAGATGTTCTTTAAGCTGTTACACCGCTGGTATTTAGTTCCTTCCCGCCTAAGTAAATTTTCTAACATATGTTGGAGATGTGGATATGAGGAGGGGACTCAATTTCATATATGGTGGACTTGTTGCAAATTGGATAATATTAAGCTGGAAACTGTTAAGCTTTTTTCATACATATTTAAATGCAACTTTTCCATCTATTCTTATACCTGGCTTTTTCATCTGGCCCTAC
The DNA here is from genome assembly GCA_023333645.1 of Sceloporus occidentalis. Lineage (NCBI taxonomy): Eukaryota > Metazoa > Chordata > Lepidosauria > Squamata > Phrynosomatidae > Sceloporus > Sceloporus occidentalis. The sequence continues at coordinate 5,302,885 of JALMGF010000058.1, forward strand.
CTCCCTCAGATAGCGCATCCAAATTATTGGCAGTTAACATCTTATTAGCTATTAAAATATGTATGGCCAGAGCCTGGAGGAAAGATGAAGCTCCTACCTGGAAAGAGATAACTGATCAAATAACCCAGCAAGCTAAAATGGAAAAACATTTTTATTTGGTGAATCAAAATCTTTCCAAATATAATGATATTTGGTCTTTGTGGTTTAAATATAATATGGATACGCATTCAAACAATTTTGATTCCACTACTTAGATATATTTATTCGTTGGTACTAATCTTAATCTTTTTGAGTCTTCTTATACCATCCTGCATTTGTTATCCATCCAATGTAGTTTAACCACTTAGCTAAATAACTTTGACTGCATCATTTAGACATCCTTCCGTTCTGATATAAATTTAACTTCCTTGAGCTTTTTTATACTAGGCTGTACCCTTTACCTACGTAATGTAAGACCCCAATGGGCATAGTGTCTTTGGATTAGATCTTAGTCATAGATAATTAACTTCTTACTCCTTCCTTCAGCCGTCACCTTTGAATGTATGCGTCCTGTATGAATGTAGTGTATAAGGAAATTAGTCTGGATCCATTTGAAAGTGGCCCTGTTTATTAAATCTTAAGGAAATCTTAAGGAAATTAGTCTGGATCCATTTGAAAGTGGGCCTGTCTATTAAATCTTAATGTTCAATTATTTGCTTATTTCGTAAGTAGGTATTGTAATTTATGATATATGATAGTGAAGTCATAAGCATAAAATTGATCTTCGGATTCATAATGGACCAGAATTGTTGTATATATTTTTCTACTTTGTATGTTATTGGTATGTGTTTTATATATTTAAAACTTCAATAAATTTGAAAAAAATCAAAAAAAAATTTATCCATGTCACTGTCTTATATACTTATATAGACACTGATTTGCTGATTATCATTCGTGAAACTTATGTATGAATTCTATTCCAACGGTGATCATAAGAGAAATCAAGTATTTTTATTTTTTTCCCAATTATTCTTTATTACATTTTTCTTCTTTTATAAAACATAAAAAAAAACAAAAAAACTTAAACAAACAATCATATTCTCTCTAAAACATACAAAAGACACGAAGATGTATACAACTTATAATATACTTGATAAAGTTATTTGAAGAGACAAGCAATAATTTAACAGGTTCGTATCGTTTACCTTCGACATACAAAAAATTCACAATGCCCTATCCATATGAGACCCTGGAGCTCTTGGGGTGTCTAGCTTCGAAAACTTATTATAGTAGGGTTAAACATAAGGAATATTCCCCCCTAAGGAATAGAATAATTAACTTGGTTCCATCCAGCCCAGATTTTAGTATAAAAATCTAAGTTGTTCCGGAAAAAATATTTTTCTGATATTTCTTTCCATGGAGGGATTTCTTGTTGTTTCCAATAACGTGCGATACAAATTTTACATGCCAATAGTATATTGACTAATAATATTTTATTATATTTCAAAATTTGGGGTATATCTAAATGAAACAAAAAAATCTGTGGAGTAAGAATAATATTAGTTCCTGTAACTGAACAAAATAAAGAGATTACTTTTTCCTTAATTGGTTTCAGATAGTCGCATTCCCACCATATATGGAAGTGGTTTCCAGTTGTTCTATAACATCGCCAACATAGATCAGTCATATTATTAGATATTTTATTGAGTCTGGATGGAACCATATACCAACGATGCAACAACTTATAATATTGCTCGTGAAGATTTAAGCAGTGAACTGCTTTCCTAGTATATTGCCAAGCTTTGTACCAGTTTTGTATTGGAAACTCTTTCTGTAGATCTCTTTCCCACAATAAAATTGTTTTAACTTTATCGCAAGATGAAGACGGATTTGCTAATAGTTTTAATATTTTGGATCATGTTTGTTTGAGGCGGGTTCAAAAAAAGGTCATCCCATTTATCTCGTTTTCTTAATAGATTTTTTAACAAAATTTTTTTAATACGCAGATATGAGAATAGTTCTCTATTTGAGATATTATATCTAAATTGAACATCCAAGAATGGTATCACTCTTTGGTTCTCCACGATATCACCGATATTGGAGATTCCATAGCGAGTTCATTCCTGGATGTTCAGATCTTCTAAATATATCCAAAGAGTTTCGATTGGAGAAGATTCAGAAAGAGTCGTTGATAATCCGTATGTTTTCCGGATTCTGCGTAAAGCTTTCAGTAGATCTTTCACTATAGAGCTAGTTATGCCCAGTTTTTTTAATTGTGTTCTTATCGAGCCAGATTAATATAAATGGGTTTATTTTATTACATAAAAATTTCTCTATTTTATACCAGCCTAAGTTATATTTATTTTTTAAGCCCCATGCCAGGATGTTTAAAATTTGTGTAGCATCATGTAATCTATATAAGTCTGGGTAGCCTAGTCCTTCTTGGGAAGTACTCTTCTTCAAGATGTTTTTAGGAATTCTGGGTTTCTTTGCTGCCCAAACAAATGAGGAAAATAGCTTATCGAAGGCTCTCAAAATAAATTTAGGAATTGTATATGGTATAGATCTAAATAAATATAACATTTTTGGTAATAAGTATGATTTAATAATATTAATTCGACCCATCCATGATAGTTCTAATTTCTTCCATTTGTTAGTTTGATATTTTAATTCCTCCAGTAACATGTCAAAATTTAGTGAGATTATATCGAATACATTCTTAGTTATTTTAATGCCGAAGTAATCCACCGTCTTCTGAATTTTTATCGGGTTAATTTTTTTAATAAAAAATTGTTGTTGAATTTCACTCAGGTTTAACGTAATCACTTGGGTTTTGGTTAAGTTTATCTTATAGTTGGACAAAGACGAGTACTTCTTTATTTCTTCTAAAAGAAAATGATATGACTTTGCAGGAGAGGACAATGTTAGTAATACATCGTCTGCATACAGTATTATTGTATGTTCCTGTGCACCAATTTTTATACCATGAATCTCCTGTGAATTCCTTATAGATGCAGCAAACGGTTTGATAGATAAGGCATAGATCAGAGGTGCTAAAGGGCAGCCCTGACGGGTACCATTTCTGATAGAAAAATAATTTGATTCGAAGGCCGTTCCTTTTATCATGGCCGTGGGAGTAGAATATAATGCCATGACTAATTTTATAAATCTAGGACTTAGGCCAAACACTTGGAGAGTCTTTCTCATAAATTTCCAATTAACCCTATCAAAAGCTTTTTCTGCGTCTAATGCAAACATAGCAGATGGAATTTTTTTCCGGCCAAATTTCTTCAAGTATGTTAAAGACTCTGCGAGTGTTATCTCCTCGTGACCTGTTTGATCCGAATGTATAATGTTTGGAATAATCTTTTGAAGTCTATGGACCAGATTCCTAGAGTAAATTTTAACGTCTAAATTTATTAAGGAGATTGGTCTATAGCTGTTGGATCTTTCCCTGGTTTTAATATTGGAAATATAGTGGCCATCAACATTTCAGATGGAAATTCACCACAATCCCCTATTTCCTCAAAACGTCTCTTAAAGATTGGTAGTATAATTGGTTCTAAGATTCTAAAAAATAATGCTGAGAATCCATCGGGGCCTGGTGTTTTCCCTGACGGTAGACTACGTATGGCCTCTTCAATTTCAGTGAGGGAAAATGGTTGGACTAAAGAGTCTGATTGATCCGGCATAATTTGTGGAAGATATAAATCTGCTAGATAGGAAGATATTGAAGATTCTGTAACATTTAAATCCTCTAAATTATAGAGTGATTCATAGTAAAGCTTGAAAGCACCTCCTATCTGAGCTGGAGATAAACAAATTTTACCATTAAAATTTGTTTTATTCTACAATTTTGATTTTGAGATTTAAGATTGTTGGTTAAGTCTCGAGATGTTCGATTATTGCTACAATACCATCTTTGCTTTAATCGAGTCAGAGCGTCATCCGCTTTAATTTGAAGTTTTTCAATTATTTCCACTCTAATAGAATTTATATTTATTTTAGCTTCATTAGGATTAATCTTATTATCTCTTTCTGCTTTTGCTTAAGCAATATATAAATCAGTCAGATTTTTTCCCCTTGATTTTTTAATCCAAGAAGCTTTTTTAATTAAATGTCCTCTTAAATAACATTTCATTGCGCACCATAATGTGCTCACTGATGTCTCTCCCGTATCGTTCATTTCTAAAAATTGCTTGGCAAGGTTGCGAAACTCCTCCTTATTTATTTCTGAACTTAATATTTGTTCATCTAAGCACCATCTAAATCGCTTCTTATAATGGGGATTATCTAATATTTGTATAAACACTGGTACATGATCTGACCACGTAATATTGCCGATCTTCGATGATGAGCATCTATTCAAAGTTAATCCTAACATAAAAAAAGTATCTATTCGTGTATATGTTTTATGAGGAGCCGAATAAAAAGTATAATCTGACTTTTCTGGGTGCATTGAACCGCCAAACAACATAGAGATTATGTTTAAATAGAGATGCTGTAAAAGCTTCAGCTCTTTTCTTTAATTTATCCTCATATAATTTCGTTTTCTTTGATGATTTCCTATCTATCTTTGGATCTTGAATACAATTTAGATCTCCCGCTATGATAATTAAGCCTTTTGCTATCTTTTCCAAATCTTCCATTGAATCATTTATAAATTTAGAGGTTTGCTCTGATGGGGCATAAAGCGCCATCAGTGTGTAAGTAATATCATTTATTTTACAGAGTAGGATTTATGAAGAATATATTCAAATTTAAGTTTCTGAGATATAATAATTGCTACCCCGCTTTTCTTTTTACTAGTCATAGAAGAAGTATATATATATGGATACCTACAATATTTCCATAGGGGAAATTGATGTTGTTTCCAGTGAGTCTCTTGAATACGTGCTACATCTATATTTTCTTTAAATAGGAGATCTTACAAAAAGGATCTTTTATAAGGTGAGTTTAACCCTTGCGTATTCAGTGTCATTAGATTAAGGGTCATAAAATTATTTCGAAAAGTCTTATCCGATCGACCTCTGCAAGGTCTATATTTAACAAGTCGAAGCAGTACTCCCAATAAGAGGTTCCACTAGGTCCCAATGATAGGTCTATAGGGCTTAACACAAACATAATAACAAACATAACCATAAATCAAACATTACGATCATCATTACAATATACATATAAAACATTAAAACCCTCATACTATCTCCAACCTTCAGAAAAAGGTCGTTAATCGACCTAACTTTGTGGAGAAAAAGTCCCTGTGCCATCAGGGAGCCTAGGGGCGTGTACCGACTCTTTTAAAAGTAAAAGGAGAGAGGGAAAGAAAAAAAAAATACAAAAAAAAATATGTATATATATATGTTTTACTTATCTCAACCGTTCTTTTCTTACTTTCAGTGTAATACAAATCAGTGATTATTAAATTGTAAAATTCTCCTTAATATTGGTAAAAATTGATTAAACAACATTCCTATTAGTGTCATTAATATAGTGTCTATTTACATGATATATCATTGTATTTTATGTGATATCATCTCCTCCGTGATGACTTGCATATAGGGTGATATTGTGTATATATAATGAAAACCCATTTTATATATGTTAACATATAAGAGGAAAAGAAGAGAAAAAAGAAAAGGAAAACCTGTTTTGCATCTCAGTGACCGGGAAGGTCATAAAATTCCCAAATCCCTTTAGTGTTATTTAACAATATTTCCTTATTTATGTGTCTACATAATTTCCTAGTGGCCTCCCCATAGATAATACTTATGGTTTTTCCATCTTTTTTTGCCCTTCCCCTTCCTTTTTTCATTCATATTATTTAACAGTATTACCTTAATTATAAATGTAATATCTACATAATTTCCTAGTACCCTACCCATAAGTGCCTCGGGATGGAGAAGAAAAAAAAAATAAATAAAAAAAAAAAAATACAGATAATATATAATATATAACATTAACTCTCCAAAATCATGGCGGAGGATTTTAGTCTAATAGACCCCAGTTATTTAAGTTCTTTCATGTATTTTTCAAGGTAGGTTATTTCCTCTGGGACTCCTCTAATTCTCAAGTTTTTCCTTTTGGAGCTATCTTCTAAATCAGCCAGTTTATATTCCATTTTCTTAATCTCCATATTTAAATTTCCATTTTGTATTTTTAGGTTTTTAACTGTTGATTGTAGTAAGCAGTGGCGGAACTACCGGGGTCGCAGGGGTCGCAAGCCAAGGGGCCGCCCGAAATCTTTTTTCCTTTTTTTTTTTTTAAATAAGGCAGGGGCGTCCAACATGCGGCCCGCGGGCCAAATGCGGCCCGCGAGACCTCGAGGTGCGGCCCGCGTAAGATCGGCAGCCAGGGCAACCGATCTTACACGAGGCGCACCTCAAGCCCTGCTACTTACTTGTGGGAGGGTCTTCTGGACTGCACAGAGGAAGCGGAGTTCACGTGACATCCTACTTCCTCTGTGCTTTAGCAGAGAAGGCAGAGGGAGGCCCCCTGCTGAAGTCTGTGAGCGGCATCGAGGAGCTGCAGTGCAGGTAAGGGGGTGGGGAGGGTGTTTGAATGAGTGTGTGTGATTGAGGGAATGAATCTGTGAATGAATGATTATATGAATAAATGAGTGTGTGTGTGTGTGTGTGTGTGTGTGTGATAGCATGGATGTGTAAGTGCTGGAACCTAGGCATGATGGGACTGTGATTGCTGTTAGCAATCACACTCCTATCATGCCAAGTCAGCCAGTACAAGCTGAAACCTGGCTAGCTGCCCCCCTTGTGTATTGATTCTGCCAGCAGTATGGGGTCTGCACTTACAGCCACCCTGTACCAGCATGTACTGGCTGACTTGGCATGATAGGAGTGTGATTGCTAACAGCAATCACAGAGAGCACAGTCCCATCATGCCTAGGTACCAGTATTTACTGGTTGCCTGGGTATGATAGGAGTGTGATTACTGTTAGCAATCACACTCCTATCATGCCAAGTCATATTGCTAATTTTGTCCAATTGTGTGTTACCTACTTTTATTAAACATGTGAGTTTTTATTATTATTTTTAAAGGTGGGGGTCATTTTCGGTTTTGGCTAAGTGAACCCTGAATGTTTTGGTCCAGAATTTTCATTTTAGTTCATCCCTAGAATAAATCTAGGGAATCCTGAATTTGTAGTCGCAAAACTTTCAAGGCCCAGAAATCAGTGAGAGGAAGAGTAAAGGTTTTGTGTCATTTTACTTTATTTTAATCTGCATATTTTATTAAAGGCCATATTTTTTGTCACAGTGAAAAATGAGTGCGGCCCGCGCACGTATACAATTCTGATGAAGTGGCCCACTGCAGAAAAAACTTGGACACCCCTGGATTATGCCCTTTGTACATGCGCCCCTTTTTCTTTGATTTTTTTACAGATATGATTCAATATGTAAATTGAATTTGTTGAAAAAAAATTGTTGGGTAAAAATCATGGTTTTTTTGGGGGGGTGAGGGGGTGGGGGGCCCTTAACAGATTCTCGCACCCGGGCCCTGAGGCGTCTAGTTGCGCCCCTGGTAGTAAGGAGATCTCTTCAGTGTGGCGAAGCAGTGTTGATTTTAAAGTAGATATCTTCTCTTTATAGTCTCTAAGGTTGTTATCTAAGTCAGACTTTATTTTCAGATATAGTGACTCCAAGGCTACTGATAAGTCTTTTTGAGATATATAGGCTTGATGAGAAAAATCCGTTTCCTCCGAACCATGATCTAACAAAGATTTATCAGGTGAATCAGAAAGGCTTAATTGACTGCGAGGAGAATAGAAGGTGCTAATTGATTGCGGTTTTTTGGATTAATTAATATTCTTGGATTTGTCGCCTTTATCCATTTTATCTAATCTCTCAGATTTATCATTCTTAGGTGGCATAGTGAATTATATAACTTCAATGCTGAATTCCTCCAGCCTATGTTTTAATGAAAATGCTAAAAATGCTAATAAGATATACCAGATTTTGTTTAGTGTTCTTAGAGACTAAGATTCATCAGCATGTTCAGGTTATTAGCTTATGATATATCCGAAAAGGGGAAAAAAAAAGTCCAGCACTAATCCAGTCTACTTCTGCATAGCAAGCTAATAGAAGAGCTGCAGAAAATAGTGCAGCCCTACAGCAGATGGTGCTGGCTCAAGCAGAGAATGCTTGAGAAAGCACCGATACCTTGGTGCAGCAGATTGTTATGACACAGGTTGAGGCATTCAGCGTGAGGAACAGCAAACCACTACCCAAGCGCTGCAACAGGAGATTCATGCTTTGTCTGAAAAGCTGAACTGGGACTCTGAAGGGAGCTATCAAGGACCCAAGGTGATTCAGGCAAGTCACTCTCTTTAAAAGAAGACTGCAGTAGATGACATTGAGGCATATCTTCTGGCTTTTGAACGCAGCGAGAGAAGGATGGCCGGCAGCTGAGTGGGCAAGTATACTGGCACCATTCCCAGAAGACCTACTATGACTTAGAGCCAGCACAAGCCAGTGACTACAAGTTGAAGGATGAAATCCTGGCAAGGCTTGGAGTAACCTCAGCAGTACGTGCACAACGGTTCCATTACATAGTTACATAGTTCATAAGGTTGAAAAAAGACCTAAGTCCATCATGTTCAACCCTTCTACCTTACCTTCCTATTCTTGATCCAAAAGAAGGCAAAAAAAACCCTAATTAAGCAACTTCAAATTCTGCCATCAGGGGAAAAAAAATCCTTCTTGACACCAAGAGGCAATCGGATTTCTCCTTGGCAATAAAATATTAATGTTATTCTATTTATATCCCTCTGTCATGCCTTTCTAAGAAAATATCGAGGCCCCTTTTGAAGGTATCTAATGTAATGCATAACACCACCTCCCTTGGAAGTGAATTCTGTACCTTTATTGTCCTCACTGTAAAGAATCCCTTCCTTTGACGTCTATGAAACCTGCACTCTTCCAGTCTCATAGGGTGACCTCTTGTTCTTTGTATATTTCGGTTAATGAACAGGTCACTGAAGAGCTCTTTATATTGGCCCTGCATATATTTATATAATGTTATCCATATCGCCTCTGAGACGCCGTTTTTCTAGCGTATATAATTTTAACTTTTTTAGTCTCCCTTATTAATTTCGTAGCCCTCCTTTGCACTTTTTATAATTCCATAATGTCCTTTTTACGGTGCCCAGAATTGTACCCCATATTCAAGGTGAGGTCTTACCAATGACCTGTAAAGAGGCAAGATAATATCCTTCTCCCTTGAATCAATACCTCTTTTGATGCATGCCAAAACCTTATTGGCCCTTGCAGCTGCTTGCTGGCATTACGCACTGTTGTCAAGTCTGTTGTCAACCATTATTCCTAAATCCTTCTCATTGGTACTTTCCCCCAAGGATATTCCAGTTAAAGAATATGTTGCATTTTTATTATTTTTACCATAATGATAACTTAGCATTTCTCTGTATTGAACCTCATCTGCCACTTGCATGCCCAGTCCCCAACTAAATCTTCCTGCAAAGAAGAAAGATCAAGATTAGTCTGAATTACCCAGCCTAATTTTGTGTCATCAGCAAAAACTGTGACATGGCTCTCAATGCAGCTTTGGAGATCATTTATAAATAAATTAAAAAGAAGAGGACCGAGGACAGATTCCTGAGGCACTCCACTTAATACCTGCGTACAGGCTGAGAAACACCCATTCACAACCCTCTGCATTCTATCTTTTAGCCAATTTCTGATCCACATACAGACATTTGCCCCTAAGCCTATTTCTGTTAATTTATAGAATAGCCTTTTATGCGGAACCGTATCAAATGCCTTAGCAGAGTCCAGATAAATCACATCTACAGCCACCCCCAGGTCTATATTTTTACTAACTTCTTCATAGAATGCTAATAGGTTGGTTTGACAAGACCGGTCTTTCACAAATCCATGTTGACTTCTACTAATTGGATTATGGGTCATGATATGATCTTTTCAAATATTTTTTATTAGTTTTATAAAATACAAAACAAAAGTAAATGTAACTTTAACATCAAACATATGAGACTGTCAAATAGTATTGCACATACAATATACAGTGTACAATAATAATTCAAATTGATACCATAAAATTGGGAAACAATTACAACAATTATCACTAGAAAGAGAAAAAAACAACACAAAAACAAGGGGAAAAAATAGGGGGGAAAAATGGAAATGTAAATTATTAAATTCTTCAATCCGGAAGTCTTCACTCTAACCAAAGTTATCTCACTATATATAAAAAAAATACATATGGATGAAAAATTAAGAAGAAGCGTGCAGAAATGTAAAATTAAAAAAAAAATAATAATCTAAAGGAATAAAAAAGATAAACTAAAGGAAAAATATCCTTCTAATTTTCTCTTCCCAGGAGTCCCAGAAAAATAAAAGTTGTGTTTTAAAAGCTGAGGGTAGCCTAATGGAAGATTCATAAGATTTATTCTCCAAGGTCATATACAAGATTTCTTTTATAGTCGGAACAACTCCTGTTTTCCAATACTTAGGAATAAGGATAGTAGCTGCAATCAGCAAATGACCTATGATGATCTTATCTATTTTAGGTACATCAGACGGAAAGTGTTTAAAAATACATAATTCTGGACCAAGCACTTCAAGCTCGCTATTCACAAGCTTAATTATTGCTAATAAAGAGTCCCACATAGGTTTAATTAATGGACAGTCCCAGAAAATATGAAGGAGATTACCTGGGCCATTGCAGCCTCTCCAACATTTAAAACTTGTAGTCATCTTCATGCGAAAAAGTTTATCCGGGGTCAAATACCATCTGTAAATGATCTTAAAATGATTTTCAAAATGTTGTGCACATTGTGTTATGCCCCTCAGTCCCGAGAACATATCATTCCAGACAGCTAGATCGTATGTTTTACCTAATTCCTCTTCCCAGGACGATAAAAATTTAAGTTTTTCTGAAACCTTCGAGGAGAGGGAAGAGTAACACAGTGAGATAGTACCTTTCCGGTCCGGGGCATTAATATAAACTGTCTCTATATCATTCAAAGCTAAATGAGACTGATCCACATCAAAATCAGATATATTATATCGTTCTTGAAGAATTTGAATAATTAAGTCATAGTCACATTGTCTGTCAGCATCTAAAGTAAAATTTTTTTGTAATTTTGGAAATGATAGAGCCGAATTATTTGTAAAGAAATCGTTAATGGAAAAAACATGTTTGCTATTCCAGTAATCTATATCTAGGTCTGGAAGAACATATCTCAAGGAACTAAGTGACATCGCCCTGGACCAAGTAATAGAACCTGGTAATTTATTAAATAATCTATCCCAAGAGAGTATAGCCAATTTAGTTGAGGGGTACATTTTCGTAAACTTGGGACGATTAGAATGTGAAACCCATAAACCATCTTTAATACAAAAAGGTTTTAGTTTATTAATTTCCATAATAAGCCATCTAGGCCAATCCCTGGCCAAATTAAATTTGAAAGCACTAGAGGCATTCGAGGCATAATAATAATTCCTAAAATCTGGCACCCCCAATGTCATGATATGATCTTGAATGTATACCTTTAGCAACCCTTCAAATAATTTCCCCACTACCGATGTTTAGATTACTGGCCAGTAATTGCCCAGTTGAGATTTTGATCCCTTTTTAAATATGGGCACAACATCTGGCTTGCGCCAATCTAATGGAACTATGCCAGATCTGAAAGAATCCCTAAAGATTAGTAATAATGGTTGGGCCAGAATTAGGCTTAGCTCCTTCAGTACCCTTGGGTGTATACCATCCTGTCCAGGGGCCTTGTCTACCTTAACCGTATTTAATTGCTTGAGCACTTTTTCTTGTGTCAGCCAATCCCATATTTGCTGCAACAGATCCTTATTGGTTCTTCCTTGGTATAAACAGAAGAAAAAAAGCAGTTAAGATGTCGGCTTTCTCTCTGTCCTCACATTCATGGTCATATTCCTCTGACAAAGCTGCAAGATCCCAAATGTTTGGCCTAATACATCTTGTCAGGAAGTGGTTACAGCCTGAGGTCAACTCAGCTAGCCACATTGTGGAAGTAATGGACCGGTTTTTTTTGCGGGGCTTGCTTCCCACTCTGCGTAGATGGGTTAGTCAAAGTGACCCTCAGACAGCAGACCAATTAATTGCTTTGATGGAGAGGTATGTAGCTGCAGGAGAACTTGCATGTCCTGTTTCAACTGAGCAATCCCACAATCAGAAGACCCAAGATCCTGGGAAAGCTGGTAAGACTTTTCATGATGCTCACCCTTTGAGTTATTATATGGGAGACATCCTTGTGGATTGTTATACATAGCTAAAGAAACATGGGAGTATCATGCCTGTAGTCAGAGAACATATGCAAAAAGCTCAGGAAACACAGAAAAAATTGCTATAATCGTAATTCTAGGATCAGGGTATTCCAACCGGGGATAGAATACTAGTGCTGGTTCCTACAGTGGAGAATAAGTTTCTTGCAACTTGGCATGGCCCCTATGAGATCTTTGAAAAGGTGGGAGAAGTTAACTATAAAGTAAGGCAGCCAGGTAAGAGAAAACCTGAGCAGCTCTATCATATCAATTTGTTAAAACCTTGGAAAGATAGGGAAGCCTTAACCGCCTTGTTCCCAAAACGCAGCTCCTCAACTTGTTCCCGGTAGCTACTAAGAACATTCAATTTGATTGCTAGCTTTCCCTTAATATTGGATCACAAAGGCATGCTAGCATCATTTCGGGACTTTCTTCCATTCGCTTGCGAAGGCGAACATTTAGCAGATCCTTCAGCTTTCTGACTATGGCTGCCACGTCAGGATGTAGCCTCACGGTTTTCAAGGAACACATCCATCTTGCTGCCTAGAGGAGAGAACACTGGGATAAACTGGCCCAGAGTGACACTGTTTGATCTTAAATTTTCAGTGGCTTCCCTGAATGGTTTAAGGGCTGCCACTAGAGGAGTGATCGCTGTCCAATCCTCTCTATTCAATAGAGATGTAATCCCAATGTTGTGGACTGATGCAAGATTATGGATTGCCCTCTGCTGCTCCAAAATCCTCTCTAGCATATCTAAAGTTGAGTTCAACCGCATACTCACATCGTGTCATAGACAGTGTACAGGAAGACCCGCCCTCTCTTCCTCTTCCCTCAAAAGTTGGATATCCTTAACACTGTGGTGGAAGTGCCCAGCAATCTTCCTACAGCATGACTACTGCTGCTAAATTACTTCCTTCTGCCATTGCTGCCTTGACTATAAGATGGATATCAACAATATGATCATCTCACAGTGCTTTCACCATGTTTGCACCTCCGTCAGTTACCACAAATCCTGCTTCAACATTGGTGCCCTTCTCTGCCCCACCCAAAGAGAAAACATTTTCCTTATTGCATGCAGAATTTTTGGAAGTGTGCTTTTCATCCATTACTTTTGCATGGAGAAGGAATGATCAGTAACCTGCTGCAGCAGCTTCTTTAGACAGACAGGGCTGCCACCAGTGTGCTGTCATAGAAAGAAAGGCATGCTGCCGGCTAGGTGACCTTCACAAATCTGTTGTGAAATGTACACACTGACCATCAGCCTTGGAAAGCTCCTCTTTCAATGCTGAAACAGAGAGGTGATACAGTGAGGGGACAATATTCCTACTGAAAGTGGAACGTGAGGGAACTGTGTATTGTGGAACCACAGCCACCATCAATTGTTTGAAAGGCTCCCTTTCAATCATTGAGAAGGATGCACCTCCAACAGCAATGAACTGCCCAATAAATCGGGTTATTTGATTGGCCTGCTGTTTGGACATTGTTCTCCTGGAGTGGAATGTCCCAAATTCTTCCAGGTTGGGCTGGACATGTTGCTCCAACCTGCCCTGATCTTTGGCTGTCAGCACTATCTGTAGCTGCTATTGGCTCTGAAGCAGCTGTTGGGGTTTTTCCACTCTCTCTGGAGACGGTAATAGTTGTAGTAGTACCACGGCCACCAGCTATGCTGCCTGCCCTACCCTTTTTCTGCCTCTTTCCCCAATAACACAGCATTATGTTGAATACTGAGTTGATGTTTCATCGCAGCACTGGTGAAATGTCCAGACACTTTCCCTCTGATTAGCTTCCCACAATGTTTGCACTTTCCATATCGCCCTTCTTGTACACTTTCATAGCTATTTTGTCACTGTGCGGACGATCAATAAACATTGATTTACCCTAAATAGCCAATAGGGTCGTTGGGCATCACATTGTGTGTGATGGGGTGCCGGTGTGGCAGAGCCTGTCCTGGTGTGTGTGGGTGTCGGTGGTAGATAGTGAGAAGGGTCAGAAGGGGGTAGGCAGTGAGAAGGGGGAGAGGGGATAGATAGTGAGAAAGGGGGAGAGAGGTTAGATAGTGGGAAAGGCAGTGAGAAGGGGGAGAGGGGGTACATAGTGATAAGGGGGTATATAGTGATAAGGGGGCAGATAATAAGAAGGGGAGGGGTAGATGGGGAGAGGGGTAGTGTGAATGAATGAATAGATATGTGGATGAATTGTGTGAATGTGTACGAGAATTAATGAATTAATGTGTGGATGAATTACTTGAATGATTTGTGAGACTGCATTAATGAATATGTGTAAATGATTTGTGTGAATGAGTGAGTAACTGTGTAAGTATTTGTGATATGGGGAAATTCAAAGATGGCACATGAAGGGTGGGCTGTTTGCCAACAAAGATCTCTTACACTGGGCTGTTAGGGGACAAAGTTGGCTTAGGCTGGGGTGTAATCTGGGTGCTGATCAGGTTCTGTGTGGGGCAATGTGGACACCAGGGCTGGCTTTGGGGTGTGCAACCTGTGAACTACGCCTGTAATTTAGGGGGTTACCTATACCCTTTAATGCTGAGTTTATATGTGAATTCCAATTGATTTATACCTGCAAAGCTGGGTGTGCGTTATTCTGTTGATCTGTATCTGGTACGCTCTGTTTCCATACATTATTATAGCGGTTTTGTATGTCTGATTCTGTTTATTTGATCTATACCTTCAATGCTGAGTTAACATGTGATTTTCAATTGATCTATACCTGCAAAGCTTGGTTTTTGTGTTGATTCTGTTGATCTATACCTGATATGCTATGTTTCCATACATCATTTTTGCATACCTGCAAATATAGGGTTTGTATGTGAGCTATACATGCAAGTGCTGTTTATATGTGTTTGATCTATAGTTCACAGGGAGGAAGGAAAGGAGAGGCTTAGTGAATGAGGGACAAAGAGACTGGGAATGATTGCAGGGGAGAGGACCTCTCAAAGTCATGGTAAGGGTGAGAAGGGGAGAAGACTGCACTGACAATCACAGTCTTCCCCTAACTGCAATCAGTGTGGCAAAAAAAAAAATTTGGTGTGGTAGCGGAGGGGGTGTTTCCAGTTATATATTACTGTACTTGTTTGCACTTGCACATAAACTATCTTTAATGAAAGCTAGTTGTCCAGAGGAGTAGTCCGCCAGAACACTTATAAGGCCAGCTCTGCGTCAGCCAGCTTAAATCCAGCTTCTACCCACAGTGTGCTCCAGCCTTCTGCAGTTTTAGTTGGCTAAACTTGTTTTAAATGGTTTGTGGACTGACTTTGTTTTCCTGTTTAAGTAAATTAGTATTGATATAAGGACATATAAAAGTTGATCAAAAAAACGTCCACTGCGTTTTTCATTATCGCCAAATTAATCATGTATTCATATGCATTATAAAGCTAAAAGGCCATATTTTCTCTCAGTGAAAAACTAGTGTGGCCCACGCCAAGATAAAACTTGGGACAGCCCTGCCATATGCAGGCGAGGGAGTAGTAACTTTCTTCTACCCATACAGGTTAAGAGAGGCCAGAGATTAAAAAATCCCAAAGCATTTATCTGCATATCCAGTTGGATGCGGCAGCTAGGTAAGGTATCATGGTAACACCCACACAAATGGTAAGTATTTGTCAAAACCCTATTATATTGTTATAAACAACATTGCACCTCATAATATTACCTTATCCAAAGGTACTGTTGTAGGTTTGGCATTGGATTCAGAATATTTGTCACAGTCGGGTACACAGGTAGGGCAGGAGCCCAGGTGCAGGGGATACTACAGACGGGCGGAAAGAAACGAACAACAGACTGATGATAATATGGATTGTATTGCAGAAGAGAGTATAAACATATACAGATGGTAAGTCTCTTGGTTAGAAGCCCGCTGGCGGGGCACACGTATAGTAGCCCTCTGGATGGGGCACACACGGCAGGAAGCCCTCTGGATGGGGCACACGTATAGTAGCCCTCTGGATGGGGCACACGTATAGTAGCCCTCTGGATGGGGCACACGTATAGTAGCCCTCTGGATGGGGCACACACACGACAGGTAAGCCCGCTTGCAGGGCACACACACACGACAGGTAAGCCCGCTTGCAGGGCACACACACACGACAGGTAAGCCCGTCTGCAGGGCACACACACGACAGGTAAGCCCGCTTGCAGGGCACTCGGCTTGGGAGTCAGCTTGCAGGGCACTCGGCTTGGGCGTCCGCTTGTGGGGTGCTGGCCGCAACTCAGGAACAGGAACAGATCAGGTAGCCCTCTGGATAGGGCACATACGGCAGATTGCCCACTTACAGGGTACTCAGCTTGGGAGTCTGCTTGCTGGGCAGGTTTATAAAGGCTGTGTAATCCAGGAAATAAGGTGCACCTGGACATGTCAATCAGGTCTGAGTGCTGCAGAGTGACAAGGGCGGCCACTAGTGGTTGGCAAAGAAAATGAGCAGCACAGAGTTTGAAACATTCCAGACAGTGAAGGGTTAAACGTTATAATATTATACTTTTGGGTTCCAAAATCAGGTTATAGGTCTCATTCCTGAAGACTACCTGACAGAAGAACAAATAGTGGAACAAACGTTTAATTCTGTTCCAGAAGGGTTATTTACCATCCAGTCTATTCTGGATTAAAGAATCCTACATTGTCTTTGACCACCTAATCGATGAGCAGGAGTTACAATAATATCATGACCAAAAGAAAACAATCCACCTGGAGGGGATCTAACGTCTAAGCTTGAGGAATCCTTCGAAATAGGTCAACCTGAAGTTTTTCCTGGATTTCAGGAAAGGGTGGAAGAACAAATATCCATGGCTGATGCATGCACTAATGACAGTAAACGTCAACAGCTAAGGGAAATCCTAATGGAATTCCAAGAGATCTTTGCCAAAGATTCCTATGATTGTGGTTTTACTAACCTTCATGTCACTAGAATCCAGACTGATCCCAGTCTACCACCCGTCTGTATCAAGCAATATAGACTTCCTTTAGTGTCCTATGATGCTTTACAGGATATAATTCGGAATTTAAAGTACCGGGGCATTATCTGTTCGGTGCACAGTTCATATAATAATTCCATCCTTGGAATTCTGAAGCTTAATAGTCAATGGCGTTTGTGTGCTGACTTAACACAGTTAAATAAACATGTGTATATATCTGGCTGGTCTGTACCCTACATAGACCAATACTAGATTGTGCCCAGGGGTACTGGACTATTCTGGTACACAAGGAGGACCAATACAAGTTGGCCTTTACATTTGTAAAACAGCAGTATACTTGGACCCGGATGCCTTTTGGTTACATAAATTCTGGTCATGAATTTGCAGTGTTCATGATGCACTCAAAAGGGGAACCTTGGCCTATGTGGATGATATTTTACTCCAAAGTACTTCTTTTGAGAGACATATTCTGGAAATCAGACATGTTCTTAATCAATTAAGAGAGGCAGAAGTTAAACTTTCATTACAGAAAGCCCAATGGTGTCGTACCAGGGTCAACTTCCTCGGACACGAGGTAACTTCTGAAGGGTTAAGTCCACAGACGAAGAAAGTTGAAGCCGTTCTAAATGTTAAAATTCCTATCAATGTCAAGGAATTAAGATTGTTCCTAGGAATGATCAATTACTCCCGTAAATTTATTGATAACTATGCAGAAATAACAAAACCTCTTTTACAGCTGCTTAAGAATGCAAAAAAACAGAATGTTGCAGAATCTTGTAATACCTTTTTTATTGGACTAACAGTATTTAAAATAATAGACAAGCTTTCGGGAGTCCTCCCTTTATCAAGTCAAAAGCATTTCTGACCAAGCAAGTGAAAAACACAGTTTAAAACTGACCAGTACATGTTCTGATACAGGGTTAAAACAGGGGTTAAAACAACACGGTAGAGAATTTGCAGACAAAAAACTAAGAGGGTCGTAAATAGTAAATAGTGGCATATACTGCACAGATAAGGCTAGAGGGGGAGCAGGGGTGAGCGTGTAGGAGAGAGAACAAAAACAAAAAAAAAAACACAGGTTATAGGAAGTGTTGATAGTGTGCTAAGAAGCTCAAATCCACATTAAGTCCTCTGTTTTTACAATCATAAAAATGTATCATTTTGGCTTCAAATGTCTTTCTTTCTTGGGTGTTTTTGAAATTACCTCTCAGTGTTTTGATTTTAAGGTCATGTATGGAGTGACCGGTTTGGGTGAAGTGGTGCCCAACTGGAGTGCAAAGGTTTTCTTCATCATGATGATTGATGGAGTATCTGTGCAGATTCATCCTTTTATTGAGTTGCTGGCAGGTTTCACCGATGTAACACCCTATAGTACATTTGGTGCATTGAATCATGTATACAACATTTTGTGAAGTGCATGAGTATGATCCTTTAATATTGTATGTCTTGTTGTTGTGGGTGGCTGTGTTGCTGGTACAGATGTGTTGGCAAAGTTTGCATCTGGCTTTGTTGCATGGTTTGCTTCCATTATCTGTGTGTGTAGTTTCAGTATGTAGTTTGCTACTCACCAGCTTTTGTTTGAGATTAGCTGGTTGTCTGAAGGCCAAGATGGGGGGTTCAGGGAAAATTTCTTTTAACACCACATCCTCTGCTAGCATTGGCTGCAGATCCTTGATGATTTTTCGGATTTCACATAGTAGTATGTGGCTACTAGAGGTATGCGTGAGGATGTTTGTTTGTCTGTGTATTGCAACAGGTGTTCACGTGGTGTTTGTAGAGCAGAGTTAATTTTCTTATTGATGATCCTAGGTTTGTATCCCTTTTGTTTGAGTGTCTCAGACAGTGTTTTTAGATGCATGTCTCTGTCATTAGTGTTGGAGCAGATGCGGTGGTACCTGGTGGCTTGGCTATGGATGATGCCTTGCTTTGTGTGGGATGGATGGAAGCTGGATTTGTGCAGGTAGTTGGATCGGTCTGTAGGTTTTCTGTATAGGGATGTATGTAGTGTGTCCTTGTTTATTGTGACAGTTGTATCCAAGAAGTTTACACTTTCTGTGGAGAAGTCCATTTTGAGTTTGATAGATGGGTGAAATCTATTAAATGCGTTATGGAACTCTCTGAGGTTTTCTTTTCCGTCCGTCCAGACAATGAAAATATCATCAATGTAGCGATAATATTTGTAGGGTTTGTGAAGTTGTGTTTCCAAGAATCGTTGTTCCAGGTCAGCCATAAATAGATTGGCATATTGTGGTGCCATTCTCGTCCCCATGGCAGTGCCCATGGTTTGCAGATATATATTGTTGTTGAAACTGAAGTAGTTGTGTGTGAGGATGAATTCTATGAGTTTAGTTATGGTTTGAGGACTGTATTTCTGGTTATGAGTATGTTCTGAGAGGAACAGAGAGCAGGCCTCAATTCCATCTACGTGTGGGATGTTGGTATATAGAGATTCCACATCCATGGTTACAAGTATAGAATTGGCGGGTAAGTTTGTAATTTGACTGAGTTTGTTAAGGAAGTCAGTGGTGTCTTGTATGAAGCTCCTAGTGTTTTTAACAAAGGGTTTTAAAATATTTTCCACTAAGCCTGAAATTGGTTCGGTTAGTGTGTCCATACCTGTTATTATAGGTCTGCCTGGGTTCCCTGGTTTGTGGATTTTCGGAAGCATGTAGAATGTCCCTATGTTGGGATTGGTGGGTATGAACGTTTCCAATCCTTTTTGCTGTTCCTCTGGGACAGATCTGATCAGCTTCCTCAGTTTGGCAGTGTATTCCTTGGTGGGGTCTTTGATCAGTTTCTTATAGTATGTGCTGTCTGATAATTGTCTGTTTCCCTCTTCTATATAATCTTGGGTGTTCATAATAACGACTGCTCCTCCCTTGTCCGCTGGTTTGATTGTGATGGTTTGATTATTCCTTAAATCCTTGATTGCAACCCACCCTGGGCAACCAACAACAACAGCTGCTTAAGAAAGACGTGAGTTGGAACTGGGGGGAAGCCCAGGACAAAGCCATAGATGAGCTGAGGAGAAAACTCACTCAGGCACCCTGTTTGGGATATGCAGAGGGAGGTAAGCCTATCTGGAAACAAGATAATCCGAACAAGGTCATTGCATATGCTAGAAAAAACAGCTGTGAGAAAGCTTTATTGTCTACAGTATGGGCATTACAGAATTTTCAGAGCTATATCCATGGGGAGAAGATTATTGAAGAAACTCACCAACCTCTACAATATTTGCAGAGTGATAAGATACGTGACGGTAATCTTTCTAACAGTAGAATTACTGCATGGACTTTATTCTTACAGGGACGGCCATTAGAAGTCCTTCATAATCAAAATAAGAAAAATCCGGTTGCCCAGGGACTAGCAGATCTACATGATTGTGCTGCTCTACCTCTGGATGGTAACACTACAGGAGATGATTTCCTCAAGGAACAATTACTTTCTCCTTAAAACTTATGACGAGGAATATTGTCGACCACTATCATGTGTTTACATAGATGGTTGTTCCTGTCATACCACCGTTGGTAATGAATGGAGATTGGTAGCAGGTATTGAAATACCCTGGATAGGTGTTTATCCAAATATATCTGTAGGATACAGCATAGGTCCTAAAAGTAGTCAGATAGCTGAACTCTGTGCAGTATATAAGACCATCCAAATGGCAATTGAATATGGTATTAAATAATTTCTAACTATGTGAGCAACAGTTTTGTCGAATATCTGCCTAGCTGGAAATGTAACCAAATGCTGAGAAGTAACAATAAACCTGTGAAACATGGTAAGCCATTTTGTAAGATTGATGAACTGGTACTGAAGTAATGACAAAAATGTGGGAAATGCTAGGTGTGAAACGCAAGTTACATATCGTCCACCATGCAGCCCCTAGCGGAGGGGTAGAGTGTGAAAGAATCTGGTAAGGACTGGGATGTTAAGTTGCCATTAGTTCTAATGGCTATTAGAGCTACACCTAGTACTGCTACTAAAATGTCACCTTTTAAATTGATGACAGGTAGAAGATGGTTTTAACACAACATTTGCTATCATCTGATCATAATTTGATCAATGCTGCAACAACCCATCAGTATGTTGAAAATCTACGTAAGCATTTCTAACATGCATTTGCTTTTGCACAAAAGAATAGTGCTAGCACCTATTATGATCTGAAAACTACCAAGAAAGAATATGAAATTTCCGACCAAGTTTATCTGTATAACTTTGCACAGAACCAGGTGAAGGAAAATACATTTCTACCTTCTTGGAAGGGTCCATATGTCATAATTGACAAGATTTCACCAGTAGCTTATAAGATCAAGATTCCTAAAGAGGGTGATTTTGTTGAAAAATGGGTTCATATTAACCAGTTGCATGCTTGTCATCTTAGATCTCCGTTAAGAATTATATATATAATGATTCTGAGGTGGAAGAATGAACATCTATTCAGAATCAGAAGATCAAAACCAATAATGTGGTATCGTTTGTAACTTGAAATGTGTTATGTGATGCGATCATGTGTATCCATGTTATTCACCATTTCCATACCATCCAGCAACTATATTATTATTGATAGGTAGCTTGGATAGATATGTCTTAATGTCAAGTGATATTACAAGTATGTATACTTTGTGACAAACCCTGTAGCTCGAGGGCCGGACTGGATCCTGCAGACTTCTTGCCTCCTCCGGCATGGATTTTCCACAGAATGGGGAATGGAGCATTGGCCCACCCTGCTCTCCAATTGCTCCACCCCAGGGACCCATGTGTATGATCAGCATAGCAGCTGTACCCAGATGCCATGCCAATCAACTCCCTGGGGTTCACAGGCTCACAACTTATACTATTCTACTTTTTGAATTTTAAGATAAGGATTCCAAATCGAGTTCTCGATTTCTTTGCTGAAAGGTGTCTAAGAAGGTGCCGGGTTTAGTAGTCGGAGCCCAGTATGAAAGGCTGGAGACGTGGGTGAATCAAAAGCGAGGTACCGATAGGGATGAGATGTAGACGAAGTCAGGGTTAGCATAGGTCGGTTTAGGCAGCGAAGGTTCAGACACGATAAGGCAAGCGAAGGGTCAATATCCAATGAAACAATGGTAAGGTAGCACTGACGTGTATACGTAGAGAGCACAGTATCTCTGAGCACTGATTAAACTGAAGGACACAGATTTATAGGAAGGAGGGGTACTCCCTCTGATGTCAAGATACACCTGAGAATGTTGCCGACTGTGCCTTTAAGAAGAGGACTTGTATGCGCGCGTGCGCCACTAGAGGGCGTGTGTAAAAGAGTCTAACACATTTAACATCTCTGCTAACCCAATAATAGAAAAGGACCATATGTAATTATTGGTATAGGCAATAGTCAAAGATATTACACAAAACAAAGAAATAAAGTGCTGCGCAAAATTTACAAACGACACCACAATATGTGCGGAAATTAAATGAACCCCTTAAGGACAATGGGCGGTCCCAAAACCCTTTGAAAACAATGTATTTTGAGCCCGCACATGTACGGGCTTTGTCATTAAGGGGTTAAATAATACTGAAAATTCATCTGTTCCTCTGTTGGGAAGCCCATACAGCCCCTTCTGGGGAATGGAGTTTCTTCTTTGTACCAGTGTACCAGAAAAGACCGGAGGAGAAAGAGTTAAAAAAAAGTAGTAGCTTTAATATAAATAAAAAAGTAGTATCTTACATATAAGAATACTTTAACGCTCCCGTGGAAAGGACCGGAATAATGCTGTGTTGTAGCAGTAACAGCTTGGTTCTCACAGGATTCCTCTGTGTCCACTTCCTCATTGGGCGTATTCAGCACAACGCGTTTCACCAATCGGCTTCCTCAGGTGCATGGACACAGAGGAATCCTAAAATCCACTTTAATGAATTTAAGTATTATTTAATTTAATTTCCGCACATATTGTGGTGTCGTTTGTAAATTTTGTGCAGCACTTTATTTCTTTGTTTTGTGTATTATCTTTTACACACTTGTGGTCAGTGTGTTGGTTCTGCAGCACCAAGGTATTATACTTGTTTAAGTTGTGTCATTACACCAGATATCTGGCATTTTTATTTTAAGCGCTGAATATCACTCTTTTCTTTTCCATAGTCAAAGATATGTCATAAATAAATGATCATTAAGATATATTAATAGGCTTCAATGATAGGGAAAAAGGTTTTCCTGACCTAAGTATGGAATGAAGGATTTGCTGAACAGGCATTCTATAGATAGCATAGTAACTTGTTAATGCATGGTATAATTGTGACTGTAAAAGGGCATTAGAATATGCTTACAGTGACCACCTAAAATAGGGTTTAGACGTGTAAAGACCTTAGTAAGCATGTTTGAACACCCAATCAGGTGAAGACCAATAGATTGAAATCGTTATCCAAACCGCATATAAGCAAGGCATAAAGAGGCATGGGAGGAGAGGTTGAGGGGAGATGTACTTGCCATCCACGGACTCTTCACATCCAAAAGACTCCCTCCCTTCATCCTCAGGATGCATATAGGACAGATGTCATGAACTAAATTCTTCTCCAAGGTTTTGTAAGACTTATTTTGTGTTATTTTTGTTATCTACTTTTTATATTCTTCATCCATTTTTGTGTGTATTAAATATTTTACCTTTGCTTGCACATAAGTGAATCTGCCTATTTTTGTGACGCATATACATACAGTGGGGCAAAAAAGTATTTAGCCGCCAATTGTGCAAGTTCTCCCACTTACAAAGATGAGAGAGGCCTGTAATTTCCACCATAGGTACACTTCAACTATAAGAGACGGAATGAGACAACAACGTCCATAAATCACATTGTCTGATTTTTAAAGAATTTATTTGCAAATTATTGTGGAAAATAAGTATTTGGTCAATAACAAAAGTTCAAACGTTTTCTGTAAGTCTTCACAAGGTTTTAACACACTGTTGCTGGTATTTTGGACCATTCCTCCATGCAGATCTCCTCTAGAGCAGTGATGTTTTGGGGCTGTCGCTGGGCAACACGGACTTTCAACTCCAAAGGTTTTCTATGGGGTTGAGATCTGGAGACTGGCTAGGCCACTCCAGGACCTTGAAATGCTTCTTACGAAGCCACTCCTTCGTTGCCCGGGTGGTGTGTTTGGGATCATTGTCATGCTGAAAGACCCAGCCACGTTTCATCTTCAATGCTCTTGCTGATGGAAGGAGGTTTTCATTCAAAATCTCACGATACATGGCCCCATTCATTCTTTCCTTTACACGGATCAGTCACCCTGGTCCCTTTGCAGAAAAACAGCCCCAAAGCATGATGTTTCCACCCCTATGCTTCACCGTAGGTATGGTGTTCTTTGGATGCAACTTAGCATTCTTTCTCCTCCAAACACGACGAGTTGAGTTTCTACCAAAAAGTTCTACCTTGGTTTCATCTGACCACATGACATTCGCCCAATCCTCTTCTGGATCATCCAAATGCTCTCTAGCAAACTTCAGACGGGCCCGGACATGTACTGGCTTAAGCAGGGGGACACGTCTGGCACTGCATGATTTGAGTCCCTAGCGGCGTAGTGTGTTACTGATGGTAGCCTTTGTTACTTTGGTATCAGCTCTCTGCAGGTCATTCACTAGGTCCCCCCGTGTGGTTCTGGGATTTTTGCTCACCGTTCTTGTGATCATTTTGACATCACGGGGTGAGATCTTGCGTGGATGGAACCGATCACAGAGCATGGGCGATCCTCTGGCATCATTTGTCAGCTAAGACCCGAAGATCTCCATCGAAAAAGAGTACAACGTTTCATCGATGTAGCTCCCTGAACTAAAGGGCTGGTACCAGATGCATCTTGAAAGAGCATGACGACGCGTTCAAGAAATTTTAGAACAAGCCAGGAAGCCGTTTGTATCAAGTTCCATTAACAATGAGTAATCGAGCTAAAAGATTCCTTGTTGCATTAATTATTGTCTTGGTATGTACAGCCATAGGTGCAATCGTTGCAACAGGTCTACTGCAAATTCTGTTCCTGTTCAGACTTTGGAGAATGAAATTTGAGGTTTAAAAGGGGAAATCAATGCTGTTCATCGGGGAATGGAACGAGAGTATCTAGTAGATTTAATGTTATGGTGAATGATACCATTGTAACCACAAATATGCATCTCTTACTCCATAAATACACCCATGTCACAATTGTATGAATGAACCATTGCTTCTACATGCCAACTCCAGGACCTTTTCTCACAATCTTTAAGTGTCCCTGACATATTAAGCAGAGTGTGGTTACACCTCTCAGGAAGAGCATCTCCTTTAGGGTAGTATGGGGTCATTCTAGACTTTTCAATCTAAAGTAGCTTCAACAGGTCATGAATAAGCTTACTTTCAAAATCTCTACCTTGATCGGAGTGCAGCCAGTTTGGGAACCCATAATGCACAAAGAACGTTTGCCATAATACTTTAGCAACAGTGGCTGCTTTCTGATATTTTGTTGGGTATACTTGAAGATACCTGGTGAAGTGATCAGTAATGACCAAAACATTGCTGATGCCAGTAGAATCAGCTTCTATGCAGAGGAAATCCATGCAGACTAAATCCATGGGTCCCGAACTCCTTAGGTGGCCCATGGGTGCAGCTCGGGTTAGTAGGGTCTTCCTCTGGATCTGCACCTCTACAGATTCTCTCATTCCAGGCCAGTAGAAGCAATCTCGTATTAACCCAAAGGTTTTGTCAACTCCTAAGTGGCCATGGTGGCCATGAAGAGACCTCAGGACCATCCCTCTACACCTTTTGAGGTAGGACTAATTGTTTGCTGCCAGGATGATCATGGTATTGTATAATACAATACAGGTTTTTTTTTTAATGTGGAATCATTCAAAAGTTTAAGATTATTAGTCTTCACAGCTCTTAACAAACGACCAACTACAGGGTCTTGGTTCTGGGCTTTTTGCTTTTCCTCTATTCGAATCATGGACCACAAGGGAATTGTGGCTGGAAGGCACATAGCCTCTGGAATGGCTTCAAGCATACAGCTGAGAGAGTCTATAGACCGCAACTCTGAGAAATGTACCCACTCATTTTCCACTGTTGAGGTTTGGCAAAGGGCTCTGACTCCTGGGCCAGGGATCTCAACCAACTCCTCACCGCAGGCAATCCAGGTCGTCTAGATAGAGCATTAGCCCCTACATTCACGGGTCCTGCCTTGTATTTCAATGAAACCTCATAATTGGATAACGCAGCTAACCACCGATGACCTGTAGCATCCAACTTGGCTGTAGTTAAAATGTAGGTGAGAGGATTGTTGTTGGTTCGCACCTCAAACTTAACACCATACAAGTAATCATGCAAGTTCTCCACAATAGCCCACTTAAGGTCAAGGAACTCCAACTTATGTACTGGACTGGATAATTCTTCTCACTTCTGGTTAAACTCCGACTGATATAGGCCACTGGCCTAAGCCCTTCAGGATATGGTTGGTGTAGGACACCCCCAAGTCCTTCCAAACTCGCATCCACGTGTAAAACATATGGCTTGTCAGGATCAGCATAGGCTAAAATGGGCGCCTCAATCATCTTCTGTTTAAGAAGCTGAAACGCCTCTTCACACTCTGAAGTCCACTTTTTTCCAATAGGGTCTTTGCGGTGAAGGATTTTCCACCCCTTTTTAACAGGTTCCACTTGCAGAAGATTGTGGACACTTTGGGCTATCTTGGAGTAGCCTTCCACAAAATGCCGGTAATAGCCACAAAACCCCAAGAAACCCCAAGAAAGAATGCAACTGGTTTGGTTTGGGCCAGTTAACAACTACTTCAATTTTGGCGGGGTCTGTGGCTACTCCTTCAGCTGATACAACATGTCCAACATATGTCACTGAATTCTGAGCAAATGTGCACTTACCATGTTTTTCCTCAAGAAGACACACTATGGCTTATTTTTATTAGGTATGGTACAACAATGAGAGAGACCCACATTGTTAATGACCCATGTATATTGAACCCAGCCACCCACCCACCACCTTTGTGTATTGATTTATGTGGTGCCCCAACCACCCTGTTGTGTACTTATACCCCTAGCCACCCCCATTTTGTATTTAATTGTTGTCCCAATGCCCCCCTTTGAATATGGCTCCCCTTCCGCCTATTACCCCAACTATTTTTAAATTTTTTTAATACTTACTTTTTTGCTGCCATACGTCACTGCTGCTGCACTCCAACGTGCTCTTCTAGTTGTCACGAGAAACTTTGACAATGTGACGTGCCGCTCAAGGGGGCGGAGTCACACGGAACAGGACACTGGGTGGCACTGTGCAGGCATGCTGGCCGCTTAATGATTTTAAAGCGGCCAGCGTCTCTTACCGCCGCTTTAAGACTCACAGCCACAGTTCGGCCGGCCCACCGCGGATGCTGCGGCCATTAAAGACGGCCCTGGCGTGGTTGAATCGGCCACTTAAATGGGCGGCCACGCGGCAGTTTAATGTAGATTCAGGGCGGCCTGGCAATTGCCCCCCCGGCCCAGCCTGCCCCTGGGCGGTGTTCACGCACGGCACCGCCCAATGGCCGTGCCTCAGTACTTCGTCCCACATCTTAAAAGGGGTGGGACGTAGTACTGAGGCACTGCCATTGGGCGGCCCCTTTCAATCCCGCTCAGCGGCTGTTTTGAAGGTTGATCCGCCGGCCCTGCCTATCTATGTCTTATTTTAGGGGTATGGCTTATATTGTGCAAATCCTTAGGAATCCTGCTACGGCTTATTTTATGGATATGTCTTATTCTCGGGGAAATTCTTGAGACCCTCAGCCTGCAAACGATCTAACACTTTCAGCAGCCGCTTTTCATACTCTTCGGGATTCTTCCCAAATACAATTATGTCATCCAAATAGACCAGACACTCCCTTGGATTCAGATCCCCTAATATCTTACAAAGTGGCTGGAGCCCCGGTTACACCTTGTGGCATACGGGTAAATTGGAAAAATCCCAAGAAGCAAATGAATGCAGTCTTCTGCTGATCTTCTTCTCTCATAGGAACTTGATAGTATCCAGACCGTAGATCCAAAACACTAAACCACTTGCTCCCAGTTAAGGCATTCAGGAGGTCTTCTATCCTTGGCAGTGTATACTGATCAGGGATAGTTCTCTTGTTCAATGTGCGATAATCAATGCACAGGTGCACTGAACCATTCTTCTTTCTCACTACAACTATGGGAGAGGTATACTGATTTCTGGACTCGCAAATAATTCCAGCCTCTTCCATTTCTTGAAGTATTTTTCTCAGGTCTTCACTATCTCAAGCAGCAATTCGGGATCTCTCACGAAAGGGAGCAGGATCATTCAGCCTAATGCTATGCTGGGCACTTTTGTCACAGACCACATCCATATCTCCTGTAGAGAAGGCCCCTTCTCGGGATCTAAGAGCCTTCAACAGTCTCTCTGTCCATCCAGATTGAACTTTAGTTCTTTGGAAGAATTTTTTTCACAATTTACTGTCAGCATAGTGAGAGGAGCTATCTCTTCCAGAAGGTGGATAACTCCCAACTACTGTACAAAAATAAAGTGAATAACGGCGCTTCTAATAGATATTTAGATATATAAAGAGAATATAAAAATAGCTGCCAACACTTAACACTTAACCCCTATGTGACAGTAAAATAAAAAAAAGATAAATAAAGTGCAGCGCTCCGTTTGTAATAACTCTATATTAGTAGTGTTATGCAGTTTTGTATTATATACAATTGAACATGTCCATTCTTACACCCATCGTGTATAAAGAAAAAAACAAACAAAAACAAAACAGGTTCCTCCTGTCTACCCCCCCCCGCCCCACTTACTGGTGCTTCTGAGTCCCTGGTGTGCAGCAGGGGCAGTGTGCAGATGTCTGCGCGATGGACGCAGACAACCCCCGCTGCTAGCCGCAGACATCTACACGCTGCCCCGGCTGCATGACAGGGGAGTCAGAAGCACCGGTAAGTTGGGGGGGGGGGCAGAGGAGTGTTAAATGGGGGGCATAAGGCATTTCTGTAGGCAGAGTGTTCTATGAGATGCCTTTTAACCCCCTTAATGCCACTCTGCCTCCAGAAATGCCTTTTTAACGCTCTATATGCCACTCTGCCTCCTGAAATGCCTTAAACCTCCCTATATGCCACTCTGCCCCATAATATGCCTTTTAACCCCCTTAATGCCAGAGTGGCATATAGGGGTATAAGGCATATCATGGGGCACAGTGGCATATAGGGTTAAAAGGCATATCATGGGGCACAGTGGCATATAGGGGGTTTAAGGCATTTCTAGGGCAGATGTGCATAACTTGGGGGGGCTTTTTCCTTTTTTTTTTAACACTTAAAGTTTATTGGTTTTACAAAACAAGAAAAATACAGAAATATGAGTCACAATGCATGTCAACATATATAAATAAAAAATAAGGAACCGAGAAAGACACATGCACAAGAACACTAGAAGATCTCAGACAATACAGAAGAAGGACAAAAAAAGGTAAGGACAAGACGAAGGGAGACGGGGGAAGGGGGGACGGCAAGAGTGAGAAAGCGAGGGCCGCATCAACGCCAAGTGCATGGAGCTCAGGAGGCCGTAGTGGCCTTTATAAACCACGGAGTACGTAGAGATCCCAACATAAATCCTGAAGGGGTATGGCCAAACTGACTTCGATAAAACTAGATCCAACAATCCCAGGTATCCTCAAAAATATGCGACGTGTTTGCTGCAAAATGGGCCGCTCTCTCATATTGACATGTCGTAGCAAGGGAGTAGAGGACGTCATGAATAGTAGGGGAAGATGAAGACTTCCACTTTCTGGCAATACAAATCTTTGCAGCAATGAGAACGTGAGCCAGCAGTTTACGTTGAGGGCCAGAGAGGTCATCGGGAAACATGTCGAAGAGGGCAACTTCAATAGAGCTCGGAATCGGAATAGAGAGAAGGTGCGTACTGAGAGCACAGACGTCGCTCCAATAGCAGCTCAACTCGGGGCACTCCCACCAGATATGCGCCATCGTGCCCTGGGCACCACAGTTACGCCAGCAAAGAGGAGAAACATTCGGATATATGGACGCCAGCTTAGACGGGACATAATACCAACGAAACAATATCTTCCTATTAGTTTCAAAATGAGTCACGTTCTTTGAAACACCCCGAATCGTGGAGAGAGCCTGAAACCACCCACTCGGAAACATCGAAGACACGGCCCACTTCACGCTCCCAAGCAACCATGTAGGGGAGCTCGGCGTCCATTGTAGGATTCAGCAGAGCCAGATAGCACACGGAAATAGCCTTGGGAACAAACGGAGCCAGTAGGCACATCTGGATAACCGGAGCAGCCGGGTCAACAGATACGAATTTCTGAAGAGCAGAGCGGAGCTGGAGGTATTTGAAAATATCCTGTCGAGGAAGAAGAAAATCGGCACACAGTTCCTGGAATGAACGCATGTGAGTATGTGTAAAAAGCTGCGATATTGACCGAACACCTCTACGGATCCAATTATCCAAAGAAACGTGTGGCAGAAGAGGCTTCATGGCAGAGAGAGGGGCGAGCCGAGGTACTAAAGTTGGAAAACGTAGAGCGGATCTATATTTGTCCCAGACAACAAGAGACGGACGAAGTGACTTAGGGAGCCATAGTAGATCGCCGGTAAGGTTGCGTAAACAAGGCTTCCTGATCGACCCACCCCACTTGTGAGGCGCCAGAAAAAAGCAGTAGAGCCTGAGCAAGAGTCGCCGCTAAGTAGTATAATTGGACATTCGGGACTCCCAGACCTCCCGAGAATTTGGGTCGCTGCTGAAGCTTTGTCGACAGCCGTGGGCGTTTATTAGACCAAATAAATTTAATCAAACGGGACCGAATAGACCGAAAAAAGGTAGCCGGGAGCACAACAGGAATCGTACGAAAAAATACAAAAGTTTAGGTAGAGAGTTCATTTTAAATGCAGTGATACGCCCCAGCCAGGAGACCTCCAGCTTCGACCTTCGACCATCGATTGAGATCTTCCTGAATCCGACTCCAGAGTGGAAGGAAGTTATGTTTGAACAGAGTAGAAGTGGACTTGGTAACACGGATCCCTAGGTATGGAAGGCAGTCCGATCGCCAGTCTTAAGGGAAGGAAGACGAAAGCACAGTCACCAACGAGGAGGGATAACCAATATTCAGGGCCTGGGATTTGCTCCAATTTATTTTGTAGTAGGAGACAGCACTAAAAGAGTCCAGCAATGCATGTAGCCACGGTAAAGATGTCAGAGGTTCAGTGATCGTCAGGAGCACATCGTCCGCATATAAGCTAATTTTAAACTCCGTAGCATGCGTGGAGAACCCTTTCATCTCAGGATCTTCACGGATCGCAATCGCCAGGGGCTCCATAGCCAGTGCAAACAGAAGCGGAGACAGCGGGGCACCCCTGGCGCGTGCCATTGTGTATGAGGAATGGTTTAGAGAGGAATCCAGAGGAGCACACCCTGGCGAAGGGGCCGCTGTAGAGAAGGAGGACAGCGTTAATAAATGCTGTTGGAAGGTTAAACACCTCCAAGGTAGCCTTCAGGTAGCCCCAGTGTAGACGGTCAAACGCCTTCTCCGCATCCAAGGACAGGAGAAGGCACGGTGCTTTAGTAGTATTGGCCAAATGAACCACGTTGATGACCTTACGAGTAATGATGACCTTATGACCAAGGACAAAGCCCACCTGGTCATTCGAAATCAATGATGGGAGAAGACCATTCAGACGAAGGGCTAGAAAAGTGAGAATAGAGCTTCGTATCTGTGTTCAACAGTGAAATTGGTCGGTAATTAGCACAAACGGTGGAGGATTTGCGAGGTTTAGGAATCGTAACAATCTGCACTTCCGCCATTTCCCCCGGCATGGACGATGCGGACATAAGGTAGGAAAATAAAGAGCAGATGAGCGGAGCCAAAATTGATTTGAATTTCTGATAATAGGAATTCGGCAGGCCATCCGGACCAGGTGCCTTGTGAGGTTTGAGCCCCTGAAGCACCGCTTCTATTTCTTCGATCGTCGGCGGAGCAATGAGAGAGTCCCACTGTGCTTGTGGCAGAGAAGGAATGGGAAGCGAACTCAAAAAAGAAGAAATGGAGGCTTGCGACGGATGGTGAGTATGAGGTTGGGAGTGTAGGTTATAGAGAGAGTCATAATAGTCCGCAAATTTGTCACCAATATCTTTAGGGTTGTAGAGCCGCCGACCATCAGGACCTTGAAGGTAGTGGGCCTTGTGCTGTACTGTATGTTGAGCGAGTTTTTTGGCAAGTAAAGAGTCCGCTTTGTTACCTTTGGCATAATACGTTTGTTGAACTCTACGGAGCATGTATTCCGTGCGTTGAAGTTGAATTTGAAGTATTTCTGACTTGACGGCGGCCAGTTGACGATACGTATCTGAGTCAGGTCCGATAAGGAGCGCACAGATGCTTGTTTCCTGCGAGAGGCCAATTTGATAAAGCAGCCCCGAACTACAGCCTTGTGGGCTAGCCATAAAGTTGAAGGGGAGACGTCCGGAGTGTCATTAAGGTGAAAATATTCCGAAAGAGAATCAGACACCTCAGTGGAAACATCTAGCTGTTGTAATAAGCTCTCATTCAGCCTCCATCTGGAAGAGGTAGTATGCTGCGGAGAGAGAGAAAACGTGGTCCAGACTGGAGCGTGATTGGACCATGTGATAGAAAAATGTGGAAACATATTCAGGTAGGGCCGCCATAGTCACCTCCTCTGGGATCCCCTGTATGCGAAGGTTGTTCCTGCGAGAACGATCCTCTAGGTCAGTGACCTTATCTTGCAGCGAGTGAACCTGATCCTCTAGAGTATTGTGGCGATCCACCAGATCGTTGAAAAATTTCCGAGGTCATAGCTACCCGCATGCCATCGAGTATGGTTTCCAAAAGGTGAGTAGTGACCGGAGTATCTGCTATGTCTTCCTCATCCTCTATCTCCGGCTGAGAAGCCGGGAGCGGAGGGTTGTCACCATCTTGTGTAGGAAAAGGCGGCCTAGTCCGCTTCGGAAAATATTGCTGGAGTTTGTGTGTGCATCGTTTCGGATGTTTAGTGGCCATCACAGCACACTTAATGAACATGGTCTCACCGTTCTTCCAACATATTGGAGTCCACATATGCACTCCAATAGCTAGATAACATTTTTAGTATGGCACGTTATTACATTTTTTATGTTGTATTGTTTACCTGTTCTACAACTCTTGAACACTATGTGCTTGATAGGTCTCTGAGACAATTTCTAACTTATAATATGATTTAAATGTTTTATAGTTAAGTGTGTTGAATATGAACAAACTTTTCTATATAAAGTGTTCTAATAATATTGGATTTAAACATCAGCTGCACATAAAGGAACGCCACCTGGTAGATCTAATGCAGGACAATGAATAAGGACAATGAAGAGGAGGGACTGGTATGCATCTGAGGAAGCCTGATTGGGTGAAACGCATTATGCAAATTGGCTACACTCCCACCTGGAAGTAGCACAAACTACCGTATTTGCTCGATTATAAGACGTTTTTTTCAGAGCAAATGCTCTGAAAAATACCCCTCGTCTTATAATCGAGGTCGTCTTCTAATCAGACCTCCGCTGGGGCCAGGCTGCTTACCGGTGCTTTGGTCGCGAGCAGCTTCTCTTCTACCAGCGGCAGGAGAACAGGAAGCTAGCAGAGTGTCACATAACTCTGCCTCCCCCCTCCTTCCTCTGGGGGCGGGGCCAGAGAAGTTGCTCGCACAGCCGGGTCCCTGCAGAAGCCTTCGAGTGAGAGATCTGCAGTTCAGGTAAGGGGGTGGGGGAGGGTTTTTGAGCAAGTATGTGTGATAAATGGAATGAATGAGTATTTAAATGTTTGTGAATGAGTGTGTGATAGCATGGATGTGTAAGGGGGTGGTGGTGGTAGCATGGCATAGGGAGGCTGTACTCACACTCCTTTCATCCCCAGGTTCCAGCATGTACTGGCTGCCTTGGCTTGATAGGAGTGTGATTGCTGTAAGCAGTTATATATATATATATATATACCTCCAGAAATGCCCCATGATATGCCTTTTAACCCCCTATATGCCACCATACATATACATAGGGGGTATAAGGCATTTCTGGGTGCAGAGTGGCAACCCTGGGGGCAGATGTGCATAACTGGGGGGGCAGGTTGGCAAATAAAAGGAAATAAAAAAATATATATTTTTCTCAATCATAGCTTTATTAAATATGAAAAAATTGTTTACATGAATTAATATTTACTAGTAAAACATTTTTCCTATAGGGTAGTCTTACATTCAGGCTTTGTTTTTTTCCTAAATTAATATTTAGATTTTGGGGGGGTCGTCTTATAATCAGGCAAAGCATGGAACTCTGTTTGCTTGTTGCAAGCATATCGTTTTTTAACTTTTAATATTAATAAATTGTTATTTTTGCTTTTAAAATCCTCCTCTTCATTTGACCTCCTGTATATCTTGAGCTGATGCTCATTGAGGAATACCACAAGCTGCTCCAGAAACAGATATCCTATTGGATCCTATGATATTCTTATACAGACACTCTATAATTTGAGCAAACCTGGTTGCTCAAAAGATTGAGAGTATAAATCATATAGGGGGGGTTAATATATCTCTTGTATAAACAATATTATACTATTATGTATATGTTTCTTTTATTTTTCATGTAAACCTGCTGAGGGACTCATAGAAGACATCATCTGTGATTTGTGATCTGAATCTAAGTATACCTGTTTTTTTTTTCCTTTATACACGATAGGTGTTATTTTGTAAAAATGGACATGTTCAATTGTATATAATACAAAACTGCATAACACTACTAATATAGAGTTATTACAAATGGAGCGCTGCACTTTATCTTTTGTTTGTTTAACTCCCAACTGCTGACAATGATCTATACAAATATCAGTGGCAGATCGATTGAAGACATAATAGGCCAACCTTTAATGGAGTCTTCCTCAGGAAGGGATTCCAGGCAGAACTGACAATCCCTAGAAAACATACCTTCTCCCAAGACTGCAACAGCTTAAGGGAAACAGGTTGGAGACCCCAATAATTAAACTTTCCAGTTTGGGTCTCAAGAGCCAATTTATGACATTCTTGCCTCAGGGCTGGTTTTAGTTCTTGCATCCTTTTCATATAGACATCTGCCACTTCCTTAAGGTAGGCTCAAAACACACCTCGAACCATTTGAGTGTTCATCCCAAGTATAATGGGAATACCAGACCAACCTAGGTTTGGACACACTAAGGCTTCAACATTTATAGGACATACCATTCCAGTGTCCAGCTGAGGAATCACAATCTGCACCTTGACAATTCGAAGACAGGATAAGCCTGGGAACTCAATCCCCACAACTTCACTGCTGGCAAGATAAGTAAATGGCTTACATTCTCATCGTAGAATGGATGGAAAATTATAGTTACTTGGGAGCCCGTGTCCAGCAACGCTGAGGCATGAATCCCTTCAACCATAAGAGATATGAGAGACTTTGGGCCTATCCTAATATCTGTAGACAGTTCATCATTACTTTTACTTTGCTTCCTTTGCTTCTTCTTCCTCTGAGATTTAAGTACCTCTCCTTAGTGTCTTCAGGCAGCTCTGGGATGCTGCCCCTTTAACCTCCTGGCTGAGAATAATAACTGTCTTCCCACACAGATGTCTGTCTGCAGCTCTGCTTTCACCTCACTGGTACAGAATGCAGGACTGGAATGCTCTGGGTACTTGCAGTCTCTCACACTCACTCAGGAAGCATACAGCACCATGCTGTATTCTCTGCACACTAAAGTCAGCAGGTGTACGTCAGGATTGCTTACAGGGAGGGCAGTCTGTCTCTCTTCCAGAAGCTTCTTTCTAGATCCTCTCCTCTGATAGGCTGAGAAACATTTCCCTAGCTCAGGAAGACTGACATATGTCCCAAAGATATACTGATTGGCTCACAGGAGACAAGTGACCTGGTGCTGGAAGGAATGGGGTTAACAGGCATATTATGGGGCAGAGTGGCATATAGGGAGGTATAAGGCATTTCAGGAGGCAGAGTGCTCTATTAAATGCCCCCTTAACGCCACTCTGCCTCCTGAAATGCCTTATACCTCCCTATATGCCACTCTGCCCCATAATATGCATTTTAACCCCCTAAGTGCCAGAGTGGCATATAGGGGTATAAGGCATTACAGAAATGCCCTATGCCCCATCTAACACACACACTTACCGGTGCTTCCAATTTCCTGCTGTATTGTTCGCCGGGGCAGCGGGTTGACGTCTCCTTCCGCTGCAGCCGGAAGGAGGTGGCGTTGGCAGCGGGGGTTTGTCTGCGTCCGTCTTGCATACCTTCCCCGGCTGTCAGAGATCAGCGTTCTCCGCACCGGTGCGGGGAACTCTGATCTCTGACAGTCGGGGAAGGTATGCGCGACGGACGCAGACAACCCCCGCTGCTAGCCACACCTCCTTCCGGCTGCAGCGGACGTTGTCTACAGCAGGAAGCACCAGTAAGTGTGTGGGGGGGTGTTAAATGGGGGGGGGAGACAGGAGGATCCAGGTCCACTGCAGCGGTGCGGGGGATCTGGATCTTAGTATCATAATCAGACCTCTATTTGAGGTCTGATTAGAAGACGACCCCGATTAGAAGACGAGGGGTATTTTTCAGAGCATTTGCTTTGAGAAAAAAAAACCTCGTCTTATAATCGAGCAAATACGGTATGTATATGAGTGCATCTAGTATTTTACAATATGCTTACTCATTCATGATTCTCATTTTCATTTTAATGTACATTAAAATTATGTGTAATGTTTTTACATACATACAGGGTTTTCAATTTACCAGACCATGCATCAAATCACATGATATAACGATGCGATAAAAAGTAGGAATGATTCCCCACTATTTCTCCATATATGCCAAACCAAACAAAACATAATACAAATTTGAAGGTTTGGTTTGAAAGCTGGTAATTTGTTCTTTGACATTAGAATTGCACCAATCTCCTTCATTTTGAATGCTTTCTTTTGCATACAAATATGTTGTAAATATTATATCTTACTATTATTTCATCATTGATTTCTGCTCTTATGTAGGGTCCAAGCAGTCCCAAATGAGCATCTCTTTCTCCACGAGTTGCTGGTTCCATAAAACGGCTGTCTAGATATTCTCGAAATGCAACTTTCTTATACAGTGGAAAACCATGAGGAACATAGGGTCTGAAGCAAAATAAAAGTAGGACAGTCATTTATCTTTATAAAGGAGGAAGAAATGCAAAATCGTTCTGTTTTTTAGATTGTGTATTTATATATGAAACAATCGCTATAATGTCAATTTTTTGGTAGCAGCTTAGGAATACAATATTCAATATTATGGTTTAATTGGAAATGCTCAATTGCAGTCTTACATATTTGAAATTACCCAATTATTTATTGGTTTGGGAACTATGGGAAACAAATACAAAATAAGCAAATCAAAACCAATGTGGCTTACCTGGAAAGTAAAACAGGAAATAAGGAATAAACAAATGGCATTTAAGCATTATAAAAGTGAGGGGTCAGTAGAATACAAAGATGCCAACAAAGCCTGCAAAAAAAGTGATTAAAATGGCTAAACTGGAAAATGAGAAACTAATTTCCAAGGAGAGTAAAACCAATCCCAATAAATGTTTTAAGTATGTAAATGGAAAAAAGTTTAAGGTAGAGAATGATGGTCCTTTATTATCTGAGAACAAAAGAGATGAGAGTAGGTGAGCTATAGATACTTATTAGAATATTTAAACCACCACAAGTGATCCAAAAATAATATAATATACTTATATGTGTGAATATATATCTCTCTATGGATACTCATCCAAGTCAAATAATGATCATGTACATGAAAAAGAAGAAATAGAAAATCCAAACATAGCGTAACCTGTAGCTAAATAATAAGCAAAGATCCTTCTTAAATAAATAGGAAGAACTAGTATATTATAAAGATACCAAATACAGATTTAATAAAAAACATATAAATAATATAAATCTTCAATATGAACGGTCACGGAAAACGTATATGCTTACAAGAGCAGACGCAAATATACGTATTGTAAAAGCTTCACAGAGACGCCGGCAGTAGAAGCCTTGATTGAGGCAAACCGCAGACTGCAGACCACAAATATTCGTAATGAGTAGTGTCAATCAATCCTTTCAATTAGTAGCAAACTGCAAACCGCAAGTGTTCGTGGTGGATAATGTTGAAGATTTCTTTCAATTGGCGTTTTTTTTCTAACGAAGACGCCGTTTAGACTTCCGAATTCCGTATGAATGGTGTATTTCCCCAAATAGGGTCTCAGAGGATCCAAAATAGCACTACGCGTTTTGCCAAATATCTCGGCTTCATCAGGTGCATTCCGATTGTAACTCAATGTCCATCTTTTATATTATCTAGTGGTATGTTTAATTGCATCCACCTGTGTTATTATATTTAACCCGTTCGTATCAATTTAAATAGAGGGAGACTATACAGAAATATATATACTAATTCATTAAGAAATAATTTATTCGAAATCTAAAATTAAATATATAAAAAAATATAAAAAATATATATGAAAAAAAAAATATATACTTAATAAAATTCTACATCAATTATTTATATAACAATTAAAATATTCATTTATTTATCAATTTAAAAAACTTGATATATAATTACCCATATACTCTTCCTCTTACAGAATACAAAAAATATAAATTTACCACTCTAAATATATATATATACATATTCCATTTCAATATAAAAGTTAATAATTTATATATACATATTAATAAATTATTACAATCAGGACATATATATATTATAATATGTTACAATAAAAAATAGAATAGAAAAATATATCTATATAAGAACAATATCAATGGTATCCAAAATTTATTTGACTTAATAATTTATTAATTTATTTAAAAATTGTTAGTTTAAAAATTAATTATAAAATATTAAATAGGTCAAAATCGATATTAAATCCTTTTGGGGCTATGGTCTGTAAATTAAATGCCCATCTCATTTCCTTCTGACCTATAGTTCTTATTAAATTATCCCCTCTCCAGTATTTAGTAATTTTTTCGATTCCTATGAAATCTAAACCCATCGGGTCTTTTTTGTGTACTTCTGCAAAGTGGGCAGACACACTGTGAAGGCCAATTTCAATAAGATAAGGGCAGCTTTACAACTTATTGACTGGCAAAAACTCTTCAGGGATAAAAATACTGAAGAAAAATGGAGTAACTAAAGAAAATTAATGTTAATAAAGCTCCGGGGCCTGACGGTATTCACCCACGAGTACTTAAGGAATAAGATTCTTTTCTTTCAGGAATTGCACCAGCGGATTGGCGGAAGGCAGATGTGGTTCCTATTTTAAAAAAGGGTTCAAACTCTGTGCCCGGAAATTATAGACCTGTGAGTTTAACTTCCGTGGCTGGGAAAGTATTTGAAGGGCTGTTTAGGGATAATATTCAAGAATTCCTTGGGAAGAACAGTATTATTAGCAAAAATCAGCATGGTTTTATGAAACATAGATCCTGTCAAACTAATTTAATTGCATTCTATGAAGAAGTAAGTAGAAGTGTCGATCAGGGTGTTGCAGTGGATGTAATCTACTTGGATTTTGCCAAGGCGTTTGACACAGTTCCACACATTAGGTTAGTATTCAAACTGAAGGAAATTGGTCTAGATGCTAATTCTTGTGCTTGGGTAGAACATTGGCTTAGAGATAGAGAACAGAGAGTTGTTATAAATGGTAAATTTTCAAGCTGGTCAAAAGTGGCAAGTGGTGTCCCTCAGGGTTCTGTTCTGGGACCAATTTTATTCAACATATTTATAAATGACCTGGCAGTAGGCATTGAAAGTCATGTTTCTGTGTTTGCAGATGACACTAAACTAGGTAAAGTTATACAGGGCAAGCAGGATATTACTGTGCTGCAGAGGGACCTAGATAGACTGGGGGACTGGGAACACAAATGGCAGATGAAATTCAATGTAGACAAATGTAAAGTTATGCACTTCGGGGTAGCGAATGCACAAGCAACCTACACCCTAAACGGTAGTGAATTAGGGGTCACGACAAATGAGAAGGATTTGGGAATTGTTATAGACAACAATCTAGGCAACAATGTGCAATGTCAGTCTGCGGTTGCTAAGGCCAGTAAGGTATTGTCGTGTATAAAAAGGGTCATCAAGTCGCGGGATAAAGATATCATTTTGCCTCTGTATAAAACAATGGTACATCTACAGTGATTCAATATGCCTGTTGAATGCAAAATCTTAGTTCAGTCTCTCTCTGCCCACCATCCTGCATGGATGGGGTAATCGGTGGTGTGCTGGGTTATGTTGGACCTTTAGGTTGCAGGTTAGTCTTGGAAAGTGTTGCATTGTATGTTGGGCTGTCACTCATTTATTGTAAGTTACTGTGTTTTTGTCTCTTATTAAATATCTGTTAAAGTAGACACACCTTTGTGTTATATTTTTATATTTGGTTTAAACACCACAGCCCGTACCTCTGTCGTGACAGTTATCACAGGCACGTTAAAATGGATCCCGCAGATTTGGCAAGGATGTCCAACCGACAAGACAGACAAGATCAAGTCCTAGCTGCTCATGCGTCCAAGCTTTAATCCTTGGAACGGAAACTGGATGATGTTGCAGGCCTGCTCAGATTGATGGCCACAAATCACTCACTGTATCACAAGGTGCATCCTCTCACGCCTCACCTCCAGCTCCTGGATTAGGCACTCCGGTTAAAGCACCAAAAATGCCATTGCCTGATAAATATTCCGGTGACCCACAGTGCAGAGGTTTCCTGAATCAGTGCACTCTACATTTTCATGCACACCCTCACACCTTTGCTCACAACAGAGTGACTTTTATTATAAATGTATTAAAAGGAGAAGCATTAGCATGGGCATCACCTCTGTTGGAACAAAACTCACCCATTTTTGATGACGCAGACGCCTTTACTGCATCATTCAGGGCTGTATTTGATGCTCCCAGGAGGCGTGAAGTGGCAGAATCCAATTTAATAGAGATTCAACAGGGACCCAGTATGCCATAGAATGCACTCTAGCATATGAAACCGACTGGAATATCAGTGCTTTGAAATCTGCCTTTCGTAGTGGTCTGAATGAGTCTTTAAAAGATGTTCTCACTTACTGAGATTTACCTCATGATCTTGAAAATTTGATTGCACTATGTCTACGGTTAGAAGCCAGAGGTCAGGAGAGAAGATTTGAACGGGACAGAGAACGAGACAGAAGTCCACGTCAATTTAGGCCTCCAATTCGACCAACTTTTCATGCATCTCCAGAACCGCAGCCGCCGAACCTATGAAAATAGGCCCCGTTCTTGATCTAACAGCTGAAGAAAAACAGTGTAGCAGATGCTTGGGCTTATGCTTATACTGTGGGCAGAAGGGACATTTGATTTATACATGCCCCAGAAGGTCGGGAAACGCCAAAACTTAGTGGAGATAGGAGGTGCTCCACTAAGTGCTACTGTTGCTACACCTCCCCAGTCACAAAGACTGTTTGTTCCCATCATGCTGCAGTGGAAAGGCCACCAAGTGGCCACACAAGCATTCATCGATTCAGCGGCGGCTGAAAATTTCATAGACAAAACTTGGGCTCTGGAAAATATTATCCCCTTACAGTCTAAAACTCAGAAAACGGCTATTTCTGCAATTTAGTACTGGGATTATCTGGATGTTTTTTCTAAACGAAAAGCAGAAACCTTACCTCCTCATCGTGTGTATGACTGTCATACACACGATAAAATTGTTACCCGGTACCAACCCACCTAAGGGGCACAGTTAACCCTTATCTCAACCTGAAAATAAAGCTTTGGCTCAATATAGTGAAGAAAGTTTAAAGAAAGGATTCATCAGGCCTTCAGCATCACCAGCAGGAGCAGGCTTCTTCTTCATCGCCAAAAAAGACGGTTCTTTACACCCATAGCCGTCTATCGGGGGTTAAATAAGAGAACCATAAAGAATAAGTACCCTCTTCCCCTCATAACTGAACTGTATGATCAATTAAAGGACGCCACCATTTTTACTAAACTTGATCTACGTGGGGCGTATAATCTGATTCGCATTCAAGAGGGTGATGAATTGATGAACACTTTCAATAATCGGCATTATGAATACCTTGTGATGCCCTTTCAGTATTCCAGAATTTCGACAACTCTGTAAGAGTGGAGATTTCATAGACGACAAAGGAAAGGATTCTTTACAGTAAGGACAATAAAGGTATGGAATTCACTGCCAAGGGAGGTGGTGTTATCAAATACATTAGATGCCTTCAAAAGGCATCTGGATATTTTTTAGAAAGGCATGACATACAGGGCTATAAATAGAGTAACATTAATATTTTAGAGCTTCTTGATTCAAGGAGAAATCCAATTGCCTCTTGGAGTCAAGAAGGAATGTTTAGTAGCTTAATTAGGGTTTTTTCTGCCTTCTTTTCAATCAAGAATAGGAAGGTTAGGTAGAAGGGTTGAACTTGATGGACGTAGGTCTTTTTTCACCCTTATGAACTATGTAACTATGTTGCCTGGTCTGATGAATCATGTTTTCTTTTACATCACGTGGATGGTCGAGTGCGTGTGCATCTCTTACCTGGAGTACACATGGCACCAGGATGCATCCATGGAGGCCCCAGCTCGCAACTTACAGGACTTAACCCCTTAATGACAAAGCCCTTACATGTACAAGCTCAAAATGCATTATTTTCAATGGGTTTAGGGGCCACCCATTGTCCTTAAGGGGTTAAATTATCTGCTACTAACGACTTGGTGCCAGATACCACAGCACACCTTCAAAGGTCTAGTACCTTGATGGATCAAGGCTGTTTTGGAAGCAAGGGGGGGGTATACAATATTAGGCAGGTAATCATAATGTTATGGATGATCGGTGTATGTACATTCACTTATACTTTTCCATGGGTCCAAAGTATGTTTG
Source organism: Sceloporus occidentalis (assembly GCA_023333645.1). Lineage (NCBI taxonomy): Eukaryota > Metazoa > Chordata > Lepidosauria > Squamata > Phrynosomatidae > Sceloporus > Sceloporus occidentalis. The sequence continues at coordinate 5,345,976 of JALMGF010000058.1, forward strand.
CATTATAACTGCTTACATTTAAAGCATAGGGGTTATATCAATGATCTGATTAAAGTGAAATTTGCACAGTTGTAAAAACACTATGTAGTGGACATGGATTGCGTCGCCCATTATTAGTGATTCACGTCAGACGCAATATCTGTATCTCCCTTTGGATAAACCACTCCCCTAACTGTGGCATACATTACAATACCAATTAGTTCTATTGTTTAAGAAGTGCATTAAATCTACCACCAGGTAGCACTAGAGAGTGAGTGATGATGTGTACATAGATAATGGCTATACATGAAAAGCCATGTGGGCTATACCAGGAACAATGGGATATCAGGAACTCCAGGAAGAAGGGGGAAGGGCAGAAGAGACTGGAAGGAGAGGAAGGAAGCAGCATGGCAGAAGCTAAGGGAGCTGTGAAAGTTTGCCAGAGAAAAAGTATGAAATAGAAAGCTGCTCTTCCATCTTGGCCTAGTTAAGTCCCAAGAAGCTAGGACTAGTTTAGTGTCTAGTATTGTAACTAAAGATTAGAAAACTACTACCGAAAGAATCCTTTAAAGTCTTCTATATGATCCTGGTATCTAGAGCCATTTTGGAAACTGAACACCAAAGGAGTCATTTAATATGCTGATACTCTCTGAAGTTAAGTATTGTGGTAAAGTGTATGGGAAAGTGGTGGATGGGATATATATCTCACCTGGTTTCCTCAGCCAGGCACGGTAGCAAACCCAGGAGCCCTCAGGTGAGGCTTCCTATGCTCATTACTGGGGAGGAAGCCTTAAAAAAGAGGACTGTTGGGTTTGCAGGGTGGAGGAGGGACTGAGGCAGGGAGCAGCTACAGCCAGCGCTGCAGCCCACCAGGTATGAAGCTTTAACCATGCAAAACCTGTTACTTTTCTTTGTGCCAGGCCTTAGGCTTGTAGAGAGGTATCCAGATGTTTAGTTAGAGCCGGACAGGCTTAGAGTTTGTTTTATTTTCAAGGTGCTCTGTGCCTACAGCATCTAAATAAACACGCTTGACTTTTGAAACCTGTGTGAATACTGTCATAGCCGCCCCATGCATGAGCTGTCCCCTACAATACATATGTTATTATGATGTTATTAGAGTATAATTGTTGACTGTCTGTAACTTTGTTATGGTAACCTTTTCGATATATTGTTTTTACCGCTAGAGGTATTAATAAAGTACATCATTATATATCATAACATCTGTTGGTATTCATCTTTACATAATTTAACTGTATTCCTGAATCAAATTTATTATTGTATTGTTAGATGTGTTTTGTCTAAATTGTGTATTTAAATATTAGCATAATTTTGCATAAAACAAGCCACGACCACAACACACTGCAATAAGCAGAAATTTTGTTGCAAGACATGTCGTCCTTAAAACTACACCTGCAATGGACCACTTCATCCCTTCAATAGTTGGAGTTCCTCACAAATCAGCACAAGTCAGTACTCCTGCCTTCACAGTCGATTGAGTTTTTGTGATTCATGATCGACTCACTGGATCACGACATCTGCCCATGTCCAAAGTGAAGACGATTAAAAAGGAGTTAAGGAAGGTTTTAAACCGACCTCAGATTATGATTCGTCATCTCGCTCGTGTTATATGTTTGTGGTCAGTATCCATTCAAGCGATTTTCCCAGGGTCCCTTTATTATCAGGCTCTTCAACGGTTGAGGACACGCTCTTTGCATCATGGGATGGTGTACGATCATGTCATCCTAATAGACTACAAGGCGACAGCGGAGTTCTTGTGGTGGCTATGCCACATAAATGGATGGAATGGCCAGGCAATTTTTGGCACGGCTCCAGATCTGGTCATCGGTTGGGGTGCTCTATGTGGAGTCTCTTCACCGGAGGGAGATGGTCTCCCCAAGAGTAAGCCCTGCACATAAACTGTCTAGAGTTACTAGCCAGGGCCTTTGGTATTCGAAGTTTTAATCGACTTTCATCAACATGTTCCATGCTGCTGTGCATGGACAATGTGTGCGCCGTAATATATATAAATCACCTTGGGGGCACAAGGTCGCAAAGACCTATCCTGTCTAGCGACAAAGTTCTGACAGTATTGCCTAGCCTCCAATATATCCATTTAGGCGGTTCACATACCAAGCAGTTTTAACGTAGATGCTGACTGGGTCTCTCGTTTTCTTTCGGATCATAGCGCTTGGGGGCTTCATCACTTCCTCTTCCAAAGCCTCCTGGAGATCCGGGGTCTGCTGGATTTGGATTTGTTTGCAACGCATATGAATACTCATCTTCCCCAGTTCTTCAGCTGGGGACCAGATCAGAATGTGCTGGTGACTGATGCTTAGCTCCAACCATGGTCACAGTCCAGACACTATGCATTCCCATTGTTTTGCTTCATTCCTCGCACATTGATCCACCTCTGTCGATTCAAGGTGGGACACACAATTTTGGTTCCCCACACTTCTCGAAATGTCCATCAATGTCCCCAGGCTGCTTCCGACATACCGGCTCTTGTCACCGACGTGGAGGGCTCTCCACATCTATCATTAGCCGGGGACCAATTTCAGCTGATAGTATGGTAACTTTCCGGGGACCTTGGGAAATCTCGGGAGTTCCACAGTCAACTGTTGATCTCTTGGCTGGGGCATGGGCACCAGGTACCAGACGATCATACCATTATGCCTGGGTCGCCTGGGCTCATTGGTGTTTGGGACGTGGTATGGATCCCGTATTTGCTTCTGTGACAGATGTCTTGCGTTTCCTTACCTAACTCTTTGAGAATGGCAAGGCTTATCGGACGGTTAATGTCTATCAGTCCACCATTTCAGCAGGTCATGCAGGGTTTGATGGTTTCCAAATGGGTAAACAGCCTCTGGTTTGTAGGCTGATGAAGGGTATTAAGATGTCTAGGCCTCCACGCCCTAGGTATGGGACGTTAACATATTTCTTCGGTTCTTCGATAGTTGGCCACCCAATGATGATCTATCACTTCAGCAATTGTCGGCCAAATTAGTGTCTTTGTGCTGCCTTATCTCATGTAAGAGACTTTCGGATGTAAGGGCATATGTTCGAGATGGTTCTTGGCCCAAACTTTTCCTAGCGATTCAGAGTACTTACCAGTTGCAACTGCTTCTCTAGTCAGATTGGTCAATGTCTCTTGACAGAAGTAGGGGTGAATACTTCTGTATTAGGGCCTCATTTGATTAGAGGAGCATCAAAAGCTGCCATTACTGGTTGCAGGTTAGAAGATGTATTTAGGGCTGCTGATTGGTCTAAAGAGGCCATATTTCGTTTTATTTTTGGGTCAAATATTCATTTGTCTGCTACAGTTATGGTTCAACTTTGAACTTGCATAATATGTGTCTTTATAAATTCTTAGATTTTGCTAACATGACGTAAAGACACGGAGGTAAGCAAACCCTTTAAATGTTTTAATGTGTGTTTTGCATTTACCCACCCGAGTGTTAACTGAATATTTGGGTATATTACTTCTATTTGTGCTAATTCATGATGATACAACGCGAATCATGCTAAGTATTTGCACATGATATTACCATATATTAATTGCCTTCCCTTCTATTATAAATCTGGACTTATATCTTTGAACCTTCCTTCAAAGGATAATTGGGAGATGTTTCCAGAGTTCTTCAGTTTTCTGTCCTTGATTTGGATTCTTGTTGAACCTTGTTATTTACCTTCATATTTTTTATTAATTTGCACTTTTTTACTCCAAAGAGGAGGAATTGACTTTTACAGTCAGTGTTATTGACAATAGGAGAGTTTACTGAGAGGTTTATTATGATTGGTTAACATTTTCTTTCTTTTCTGCTGAGGGAATTAAAAAAAAGAGATATGCATAATACTGGCCTAGCATTACTTTACATCACGTTATGCTAAGAATTGCTCTATACGTTTCTAAACAGAATAAACATTCTGTATTTTCTGACTACAACAAAATTTAGTCAAGACCATTCATTCAATCCCATTTTTTATAGGATTTAAGTGTGATGGTGTATCTATCATTACTGGTTTCATTTGCCTGAGGTTGCATCCTTTCCACATTTTTTTCTATTGAAGACAGTATTCTTCAATACAATAGCCATAATTCGTCAAACATACCAAACCTCAAATTTTTCTGTAGATTGCAGGTTGAATACAGTGTACTGCATTCAACCATGCAAGTCAATGGGTGCCCAGCTTTCTAATCACAATGTGATTAGAAGAAAAAATAAAAATAAAAATAAAAAGTTTAAAAAAAAAAAAAAATAATAATAACATGTAAAAATAATTTCCCACTGATGTCACAAGCTTTTGCATTTTGAGTCCTACTCATCTGTTTTCCACCACAAACAACAATCTTTTTTTGCCTTATACACCCTGTTTTGGGTTTTTTTTTAAATTTGTGCTGGTTAAATGTTATACTTTTACATATACCGTATTTGCTCGATTATAAGACGAGGTTTTTTCCAGAGCAAATGCTCTGAAAAATACCCCTCGTCTTATAATCGGACCTTAACTAGGTCTGACTATGAGACTAAGACCCAGATCCCCCGCAGCGATGCAGGGGACCTGGATCCTCCTGTCAATTCTGGAGGCACAGTGGCATTTAGAGGGTTAAAAGGCATATCATGGGGCACAGTGGCATTTAGAAGGTTAAAAGGCATATCATGGGGCACAGTGGCATATAGGGGGTATAAGGCATTTCTTGGACAGAGTGGCAAGCCAGGGGGGCAGATGTGCATAACTGGGGGGGCAGGTTGAAAAAAAAAGTAAATAAAAACAAAATATTTTTCTCAATCATAGCTTTTATTTAAAAAAATAAATTGTTCACATAGTTTAAATGAATTAACATTTACTGGTAAAACTTTTTTCCTATAGGGTCGTCTTATATTCAGGCTTTTTCTTTTTTTCATAAATTAAGATTCAGATTCAGACGATGGGGGTCGTCTTATAATCGAGCAAATACGGTACTTATTTGCACAAATAGCATTTTCATAAGTGGTGTGCAGCATTATTTTCACTTTGTTTACTTTACAAGTACATGGAAAATGGGCATCAATACAAAGATGCTAAACAAAAAGAAGACACTATTTAAACAATGTTTATCGCAACACTGAATTCATACTTACATGTCTTTAGGAAAATATGGAGATTTTCCAGAGCCATAATCCCATTTAAGTTCCACAGCGGCAATGAAGTATGTCCTCAGTTCTCCATGTTGACTACGAGGATCTGTATCCCAGTCTTCTTCATAAAGATTTATATCCTCTGGGCCTTTGTTTATATATTCATCATAATATACACTTCTAGTGTGGAATTTTTCCACCTGATTTACAGATTCAATAACCATCTTATTGTGTACCAAATCTTTTCTTGCTTTCTCATCAGAAATGTCTGCTATGTTTCTCATATTTTCTGCAAATGTTGTTGTAGAAATGTCTTTGTTGGATTTAACTTGGGTCCAGCGATCACTGGCTACAACTGAGCCTTGAAATATGTTTTTTGAATATTCTTCATATGTAGGAAAATCCATATTGTTTTTCATGGCCCTAGGAACTATTGGGCTCTTTAGCTTGCTTTGTGTATGAATTGAGGCATTTTTCTGAAAATCATCTATAAAGTCTTTATAATCATACTGATATATTTCATCATGTATAGGGCCACATCGTGAGACACTAAATGATGCTGTCATTCCCAGCTGGGCCAAAGGGGCTTCCAAAGGCGCTACAATCCAGTGTCCTGAGGAGAAGATTCACCATTACATATGTAAAATCACATATTATGTAACTGCTAACCCCAATGACCATAATCTAAGAAACAAAATTGGTTCAATTTATTTATTTATTAATAAAAATAAACAAAATTAGAGAGTGCAAGATTGTTTGAATACTGACCTGTTTTCTCCAGGACCATAACTATTGTCTCTCCACTAAGTGGGAAAAGGGTCAGTGTATCCTGGTAGCTTGAATCAATGATAAATGTGTTCCCTCCAAATTGTATTGACAGAAACTCAGTATCCTTACCAAGATTTAAAACATGCCATAGACTCACTTCATTCAGGCAGAGGTTGATATGTAATGAACTCTGAAGGCCATTTACATCTAAAAAAAAAAAAAAATACAACAGTTTTTTTTGTAGTATACGATCACTTATATGCAGTATAAGTTTGCGTAGTGCCGCTATTCTCTTTTGTGTGGCAGATATATATTTTATGTTTCATATTTTTTATGGTAAATACTGTATTTTTAATGTGTAGTTAGCGTTTTAAGTAATATTTTCAAAATGTTGAGCTACATATTGCTATATAACTAACCTATATTTTTCTGGTACTTTCAATTTTTATATAAAAAATAAATAATTTCCAATAGCTACTTTAGAACTTCACATTTTTATTATAAACATTATTTATTTTGTACTATTTGTAGATGACATGTATAAAACACTGTAACTCTCTTTTATAACTGTTATGTTTTCTGTGGTTCTTCAGAATAATTAATGCTGACACTCACTTTAGATGAACAGCTTTTCTTTAATCAGTAACAACATCACTTGTAGAGTCCTTGCTCAACTAACATCACCATGTGCTCACATAAAGCCCTCCTACTCAGAGAATCCCCCATCTATTAAAGCACCACAGTCCTTTAATATGCACATATTACTACACCTTCCTCTCTTAAGAAAATTACATACTGGTTGCAGTGGGGAAGGGAAGAGGCAAGCCAGCCTAGAGTCTCTCCCTCCCAACAAATTTGCCCTTTTAAGTGAGCACGTTGGGGAGGCAGACTCAGAGGTAGGCTTTCCGGAAAAAGCTGTTCTCTCTAACAGCCGGGAGAGCAGCTCATCCAATGTGCAGGGGATCCGAAAGGATGGAAAGCCCAGGCAGGTTGTGGTGGTAGGGGATTCAATAATCAGGAAAACAGACAGGGTAATCTATAGCTCTGATCCCAGCAACCGAATTGTTTGCTGTCTGCCCGGGTTCGGCATGTTGCGGACAGAGTGGATAGATTATTGGGAGGGGCTGGTGAGGATCCAGCTGTCTTGGTGCACATTGGCACCAATGACATAGTAAGAGGAAGATGGAGTGTCCTAAAAGGTAATTTTAGGGACTTAGATAGTAAGATTAAGAAAAGGACCTCCAAGGTAGTATTCTCAGAGATACTACCTGTGCCATGCGCTACACCAGAAAGGCAGCGGGAGATTAGGCAGCTAAATGCATGACTGAAGTCTTGGTGTAAGAAGGAGGGCTTTGGGTTTTTAGAGCACTGGGCTGATTTTGCTTTGGGGTACAATCTCTATAGTCGTGATGGATTGCACCTAAATGCAAGAGGGTCCAATGTGCTAGGGGAGAGAATGGCTAGACGGTTGGAGGAGATTTTAAACTAGAAATGGGGGGGGAGGGAATAAATACCGGGCTAGACAGTATAGAAAGGGAAGGCGATTTACTTAGTAACCAGGTGGGTGGATCTGGGGGCTTGGTCTATACAGATAATAGGGAGAAGCATATATTTTGCCCCCCAAAGCAAGGACAGAAAGCGATTGCAGCATCGGTATTAAATGACAAGCTAAAGGTCATGTCTACAAATGCTCGCAGTTTAGGGAATAAGATCCATGAACTTGTAACAGTTGTGGCAACTGAGAATGTTAATATAGTGGCTGTTACTGAGACATGGTATAATGAGAAAAATGACTGGGGCATATCAATACCGGGGTACTCTTTATATAGAAAAATATGGCCCTATATGTGAAAAATAACATAAAATCTAACTTAATACAAATTGGTGAGGAGAATTTAGAGTCGCTTTAGGTTAAAGTACAATTTGGCAAAAGTAAAGTAACTCGCATAGGTGTGATTTATAGACCCCCAGGACAAGTAGAAGAACTAGATAATCTACTAGTGGAGGAAATAGCTAAAATGACAGTGAAGGGGGATGTTATAATCATGGGTGACTTTAATCTCCCTGATGTAAACTGGAAAACGAAAGTAGCTGGTTGTACCAGGAGTGCGGATATTCTAAACTCCTTACTGGGATTATCTTTAAAACAGGTAGTTGAGGAACCAACTCGTAAGGAGGCCATATTGGATTTAGTGTTCACAAAGAGATTTGTTAACAGATATTTCTGTAGGTGAAAGTTTGGGATCTAGTGATCATCAGTCTGTGTGGTTTAATATACGAACAGTGGTTGAGTCACACCACACAAAAACAAAAGTTTTCGATTTTAGACTGGCACAATTTAAATGGCGTTCAGGAGAAATGGGATTTTGTAAAAGCTGTTTTATTGAAGATAACAGAAAATTGTATTAGGCTGGTCAGTAAGAGTAAAAAATTAAGGAAACCGCTGTGGTACTCTGCAGAAGTGGCCAAAATCGTGAAAGACAAGAAGTTAGCCTTTAGTAGATACAAAAATACCCAAAGTGAGGAAGATAGACAGATCTATAAAATTAGGCAGAAAGAGGCAAAGAAAGTTATAAGAGCTGCCAAATCACATGCAGAAGAACGAATTGCTCTCTCAGTAAAAAATGGAGATGAAACATTTTTTAGATATATAAATGAGAAAAGGAAAGTTAAACAAGGATTAGTTAGACTAAAAACAAAAGGAATATATGTAGAAGAGGATAAAGGTTTAGCTGACTGCCTCAATGAATTTAGTTTTTACAGATGAAAATGATGGAATGGGACCTCAGCTGGGAAAAAAAACTGAATCATTTCAAATATGTGAGTTTATCGAGGCGGAGGTTCTACTTCAGTTGTCTAAGGTAAAGACAAATAAGTCGATGGGGCCTGATGGGATACACCCCAAGTTATTAAAAAAGCTTGGGGGTATACTAGCAAAACAGTTAACTGATTTATTTAACGAATCATTGGTAACAGGAGTTGTCCCTGGGGATTGGAAAGTAGCGAATGTTGTGCCCATTCACAAAAAAGGCAGTAGGGAGGAGTCGGGCAACTACAGGCCAGTTAGTCTTACATCTGTAGTGGAGAAATTAATGGAAACAATGTTAAACAAAAAGATTGTTGAACATCTGAAGTCACATGGGTTTCAAGATCAAAAACAACATGGGTTTTCCTCAGGAAGATCTTGCCAAACAAATCTTATTGATTTTTTTTGATTGGGTGACTAAAGTAATTGATCAAGGTGGTGCAGTAGACATTGCGTATCTGGATTTCAGTAAGGCCTTTGACACTGTCCCACATAGAAGACTTATAAATAAACTGCAATCTCTGGGTTTAGATCCCAATGTTGTTGAATGGATTAAGGAGTGGCTGAGTGACAGACAACAGAGGGTTGTAGTGAATGGCGTATATTCAGAACAAGGTCTTGTGAGCAGTGGGATACCTCAGGGATCTGTACTTGGACCCATTCTCTTTATTTTTATTAGTGATATTGCAGATGGACTTGATGGAAAGGTATGTTTATTTGCTGATGACACAAACATTTGCAACAGGGTTGATGTTCCTGGAGGAAGAAGCAAAATGGCAAACGATCTAGGAAAACTGGAAAAATGGTCAGAGCTGTGGCAATTGGCATTTAATGTAGATAAATGCAAAGTAATGCACCTGGGGCATAAAAACCCAAGGGCAGAGTATAGAATATTTGGTACTGTCCTAACCTCAACGTGTGAGGAAAGGGATTTAGGGGTAAATATTTCTGAGGATTTAAAGGTAGGCAGACAATGCAGTAGAGCAGCAGGTAATGCTAGCAGAATGCTTGGTTGTATACCGAGAGGTATTAGCAGTAGAAAGAGGGAAGTGCTCATGACATTGTACAGATCACTGGTGAGACCTCACTTGGAGTATTGTGTACAGTACTGGAGACCATATCTCCAGAAGGATATAGAAATGTTGGAGAAAGTGCAGAGAAGGGCTACTAAAATGGTTTATGGATTACAAGATAAACCTTACCAGGACAGGTTAAAGGATCTTAACCTATATAGCCTGGAAAAAAGACGGGACAGGGGGGATATGATAGAAACATTTAAATACTTGAAGGGAATCAACAAGGTAAAGGAAGAGAGTTTATTTAAAAGGAGAAATACTACCACAACAAGAGGACACAAGCATAAACTAGAGGGGCAAAGGTTTAATGGTAACATCAGAAAATATTACTTTACGGAAAGGGTAGTGGACGCATGGAATAGCCTCCCAGCAGAAGTGGTAGATGTTAATACAGTAAAGTCATTTAAGCAAGCATGGGATAGGCATAAGGCCAAGCTAGATATAGGATAAGGGCAAGTACTAAAGGAAAGTACTCAGAGGTTGGGCAGACTGGATGGGCCTACTGGTTCTTATCTGCCGTCACTTTCTATGGTTCTATGTTTACTAAAGAAAAATATGCTATAACCAAACATTTATTTAACAAGTACTTATGCACACTGTCTCACTTGTTGGATATAGCTATATTAACATGACTTTATCAGTCTTTCAGGACTTTTCCTTTGACGTGTAGAACGTCTAACAACCTGATCAGTCTCTGATTCAGTCTCCATGTTGCAGTATAGTATTCCATCCGATTCAGTGTTGAAACATTTCTGGTGTTGTTCTTTTAGAATGTCTCTTCTATTTATTCTAATAATCCTTCCCTCCTCTGAATCGTGTAAGATCTAGGTTGCACTTGTTCATCTATGGAACCTTTCTGTGTCCATATATTGTCCTTGTCCTCTTATGCAGCTCAGGTAAAGATTTAACTCTTGAGTTGAAATAGACTTTTTGTTTCTCCTTCTGATTCTCTTTAAACTGCTTTACCTGTACATCAGTCCTTGTTGCAAGCAGGTCATCCTTCATAGATAGGTTAGTATCCAGGTGTCTTCCCATAAGAAGTTGTGCAGGCGAGTAACCACATGCAAGTAGCATACTGCGATACGCAAGCAGTGCTCTATAAAACTCACTTTTGCTCTCTGCAGCTTTCTGCATTAGTTTTTTGACAATTCCAACAGATTTTTCAATCAGTCCATTGGACTTTGGCTTGATGTAGTATGTACAAATTCCCATTCTTTGGCAAACTGTGTGAATCGGGCATTGGCAAATTGTGGGCCATTGTCAGTAAACACTTCTTGAGGAATTCCATGTCTAGCAAAGACTGACTTTATGCATTGAATCCCATTCTCAGCCGAAGTTGATCTCAATCCACATACTTCTGGATACAAGGAATGGTAATCAGTGAAAATGACAAAATCTGTGTTGTTACATGTAAACAAGTCAACACCAACCTTTTGATAAGGCCTTTCTGGAACTGGATGTGGCTGCAGTGGTTCTTTTGCATTGCACACGTGGTACTTTAAGCATGTATCACAGGAGGACACTATATCAGAAATGTCTTGGTTCATTCGTGGCCAGAACATTACCATATTTCCAGGCGTATAAGACGACCCCCAACTTTTCCAGTTAAAATATAGAGTTCGGGCTATACTCGCCGTATAAGACTACCCCTCTACCCAGTATACAACAACCAGCCAATCACGGCAAGCGATGTACCTTACCAGTGATTGGCTGGTTGTTGTATACAAAGCCTACTTGGATTGGGTGGGTCAGCTCTCCCTAACATATGCCTGTCCACACACACATGTATAGACATTGTAACGTTTAACCCTTCGCTGGAATTGTTCAAACTCTATGCTGCTCATTTTCTTTGCCAACCATTAGTGGGCCCCCCTTGTCACTCTGCAGCACTCAGACCTGATCGACATGTCCAGGTGCACCTTATTTCCTGGATTACACAGCCTTTATAAACCTGCCCAGCCCTTCAGTCTGGTCCTTGACATTAATGTTTCTGGACTACCTGTTTTGATCCTGTACCTGATTTGTTCCTGTTCCTGAGTTGCGGCCAGCACCCCACAAGTGGACTCCCAAGCTGAGTACCCTGCAAGCGGACTCCCAAGCCGAGTGCCCTGCAAGCTGAGTACCCTGCAAGTGGGCAATCTGCCGTGTGCCCTGCAAGTGGGCAACCTGTCTTATGCGCCCTATCCAGAGGGCTACCTGATCTGTTCCTGAGTTGAGGCCAGCACCCCACAAGTGGACTCCCACATATATATATATATACACACCAGCTTACAAACACACAAATACCTACACTGCTCTTACACACACCTGACCATACACATACACTGACCTTACACACACACATATATACACATACACTGCACTTACACCCCTTTCTCCCCATCTCTTACCTTTCTCATCTTCTATTTTCCATCCAGTTGTGGGAGCAGGAGGTCTGTCATTTCAGACCTGCTTTACTGCTCCCTCATCACTACGGGTCGGCAATTGATGCCGAGCGCCGGGATATGACGTCATCAATAGCCGGCGCGTAGTGATTAGGGAGCACGGAAGCCGAGCTCTGAAGTGCCAGACCTCGAGCTCCCTAATGTTGGGCTAGTTAGAGGGAGGTCGTGATCTCCCCAACCAGCCCTGCTCATCGGGCGCCCGCTGATCAGGGCTAGTTAGGGAGATCATGATCTTGCACCTACCTCGGCGCGGCCCAGGGGAGGCGGCTTCTCTGCTCGCCCCTCCCCTAGAGATATGCAACAGTTTTAGGGGCTTCGTGGGGAATCGTGATTCTCCAGTCTGGCTCGGTAAGTTTGAGCACCCGGCGTATAAGATGATCCCCGACTTTTGAGAAGATTTTCATGGGTTAAAAAGTCGTCTTATACGCTGGAAAATACAGTACTTCTCTTGCTCGTTTCCTGCATTTTTCAATGCCTAAATGACCTTCATGGATTTTCTCCAGCATGAGCTTGCGGAGACTATGAGGAATCACAATCTTACTGCCTTTAAAGATGATTCAATTTAAGACAGTTCAGCTCTGCAGTTTCAGTATTCTTGGACTCCAACTATGCAAATCTGTTTGACATCAGGCCATCCGATTTGAATAGCACGTTTAACTCTATCCAAAGTAGACTGTTTCTCTGTTTCTTGACGGATCATCTGCATCTTTGCATCTGTAATAGGCATAGCTGAGGTGACCATATCCACGTAAACTTGAATTTCTTCAGCTGCTTTTTTCATCTTGACCAGCTGTTTCATCCACTGCTCTGGACAATGCATCAGCCGTATACATCATTTTTCCTGGTGTGTATGTCACCTTTAGGGTATAACGTTGCAATTTGATCATCATTCTTTGAATCCTTAGAGGACAGTCATTGAGAGACTTTGTGAACAATGCTATCAACGGTTTGTGATCAGTTTCCATTTGTCGAGCCCTGTCAAATAGCATGTAAATAGTTTTGTGATATACTTCTGGGGCAGACGCAATACCAAATGGTAATCTCTGAAATCTGTATCTGGCATATGGTGAGTTGAACGTACACAACTTTGAACTGGCTCTATCCAACTTCAATTACCAACTTCAATCCAGAGGAAGCATTGCGACATGATCTCTTCGCGAGTAGGTAACTTAAAATGTTCTCTTTTTATTGCTTTATTTAAATTGCGAGGATCCAGGCAAATACGTAATTTTCCATTTTTCTTATCTACTATTACCAGAGAATTTCCCAGTTGGTTCATCTATTTTTGCAATGACTCCCATGCTTTTCATTCTATCAAGCTCTGCTTGAAGTGCAAATTACACTTTTCTGTAGGCATGTACCACCGTCAGTACCGTTTTGTCTATCCTGATGGTGTGTTCACCTGGCAGACAACCAAGCCCATTAAATAAATCACTGTATTATTCCAATAAGCCTTCATATTCTGGATCACTTCCAGTTTCTAGCACAAGTACTCTTTTCACTAGATTCAGTCTTTTACAAGATGATAAACCTAATATTGCTTGAACATTTTTTGTGCACTTTAGTTTTATATGTCACTTTTGCCTGTAACTCTGATATTAGTCTCCTGTAGTGCTGGTCTTGGCTTCAACAGATTAAACACAGACTCTGATATCACATTAATTTGAGCTCCTGTATCTAATTTAAATGACATCTTTATACCTGCACTGTAAGGATCCAGTCCTCTGTTTGTTTCTCATCATGCAGCAGTGTGTCTACATAGCATTTTCATTCAGTGTGTGAACTTGCTTTCCTGCACTTTTGCAGCAGCGTGCAAAATGATTTAATTTACCACATTTATTACATATGCAGGACATTTTCTCTGTTGATGTTCAGTACCACATCTATTACAAAACTTTTGCTGTTTCTTTTTGTGTTTTGCATTTTTTTATTCTCCATTGTTTTGCCTCACTCAGTTGATCTACAGTGCATGTTTCGGTAACTAACTCTTTAGCCTGGGATTTAACTGTTTCAGCTGCTCTACACAATGCTAAGGCCTTGTCCAGATTCAGGTCTTGCTCTCTAAGTAGCCTTTCTCTCAGTCCATTATCTGGTATTCCACATACAATTCTGTCTTTTATTAAAGAATCTGTTAATTCTCCAAACTCACATGTTTTGCTGCGATTTCTCAGCTCATTTACATACTAATCAATCATTTCTCCTGGCTTCTGCATGCATGTAAAAAATCTGTGCCTTTCATATGTGACATTCCTTTTAGGTATGCAATATTCTTCAAATGTATCCATTGTTGGGATTCATTTTAGATTATGTCCTTCTGGAAACAAAAAGTTATTGTACACTTCCAGTGCTTCTTCACCCACTACATGCAGAAATAATGAGGATTTCATTTTATCACAGTCAGCATCAATTGCAGATAGATATAATTCAAATCTTTGTTTCAATCTCTTCCAATTTGCAGCGACATTCCCAGTTAACTGAAGTTTTGGTGGTGGTTGCAGAGCTTCCATGTTTTCCTACCTTGCTTTTTGCAGACTTTATTCAGCTCTCAGCAAGATGGCATCTTGTTGGAACACTCTTCAGCAGACTTTTAGACACCATACTCTCAATCCTGTACTTCTGACACCATGTTATGTTTTCTGTGGTTCGTCAGAATAAATAATGCTGACACTTACTTTAGATGAACAGCATTTCTTTAATCATTAACAACATCACTTGTACAGTCCTTGGTCAACTAACATCAACATGTGCTCACATAAACCCCTCCTACTCAGGGAATCCCCCGCCTATTAAAGCAACACAGTCCTGCACATATCACTACAATAACCTTGTCTACGTACTGTGCACAAGAGTTTGTTTTGTAGACTTCACATGTAACATTTTGTTCTGAGATGTGTTTCCATTAATCTGATTGAAGTTCTCCTCTTGATACCAACTGATAGATTCATCAAATACAGAGAATACAAGAAGGTGCTCCTTGTCTGTAACTATCTGTAGATAGATGGGAACAATGTTATTATGCACATAAATGTCAGAATAACTTTACATTGTAAATGCCTGCTTCTAATGATGTTTCCATCAGTACTCAGTATTCAGCCTCATAATCATTTTGTTCCCCCATTCCCTGTTCTAAAAAAAAATGAAAATGCTACCGACATATCATCATTTTATGGATTCCCTCATTTGTATATGTCTGCTATTTTATACGTAAGCTTGAAGAATACTACAGGTTAGGTTCCTGTCAGGCACGGGTCCGATGACCAATCCCTACACTGGTTCACTCACCTTTGGGTAGGGGACACAGAGCCCTGGCAGGCTGCCACATCTCCTCGCGAGAGTCGGTGTTACCCCCCTCGTATAGTCCATTGTTCTCTCTGTCCTCACAGAGCAGGTGCCAGGAGCAGACAAACACAGCTCCCTATGTTTCCTCTTTTTGGGGAGTAAGTTATGGAGCAGTGATAGTGTCGTCACATGGTATGACTCACCCACATGCCCTATAAAGCCCCAGGTGTCCCTGTTACCTATGCTCAAATATTCTGGTGCTACCTTCCTGATACAATGTGTCTCTACCGCTGTACTTTTTGCCCTATTTACCTATTGAGCCGCTATCTGCCTTGACCCCTTGGTTGTTACCTGTTTTTTCTATTTAACCGCTGCTTACCTTGACCCCTGGATTGTTACTTTTTTATGCTATTTGTCCGCTGCCTGCCTCGACCGCTGGATTGTTACCTGTTTGACCATGGCCTGCCTATTGACCCATGGAATGTATCTGGACTTTTCTTATTACTGCTTGAAGGGTCTCACCTTTACCCTGCTCCATCACTCCCGCCTTGGACTTCTATTCCAAAAACCCAACAGGGCCCTAACAGTTCTACCTACAGAAAGGTGTCCTTTTTTATTCATGTGAAAATAAAAAACAAGGATACATAAATCCTGCAACGTACTACAATCCAATGCAAAGCATCCTCAGTACAATCCAATCAAAACATCCACTGTAATTACTGCAATGCAACATAAGGCAATTAGAACAATCCAATTTTCACTTACGTTCCCAAAGTACGTTACTTGTAATATTAGGGAAAAATCAAAGGAATTATGATAATGTTGTGACAGGTGGTGAATCAGGTGTGAGTGAGACTCCTTTAGAGTGTCCATAAGAGAATAGTCCCTCATCATGCTATGAATTACCCAGTGGCAGTCATGGAGTATAACCCACTCCTGTTTTGACACCAGGTCATTCCTGGAAAAGCACAAAGCGTTGTGTTTGGTAAATTTGGCAAATTCATAGGAAGCCAAGAAAAGGAGGCCAGACCCCCCCCCCAGATGAAATTACATGAGCCCACATTTACTCACACACTCTCTCGCATTCTCATTCACGCTCTCTAAATGTTTCCCTACCTTGTCTGCCTACAACTTCCACATCTCCCTACCACTTCCACATCTCCCTACCACTTCCACATCGCCTTCATCTTCTATCTTTTATCTTCTCCCTTCTCTTTTATCTTAAATTTGCTATCTTCTTCCTTATCTCTGCGGACATAACCCGGTGGGAACTTCCACCAAAACAACAGTGATTTTGGCGCGTCCACTGCTCCAATTGGAGGATCTGCCCTATTCTTTTAATCATATTTGATAAGAAATATAAGCAGGCCAGAAGACAAAGAATGTCCCACTGCCTACATGCACCCACACATGAAATTCACTGCCTTATTGTGGGAGGCATCTCCATGTACAGTTTGAGAAGTTCCCATAGTGTTATATATCACTTAACTGTCCTACCTGTCTTAAATGATCTGGCAGTAGTGGCCAGCTACTTAAATTGCCCCACTCGGCTCCATTGTAGGGCTGGCCCTGGTAGGAACAATTGTAAGGGCTTTCTGTAAATGGCCAGTTTGTGCACCACAGCAGCAGCAGAGAAGTGGTATAATAAGAACACCAAGGTTTGTGAAAAGAAAACAAAAAAATGGCAATAAGGGGGAGGGGTGGCCCTATATGTGAAAAATAACACAAAATCTAACCTAACACAAGTTGGTGAGGGAAACATAGAGTAAATTTGGGCTACATTGCAATTTGGTAAAAGTACTGTAACTTGTGATTTATAGACCCCCAGGACAAGTAGCAGAGCTAGATAATCTACTAATTGAGGAAATAGCTAAAATGACAGTGAAGGGGGACGTTATAATCATGGGTAACTTTAATCTTCCTAATGTGAACTGGAAAAAAAAGTAGCTGGTTGTGCCCACAGTGCAGATCTTCTAAACTCCCTACTGGGATTATCTTTAAAACAAGTAGTTGAGGAGCCAACTCGTAAGGAGGCCATATTCGATTTTGTGTTCACAAATGGAGATTTGTTAACGGATATTTCTGTAGGCGAAAGTTTGGGATCTAGTGACCATCGCTCAGTGTGATTTAACATATGAACAGTGACTGAGTCACACCACACAAAAACAAAAGTTTTAGATTTTAGAAAAGCTGACTTTTCTAAAATGAGAATATGTGTAAAAGAGTCAGACTGGGGTCATCTGAATGGAGTCCAGGAGATATGGGATTATTTAAAAGTTGAATTATTGAAGATAACAGAAAATTTAATTAGGCTGGTCAGTAAGAGCCAAAAAGTAAAGAAACCACTGTGGTACTCAGCAGAAGTGGCCAAAATACTAAAAAAAATTTAGTAAAAAAGTTAGCATTTAGTAAATACAAAAAAAATTCAAAGTGAGGAAGATATATAAATGAGAAAAGGAAATTAAAACAAAGAGTGGTAAGATTAAAAGCAAAAGAAGCAAGGTATGTAGAAGAGCATAAAGGTCTAGCTGACTGCCTCAATTAATATTTCTGTTCAGTTTTTACAGATGAAAAAAATGGAAATTCCTCAGTTAGGAAAAAAGACTGAGTCATTTGATACATGTGAGTTTATCGAGGTGGAGGTTTTACTTCAGCTGTCTAAGGTAAAGATAAATAAGTCGATGGGGCCTGATGTGATCCACCCCAAGTTATTAAAAGAGCTTGGTGGTATACTAGCAAAACCGTTAACTGATTTATTTAACAAATCATTGTTAACGGGAGTAGTCCCAGAGGATTGGAAATTAGCGAATGTTGTGCCCATTCACAGAAAAGGCAGTAGGAGGAGTCGGGTAACTACAAGCAAGTCTTACATCTGTGGTGGTGAAATTAATGAAAACTAAAGGACAGGATTGTTGAACATCTGAAGTCACATGGGTTTCAAGATCAAAAACAACATGGGTTTACCTCAGGAAGATCATACCAAATTAATCTTATTGATTTTTTTGATTGGGTGACTAAAATAATTAGTCAAGGTAGACATTATGTATCTGGATTTCAGTAAGGCCTTTGGCACTGTCCCAAATAGAAGATTTATCAATAAACTGCAATCTCTGAGTTTAGATCCCAATATTGTTGAATGGATTAGGCGGTGGCTGAGTGACAGAAAACAGAAGGTTGTAGTCAATGGCGTATATACGGAGCAAGGTCTTGTTATCAGTGAGATACCTCAGGGATCTGTACTTGGACCCATTCTGTTCAATATTTTTATTAGTGATATTGCAGAAGGTCTTGATGGTATGTTATGATGGAAACCTCCATCACTGGGACCACTGGAGAGGCCTGAGAGCCAGTCTCCTCCCTACCTACTATGGGGCCTGGCTTTGTAAAGACCTCTGTGAGTACCCCCAGCAGTATATCATCTCATCACTTGCTGAGGAGATTATCTCCGGCAGACAGCCAGGATATGCAACCAGGGAGTGACCACCATTGTTTTAGTATAATGTCAGACATGATGCACTACTATGTTGTAAAAGTCAGTCGCTCCCCAGTTCCACCACTACAGACATTTACCCTGGCCAAATCATATAACTGATTTTGGCCAATAATAGATAGTGGAGATTTGGACCCCTTTGAATTGTTAATCCCTTCGCTGACCCTGTTGTTTCTGGGAGGCAGATTAAGGGGTGGTTTGTATCCCAATATCTTGATTTGTGTTAATGTGTGTTTTCCAGCCATGTGTGTGAAAAATAAAGCAGTCTACGTTTTGGTTATACCCTACACTGAGTCTCGGCTAGTGACTGAGAAACCGGGGAAGGAGTGCATTGTTCCAGGCTAAGGCAGCACAAGTCAGCGGAGGTAGACAGTCGGACTATCCCGCTCCGTGACATACCGTATTTGCTCGATTATAAGATGACCCTGATTATAAGACGACCCCCCCAAATCTGAATATTAACTTATGAAAAAAAGAAAAAGCCTGAATATAAGACGACCCTATAGGAAAAAAGTTTTACCAGTAAATGTTAGTTCATGTAAACTATGTGAACAATTGTTTGTTAATAAAATCTATGATTGAGAAAAATATTTTGTTTTTATTTCCTTGTTTTTTTTTCAACCTGCCCCCCTAATTATGCACATCTGCCCCCAGGCTTGCCACTCTGCCCCAGAAATGCCTTATACCCCCTATATGCCACTGTGCCCCATGATATGCCTTATAACCCTCTAAATGCCACTGTGCCCCATGATACGCCTTTTAACCCTCTATATGCCACTGTGACCCATGATATGCCTTTTGACCCCCTATGTGCCACTCTGCCTCCAGAAATGCCTTATACCCCTATATGCCACTACTGACTGCACCATTACTTCTAGTACCGGTACTTTTACAGGTTGTACAATGGCCACATCTAAAAAAGCCTTTTTTATCATTTAAAAAAAGGTCTTTTTGTTCTATTTTGAATATCTCTTCCAGCGTTTTTTCTAATAAAACATTTGGGTAACCCTTTTGTAAAAAATCACTTTTTATTTTATTGGCCTGCTCTTGAAAGACTTCCTCATCTGTACAATAGCGCCTAACGCTTGTAAATTCTCCTTTTGGGATACCGGTTAACCAGGGACTGTAGTGTCCACTGTTGTATAACACATAACTATTTACATCCACTTTTTTAAAGTGCGTTTTAGTGCAGAGTTGTAGATCATGGATATAGATTGAAAGGTCTAAAAAAGAGATTTCGGAGGAGCTATATTCGGTAGTAAGGTTGATCCCCCAATTGTTATTATTGAGGTGAGTCAAAAATAAATTTAGGTCCCTGACCAGATAAAAAATATATCGTCTATGTAACGGCGATAGGCAATCAGCTTTGTCCTCCAGTTATGTGGTGAAAAAACAAAATGTTCTTCCCAAAAAGCCATAAATTTGCATAACTAGGGGCAAAGCGAGTGCCCATCGCCGTCCCACGTTGTTGCAGAAAGAAAACTTCTTCAAATATAAAATAATTGTTATGAAGTATCCATTTTATTGCTGAAATTATGAATTCTCCCTGAATTTTTGGAATAGACGTTTCCAAATTCAAGAAAAATTCCACTGCCTCACACCCTTTGTTATGGTCAATATTCGTATATAGAGAAGATACATCGCAAGTGACCAATAAATAATTATCTTTCCATTCTATCTCCCTTAATAAATTCAATAAACTCATGGTGTCTTTCAAATAGGACTTTGTTTTTATCACCATGGGTTGTAAGCATATGTCTATATATTGGGATAAATTTGCAGGAAGCGAGCCTATTCCAGACACTATTGGTCGACCAGGGGGATTTATTAAATCTTTATGTATTTTGGGTAATACATAAAAAGTTTTAAATTAATTTGTTGCACAAATTTGTAAACTGTATGTCAACTGGAAACAAGAAATCTGAAAAAAATACATTAATAACTTTTACTGAACATATAATACTGCTTTCTTTACTACCCCCCCCAAAAAAAACCAAGGTCCAAAGTGACAAATTAGTCTATCATTATATACTGAGGCAGACATTAAAAGTGGAACAGCATAACTACTACCACTAAACATTAAGCCAGATACTGACAGGGGTACAGGATAACTGCTATCATTATATACTGTGGCAAACACTGACGGGGGTAGAGCATAACTGTTATCATTATATACTGAGGCACACACTGAGGCACACACTGATGGGGCATTACTGTTATCATTATATACTGAGGCAGACATTGATGGGGGTACAGCATAACTGATGGGGCATTACTGTTATCATTATATACTGAGGCACACACTGATGGGGTACAGCATTACTGTAATCATTTTATACTGAGGCACACATTGACAGTGGTACAGCGTAATCCCTATCACTACACAGATGCCAGACATTGACAATAATGCAGCATAACCCTACTATACTAAGCCAAACATTGATGTGGTGTAGGCCTACCACTTCAGTTTCTGGCTTAGTATATAGTGATAGGGGTTATACTCAGTAGTGGGATTCAAATTTTTTTGTAACCACTTCCGACACACACACACAGACTCAGGCAGCCACACACACACACACACACACACAGAGACTCAGGCCGTCACACACAAAGACTCAGGCAGTCACACACACACAAAGACTCAGGCAGTCACACACACAGGGACTGTCCCAAAAGTTGTGTTATAAGTAAAATTTACTGTAAAATAGGTACTTTGAACAATTTCAAGCTGTTTAGCAAATATATATATAAATCAGTTAATCAAAGTGTTCAATATAAGTCTGGAAAAAGTATATGCACTGGTGCTTTTTAGATTATTGATTGAGATTTTTCAAAAACATTTTAAGAGCCACTAAACATTTTTAAATCTACTTCTTGGAAACAAGGTGAAAACTGCATGTACATCAAGAAACAGTTTGACTCAAATTTGTATATGCTGTTTTAACCTTTTTTTCAAAAAGTATATTTTTTCTTTACAATCAATCTAAAAAGCACCAGTGCATAGTTTTAACTACCATTAATTAATTAATGCTAACTACTAGACTACTAGACTAGGGCACCAGGGAGGTCTTCGTGTTTATCTTCGGGGAAAAAAAATTCTTCGTATTCCGCAAATATTCGCCTGTTCCTATCTTCTCTTCAGGCTAATATTCGTGGACATTCTTTCTTTGTTTTTTCTTTGTTTTTTCCAGTTTTGTAGAAGGGGTTAATATGGGGTTAACGCGGTACGGACTACGCAGCAGCTCCGGCGCCAGGAGTTTAAATGTCCGTTTAAATGTCTGTATGAGCAACTCTATTAGTCGCCAGCAGGGGGCCCCCTGCTGGCGACTAATAGATTGTAAGTTCTCTTATCCTTTTGTGTCGGTTTGTTACTTGATTTTTAATATTACTGACTGATTGTAACAGCGCTACACACATTTATATAAATGTAATGTCTGGCATAGTATATAGTGATGGGAGTTATGATGTACATTCAAGCATAACTCCCATAATTAAATACTGAACAAGACATGGCAATGGTACAGCATAATACCCATCACTCTCACACGTTTACTAATCCACTCGCACTCTCTCTCTCTCTGAATGTCTTCCTACTTTTCCTCTGTCACTGTCAATGTTCCCACTACAACTCCTTTTCCTCCTCCTCCTCCGCTTCATTCTTCCTCCTTATTAGATCTCCTGGTGCAGTGGTCACAGAAGGCGGTGGGTGCAGCTTTAGTGTTGTCCGCTGGGATATGACAGCAAATCCCAACGCACAGCAGCAGTTGCCGTGCGCATCGCAAGGGAGCAGGATCGGAGGTCTGCATTAACAGACCTCCCTTGATTGACTTTAAGCCGGTTAGAGGTAGATCCTTGATGATTAAAAATTATAGCGCTGCCCCATACAGTTCTTTTTAAACCTAAAGCACAGTAGGACAAGTGCAGGGTATGCATTGTAATGGGTATTTTTTAAGCTGCAGTCAAGGATGCAACTCAAAACTATGCAAGAAAAAGCATGTGCCATAATGTAGAGGTTGGATTGTATAAAATGTCTCTAAAAAAGTGACGTCTTTTTATAAAAATGTAGTTTAATCATATTGCTACAAGCCTATCTATCCTAACATTTAAGCTTCTCTACTCACAATACAAACAGAATACAATTGGCACTTTCATGTTAAATATTTATAAATAGTGTAAATTACAAAATGTAAAAGAATAAATAATTTTCCTCATGTATCACATTTTATGTTTCAGTATGGAAGCACATTGTTTTCTGCGTCATTAGTACCTGGCTACCACGTTGGTCTAGTGTCTGCTTTGTACATATCAACAGAGGTCCAATAAGTCCAGAAGCAAAATCTCTTTGTGGATGTAGAGAACTGGAATAGTATCGAGTGAGGCATCTTGAATCAGAGGATTCAGGGGCATCATTTTTGGTTACTTTCCAGATATAGGTTATAGATTCATTTGGATACACAGGATATTTCTTCAACTGCATACCTGCATGGAACAAGCATAATAAGTAAATGCCTTTTCCTAACCCCCAGGCTAATTAACACACTTACACATCTGTGCTAAAACACTCATACATACACCAAGTAATTTGGAAGTGGTGCTCCTGAGAGGGAAAGGTGGCCATTAGTGGCTACTACATGACAATGAATAATTATCGCATAGTCCAGGCTGGCAGGGTGGAACCCTGACACTCACTCTCTCTTACTCCATTACCTCACCTGCAGTCAGCTTTCTTTCTGGCTATTCACATGGTGCTCAAGTAGCCCCGCCTTCTGTCCAGTGTCATGTAACGTTGTGTTATGTGACCCTGTTGTGTTTTAGCCTCTTTGGGCTGATCTATACATTTTTTTCAGGTCGGAAGACCTTTGGAGCAGGGCAGGAGGCAATCTCCACCTGGCCACCCCAACCCTAGTATCTAGGCAGAGAGGTGCAGATTCCTTGCCCACTAACATGAGCATATACCCTGGTCCTGTTACTATGTTGTGTTATGCTTGTCATGGGTACCATCAGCAAAAAAACATATCACTTATGTAAAGGCTGTTTTGAGTCTGTATTTGATGGAAGGGTCTCGAAGGTTATAAAGACCTCCTTCAGGACCCTCACCCTCAGGGCATTTTCGTTATCATTTTCAAGGCATTTCACTAGCGGTTCCGGGGCATTTACTTGGGTATTTTGAGCATTTTCGTTGCACCTCAATTAGGCATTCAGCTCCCTGGAATTATTCCCTGCTTCTCCAGACGTCCTCAACTCCCACGCAAGCACGCGCACTTTATTCATTTGGGCAATATACACAGCTGTACCACCCGGAAGTGTGTTTTAAGTGGTTTGTTTTTTTTGTACCTGCATGACGAGACGCTTGTGTATTATTAAGATACACTCCTTGTCTCACATCTAATTTTTTTTATATATATACACTACTGCGTTGTTGTACACGTTTTTATTGCGTGTCTACTCTCTCTCTGGCCTCCTCCTCCCCTTTCCCTTTGGTGGATGTATCGCTAACGTCCTTCCATTTCCACAACATATTTTCCCTTTACTCTTTACATTACACATGTCCTCTCCCTGGCCTGTCCACATACACACAAGTTATAACTCATTTCTTTTAATTTTTTTTAATTTTTTTATTATTCCACATGTTGGAGGTCTTGCTACCTCACTTAGGGACGATCCCTACCTTTCTGTGTTACTCCTATACAAAGTCTAGGTTCCCACCCCACTCACCGGCCCTAGGCAATATGGGCCGAACACTTTTGAAGTTCTCTTTAAGTTTTCAGTTCTGTTAGTTTCTGTTTATCTCTGGGAACGGTTCTCTTGATACTAGGCTCCTACATTATATGTCACATTTTGGCTACTGATATGCTGCTTCTGACTCATATTCTGGAATGACTCGTTAATATATGGCTTATTTACGGATTGGTCGCGACTTACCTTGTTATTTGCTGTCGGATGTTCTTACCTGGCGTCCATTAATTTTTTTGTCACTTAACGTTAATGGCCTTAATACTCCCCATAAACGGAGAATGCTTTACTCTGAGGCCAAGAAAGTGCGTGCTCATATCTTATGTGTGCAGGAAACCCATTTTAAGCAATCTAACCCCACAACATTTTTTGTGAAATATTTCCCTTGGCACTTTCACTCCATGGCAAAATCTTGTAAAGCGGGAGTCTCTATTTTTATTTCTAAACAACTGTCTTTTCAACTTGTTAAGAAAACGGTGGACCCCCGGGTAGATTTCTGATCCTTAACTGTGTTGTTAATTCTGTTGATTATACCTTGTTTTCCTTCTAACACCAAACACATCACAAGCCCACTTCCTTAAAAAATTATTGTCCAAAGTAGACTCTCTTAAGAAAGGTCACCTTATCCTTAATCCCCTCTTAGATACCTCCTCAGCCCTTACTGGCAGATATGGTCGACAGATGAAAGCTCTCGCTCACAGCCTTTCTGTATCCTTACACTCGTTACAACTCTATGATGTGTGGCATCTCCATCACCCCTCTGAGAGGGATTACTACGATGCTGTGCTCCAATGGAACATCAGCATTGAAAGAGTTAAAAAAAAAACAAAACATAATAATAATAAAAAAACAAAAACAGCACTGACCTGGAAGTCCAGGGTGCTTCCCCGTCAAATGCTGTGAGTTTAGTAAATGGGCTGATGATGATCAGATCACTCCTAACCAACTGTTAGTTTTAAAAAAATCCTGGCTCCTAACTTTTTTAGCTGGCGCCTAGATTCACAACAAATTTGTCAAGCCCTGACTTATGTCATCTTTATGCAGTACATGTCGATGCCAATTAGTTAGGATTCTATTTTATTTATTTCCAAAAAAAGGCCACCAAAATCCTCAGCACCAGGCCCGTGATGCTCTTAATCCGGCCGTGCCTCCAATGTGCGTCAGCCAACTTTAATCCAGCTTGTACCCACAGTGTGCTCCAGCCTTGTGCAGTTTCATTTGGCTAAATTTGTTTTAAATGGTTTGTGGACTAACTTTTTTTTTACTGTTTAAGTAATTTAGTATTGATAGAATGACATATAAAAGTTGATAAAAAAAAATTGCCACTGCTTTTTTCATTATCGCCAAATTAACCCTGTATTAATATGCATTATAAAGCTCAACGGCCATATTTGAGTGCAGCCCACGCACACATACATTTCTGATGAAGTGGCCCACTGCAGAAACAACTTGGACACCCCTGGTCTAAAGGATCACCCTTGGTTGGATGTTAATACTATTGTTGAAATACCAAATTTAAGGGAAGGTTTAATCCTTTCATCATGGTTTAATTCATATAAACTCTCGTATTGACTTCTCACTTGTTGCAAGATCGTGAAACGTCTAGTCACCAAAAAGATTTACATGCTTCTAAAGCAGCCTTGAATCAGGCAAACGAAAACCCAGGCAGAGTACAAACAGTTGAGAATTAACTATAAACAGGTTTGATTAATTAACCCCTTCAAAGCCCGGAGCAATTTTGCCATTTTTGCGGTATGTCTGTTTAGCGATTATTCTCCTTTCCTGTGAATAATGTACCCATGTAAACTATATATTGTTTTTTCAAGGAGAGATAGAGCTTTCTTTTGATACCATAGTTGGATGATTAGCTGAAAATTTAGGGATATCCTGTCCTCGGATGTCCTTCCGGGTTACGTCAGCAGTGACGCAACCCGGAAGGGAATGCCCGATCGCGCGTTTGAAACTGCCGGTAAGCTGTTACAGGAGATCGGCAATGCCGGCTTCTGCTGTCAGTGGGGAGTCCAGGCTGTCAAACGACAGCCTGATCTCCCGTGCAGCGGCAGGGATGTGTCCCTGACGCTGCACGAAGGGCTGGACGTACCGGGACGTCCATAGGGGTTTCTTAATAGGCGTTTTTTGGACGTCTTGGTACGTCTGTAGGGGAATGAAGGGGTTAACTGATAAGTATTTTACACTTCATTGCCAGTACTCTGATGCTAAGAGCAGGGAAACAGATTGTCCGTATGATCTTGATAACTATCAGAGGGAGATACGAGAACTCCAAGACAAATTGTCTAAAGACCAACAGGATAGTGTGCAAATGGCTATTTTTGAATGGTGAAGGTGATGAATGAATTAAAACCCACACCACCGTGACAGAGTCTACTGTTTGATGTTTGAGTAAGTAATTACAAACTGTACAGGTTAAACAATTGGCTTCTGTTCAGTCACAACGGAATCATAAGGTTAAATTCTCTGATACACATGATTCATTTGATTATGATGAAAATAAGATGGTGGCTGAGAGTGATGAGATCAGAAGGTCATACTTCAGGTGATCCATCTGCAATGTTACAAGGTGCCCCTACGGCCAGAACACACAGATCAGACAGGCGTAACTCTAGTGGAGCGAAAAAGCATACTAAGGGGTTGCCCGTACCTGTCTATGATGCCTCTAAGGTAATTAATCTCCTTAACCCCTTAAGGGCAATACTGTTTCTTACTCATAGTATATTGTGGGACAATGGCTCTTTTAACATTTTTCAATGTTGCTGTTTAGCTGTGATTTTCTTCTTTCTCATTACGTGCTCCCACACATATTATATATTGTTTTTTTCAGGACAAACAGGGCTTTCTTTAGATACCATTAATTTTATAATATCATCTAATTTACTATAAAAATTTTTTATAAAATATGGGGATTTTTTGTTAAAAAAATTACTTTTTCTCACTTTTTAAACAAAAAACTTTTACTCATCTGCAAAAACTAATGAAAACCTGCTAAATAGATTCTACTATTTGTCCTGAGTTTAGAAATACCCAATGTATTTTTTTTTGCTTTTTTCTGCACGTTATGGGGCAATAAGTACAGGTATCGATTTGCTATTTCAAAACCATTTTTTCCAAATCTGGTAATTCTTCCCCCATGTGCCATTTCGGGTATCTTTGAATCCGGCCAATGCAATTTATCCCATCAAATCATATATTTTTAAAAACTAGACACCCCGAGGTATTTCAAATGCTGGTATTTTAACCATTTCCATGCTCTAGTTCTACCATCAGCCTTTGTCAAACTTTATGGTAGTAAAAAAAAAAATTTTTTTTTTCACACGTTGTACTCCAGGTATAAATTTACAGCGCCTGGTATATGTCCCTGCCAAACAGCACCCCAATATGTGTTCAGCAACATCTCCTGAGCACAGTGATACCCCACATGCATTTGTAGGGTTATTTGGGAGGTAAAAGGCCGCCTTTGTGAGGTGTGTATTTTTTTGCCATTTAGACATCTGATCCTACTGCCCTCATGTCCCATATTTGAAACATCTTTGAACCCGGCCAATTCAATTTACCCCATCAACTCATGCATTTTTTAATACTAGATACCCTATGGGCATTTGTAATGCCGATATTTTAACTCTTTCCATGCGGGAATTTTTGTGAAGATAAAGAATTGTGGGACTTGCTTTTTTTTTTTGGTGACAGTGGGGAATTTTTGTTTAATTTTTTTTTTGTACTAATCACTCTGATTAGTGAGCTGGGCTCCATTGATCTTGCATAGTTGAATGCAGTACCTGCATTCAACCTGCAGGAGGAGCTCGAGAGTTCTCAAGAGGGTCTGGATAGACCAGATATACCCTCGCCCTCCCTTTGTCTGAGAAACACTTTCTCAGACCAGCCATGCATTCCCCTGGTGTCGTTATATGAATTAGGAAGCTATTAAAAGTAGCCATTCTGAGAAAAATGACAAGAGAAAATACCTGAGGGCCAATTGGGGAAGAAAAAAAGAGGAGAGAGAAAAAAAAAGGGAATATGATAGGGGCATGATAGCATTATATAAATATATTCGGGGGCCAATACAAACCACTGTGTGAAAATCTGTTCATAAACAGGACTATGCATAGGACACATGCGTTTAGACTGGAAGAAAGGAGATTTAGTCTAAAGTTTTTTTACAGTAAGGACAATAAGGATGTGGAATTCTCTGCCTGCAGAGGTAGTTTTATCTATAAAAATTACTGCAGTTTTTTCTGAAGTAATACTGCAGTTTTTTTGGACATGAAAAAACTACAATACTGCGCTTTTACTGCAGTATTACTGCACGTTTACGGCACTTTTACGTCATTATATTGCAAACCTACAGTTGTACTTCAATGTACTGCAGCTTTATCGCCTTACAAAAATAACAGTGAAGTACAAATGTACAATTTGTACAAATGCAGTAAAACTGCAATAAATGTGCAGTAATACTGCAGTAAAAGTACAGTATTGCAGATTTTTCATGTCCAAAACACTGCAGTATTACTTCAGAAAAAACTGCAGTAATTTTTCGTAAGGGACACGTTTAGGAGAACATTTACAGGACTAATAGGAACAGATCTAGCAAATCCTTATTTATGACATGATGACGTAAATCTTTATATACATGATTTACATCATCATGTTAATCAAATGAGTGACCAAATCAAAAATGTAACGGAACAAATGACTAAGTTAAGTCAAACTATGTCTACAGCGACCCCCAATCCTTTTTTAGGGGTAGGTCCTGCTACAAAAACAGCTCCTCCGCAATAGATCATAGCATGAGTAAAGCCTCTGTGGCAGTCCAGGGATGGTTATCAGATGATGCCTATTTCCAGATCCTCGCCATCTATCAGGTAATTGTGTTAATGATGGTAAAACCTATGTGGTCCCTCCACTTCTGAATAGGGAGGACGCAAGCTAACCTGTCTTTAAAAGCACCTAGTTCCCGGGAACCGGCTCTGAAGGAGTTACCTGATGAGATGCCAACCGCTAGTAGCGGTTAGAATGCTCATGACATTCCTGAGAAGGAAGAACTTGTGGGTAAGAATGTGCATAGATCAGAACAGGTTGGAACTACTGCAGAGACAGGTAACATATGGAAGACAAGTAATATGTTGATACATTCTAAGTCCTTATGTGAACCAGAAGAACATGAAGGAAGATATTATGTTTCTGTAGACATAGAGGATTCATCACGGGCAACTATCTTGTCAAATGTGTACTTTCAACAGTTAAGAGGTACAACAGAGGTTGTCGGTGATACACGCAGACAACCTCTGCTGCTGTCTGTACTTCCGCCCTGGCTTCTATGATGGAGAACAGGCGTGATGTAACCTTCCGGTGCTCAGTCATAGAAGCACCGGCATAAGTACCGGCAGCAGCGGAGGTTGTCTACACACATACATGGAGTGTATATGTAGCGTTTTATAATAAGCCCCCCCTACTTTGGTCCCTGTCCCCCCATGTGCCCCCCCATAATATGAAAGCTGGAGACGCCACTGTCCACCTTCATGGAGCCCTTTTGTGTCCAGTTCGTGATACCGTGACCCGGTAACATTTTATAAGGCGTTTTATTTTGTAACCAGCCCAGACACTGAATGTGACTGCAGCTCCAGCTTTCAAAGGAACAATCAGGTAACCTGGCTGGAGCTCTTAATCAGCCAGCACAGCCCTGTTTGCCCAGACGGCACCCGCACCACAGGGGGGATAACACAGGTTATTCCTGAATCCCCTCACCTGATACATCGCCTGTGTACTGATGGGATTTGTGATGGGATGCGGGTGATGGGATGTGGGTGATGGGATTGGGGGTTGGGTTCGGTGCAGATTGAATTGAGGTTCTGTGTGTTTGTAATAAAGGAGTTCTTGTTTTACTACGAATTGTGGTCTGACTGATCTGTGGATTGCAGGAGCTATCCATATGAGGGACTGACTGGTGATTCCTCAGCCCTCAAACAGGGGTACCCAGCCTTGGGTACGGTGACCCTGTAACAATAAGGTATGTCAGAGGGGGAAAAATGGTAAATAGGGAGAAATAAGGCATATCAAGGGTGCAATATAGGGGGGGTATAAGGCATATCTGGGGGCAGAGTGGGATATAGGGGCTATAAGGCATATCAGGGGGCAGGTTGGCATATAGGGGGTATAAGGCATATCTGGGTAGCAAAGTGGCATATCTGAGAGGCAGAGTGGCAAGCTGTGGGGGCAGATGTGCATAACTGGGTGGGCAGGTCGGCAAATAAAAGGAAATAAAAAGGCATTTTTATCGATCTTAGTTTTTATTAACCCCTTCGAGACTGGGACGTACCTGGTACGCCATGGTTACATGGTAGCTGCAAACCGGGAGGTACCAGGTAGGTCATCCCAAACGCCCCCACGTCACCACAATCGGGGTGATCGCGGGGGCACTGCTGTCTGGCTAGGTGTCTGGGCAGACCAGCGCAACCACCCCGAGCCCGCCCTCGAGCCTTCGATCACTCCCACGGAGGGATTTTGTCGGCTCAAAATGCAATCGCCGGCAAACCAGCAATCGCGTTTTCAGCTGCCACAGGGAAGGGGGTTGTTTGTTGATTGGGTCCCCACACAAGTTCCCCTGCTGCCTGATCACTCCATGAGAGCGTCAGTGCAGCGTTAACCCCTTTAGGGGTTATTACCCATTTTGTACCGGGCTCTGCTGCTGTGATCTGCCTACAGGAGTGATCAAAGAGACTCCTCCCTGCAATCACCGGTCTACCAGGGACAGGGTTTTTCGGTCTCCACATGAGTGTGGAGACCAGCCCCAACCCTCCCTTGCTTCCCGATTGCTCAATTAAGAGCAATCATGGAGTGTTAACCCCTTCAATGCCGCAATTGTGTATTATTATTATGTTTTATTTATATAGCACCAACAGTTTTCGCAGCACTTAATACAATACATATATATTCATGTGTGACAAGACAAGAATTGACAGACTAAGACAAACCGATACATTAAGCTTACAATCTTGAGGGAGTATGGGTATGACCCCTTGTGGGGACAAGCTTGTGGGGACTAAATATCGGTCAATGCTGTGCTTCAATGGAGCATCAGCATTGAAAGAGTTAAAACATTTTTTTTTTTAAATTAAAAAATAATAGCACTGACCTGAAAGTCCAGGGTGCTTCCAGGTCAAATGTTGTCAGTTTAGTAACTGCTGCAGAACCAATCAAAGTCGGCTGATGATGATCACATCACTCCTGGCCAATAGGAGTGATCTGATCATTATGGCAGCCCCTGGATGACCCTGCCCTACAAAGAGAGAGGGGTCATCTAGGGTCATTATGAAAAAAACACAAATTATTAATAAAAAAAAATACATACCGTATTTGCTCGATTATAAGATTATAAAATTATAAAACGACCCCCCCCAAAAAAATCTGAATATTAATTTAGGAAAAAAAGAAAAAGCCTGAATATAAGACAACCCTATAGGAAAAAAGTTTTACCAGTAAATGTTAATTCATGTAAACTATGTAAACAATTTTTTTTAATAAAAGCTATGATTGAGAAAAATATTTTGTTTTTAATTCCTTTTATTTTCCAACCTGCCCCCCAGTTATGCACATCAGCGGGGGTTGTCTGCGTCCATCGCTTATCTGATTATAAGACAAGGTTTTTTTCAGAGCAAATGTCTGCGCAATGGACGCAGACAACCCCCGCTGCTAACCGGAAGGAGGTACGGTTAGCAGCGGGGTTTGTCTGCGCAGACATTTGCTTTGAAAAAAACCTTGTCTTATAATCGAGCAAATACGGTAATTATTAACTGATCACTTGTCAGTGACACTTTAAGTCACTGATTATTGATCAGTCTCCCTGATCAATGTCAGCAGCCTAAACTTGTCACTTACAAGTAATCTGATAAAAAAATATTTAAAAAATAATTTAAAAACAAACAATTTAATAGTCATGTGTCTCAGACATTGTGGAGTCAAAACTGGAATGTGCGCATTTACATTTTCAAATATCTATGCATTTGGGGTATCGCTGTACTCGGGGGCTGTTAATGAACACAAATCAAGACCTATTTTGTTTTTTCACACATCCACTCAGAAAAATAAACATGGTGAAACCGCAAAGTGGATGTGAAAAATGTTTTCTTTTCTTGTTAGACTAAATTTGGAAATCGCCAGTGTGGAATCAGCTGCATGGGACAGGCCAATATGCCCCTAACTAGATTCCCTGAGCTGTCTCGCTTTAGGAAAGATATAGTTTTAGGGGGTTAAAATTAAATATGGGACGTCTAATTTTACTTGGGGCATTTCAACACTTTTTATTTAACCATTTTAGTGCCAGTCTGTCCTAAACATTGCAGTAACATTTAATTGTTTTTTTTTCATTTTTAACAAACCCATTCTATCCGAACATTCTTTGGAATGTCATATACCCACCTTCATGTTCCCCACAATCAACTGAAGCCCAAGCAAACCTGCATACTTTGCTACAAGCTCTCACAACCTGCAATACCCACCTTCATGTTCCCCACAATCAACTGAAGCCCAAGCAAACCTGCATACTTTGCTACAAGCTCTCACAACCTGCAATACCCACCTTCATGTTCCCCACAATCAACTGAAGCCCAAGCAAACCTGCATACTTTGCTACAAGGTATACAGAGTGGACCAAGAGATCTCCTTTATTATCTGTTATTGTTTTCTGTATTGTTATTATCATTTTCCTGTTTCTGTGCCTGAATTGTCTATTACCATTTTTTCTGTCTATCTATGCTTTATGGCCTAGGAATGCCCTTACTGGGAGTTGCAGCATTTTTCCACTGATTGTTTTATTTGTTTTTATTTGGTAAAATTTATGTCATGCCTGTCACTACTTAAGTGTGTTATATTTTACTTTCTATCTTTCTGCTCCACTGACCCCTTATCTCCTATATCTGCCCTCTTACTGCCCCCGTCCACTTTAACACTATTTAACACTCTCTATTACAGCTCTCACAACCTGCAATACCCACCTTCATGTTCCCCACAATCAACTGAAGCCCAAGCAAACCTGCATACTTTGCTACAAGGTATACAGAGTGGACCAAGAGATCTCCTTTATTATCTGTTATTGTTTTCTGTATTGTTATTATCATTTTCCTGTTTCTGTGCCTGAATTGTCTATTACCATTTTTTCTGTCTATCTATGCTTTATGGCCTAGGAATGCCCTTACTGGGAGTTGCAGCATTTTTCCACTGATTGTTTTATTTGTTTTTATTTGGTAAAATTTATGTCATGCCTGTCACTACTTAAGTGTGTTATATTTTACTTTCTATCTTTCTGCTCCACTGACCCCTTATCTCCTATATCTGCCCTCTTACTGCCCCCGTCCACTTTAACACTATTTAACACTCTCTATTACAGCTCTCACAACCTGCAATACCCACCTTCATGTTCCCCACAATCAACTGAAGCCCAAGCAAACCTGCATACTTTGCTACAAGGTATACAGAGTGGACCAAGAGATCTCCTTTATTATCTGTTATTGTTTTCTGTATTGTTATTATCATTTTCCTGTTTCTGTGCCTGAATTGTCTATTACCATTTTTTCTGTCTATCTATGCTTTATGGCCTAGGAATGCCCTTACTGGGAGTTGCAGCATTTTTCCACTGATTGTTTTATTTGTTTTTATTTGGTAAAATTTATGTCATGCCTGTCACTACTTAAGTGTGTTATATTTTACTTTCTATCTTTCTGCTCCACTGACCCCTTATCTCCTATATCTGCCCTCTTACTGCCCCCGTCCACTTTAACACTATTTAACACTCTCTATTACAGCTCTCACAACCTGCAATACCCACCTTCATGTTCCCCACAATCAACTGTTTTTTTTGCCCGCCCTCCCTGCCCCTCTCCCACCCGCCCCAGTGGTGTTCTAATATATAGACAGTTAAGTACCGGATCTACTGGATCACGCCAGTAGGGGGCACCACACTGTGGATCCCTTTATTACCCACTACTCCCCATTAAAGCATTCCAAATCCTATCCCTCCCAATCTCTCTGCTGTCAAAGCTATCCCAGTACCTCTACACTCAACCTGTATATGTGAAACCTACCTGCATTTGCTCTACCACTCCTGTCCTATTCCTATCATTCTCAACCAGCAAACTCAATCAACATGCGCAACCTAACCAATCTTATTCCTATCATCTCCAACCATAAACTCCCTCCCGTCTTTAACTGCGCCCTATGGAATGCCCGCTCGGTATGCAACAAACTCGCTTGTATACATGACCTTTTTCTGTCTCATGCTTTTAACCTCCTAGCTCTTACTGAAACCTGGATCCCCTCCCAAGACACTACTGCTTCTGCTGCACTCTCCTTCGGAGGACTACACTTCAGCCACACTCCTAGGCCTGATGGCAGAAAGGGTGGTGGTGTAGGCATCCTTCTCTCACCTCACTGCACCTTCCAGAATATACCAAGCCCTCCCTCCCTCTCATTCGGTTCCTTTGAAGCTCACACAATCCGTCTTTTCTCTCCACTCTCTCTTCAAATTGCTGTCATATATCGCCCTCCAGGCCCTACCTCGCAGTTCTTTGACCACCCTTTCTGCCTGGCTCCCTTTCCTCCTCTCTCCTAATATCCCCTGTCTTATTCTGGGTGACTTTAACATCCCTTTAGATATATCTAACAACTCTGCTAGCTCCAAACTCCTCTCCCTGACATCTTCCTCTGGTCTCTCTCAATGGACTAATTCCCCTACGCACACTGAGGGACACTCACTCGATCTGGTTTTCTCCAGATCATGCTCCCTTTCAGATTTCTCCATTTACCCCTTCCCTCTGTCTGACCACCACCTCCTATCTTTTTCTCCAGTGCTAACCCCTAACAAGACATACTTACAACGCTCACCTCATACTTGTAGGCCATTACCAGAAAATACCATTACCCAACTGTCAGCCTCACTCGAACCTCTCTTACCTTCCATGTTAACCCTTTCCTGCCCAGACACAGCAGCCTCTTTTTACAACAACACACTTGCTTCATCCCTCGACACCATAGCTCCAATTACTACAAGTTACCCCCGACAATTTAAACGCCAACCATGGCATACCAAAACCACACGGTATCTTCAGAAGTGCTGCCGCACAGCTGAGCGCTACTTCAGAAAATCAAAATCCAGCGAAGACTTTACTCATTATAAATTCATGCTTCACACCTACAACTCTGCCCTCTCTCTCGCCAAACAGCTCTACTTCTCCACTCTCATATCCTCTCTTTCTTCCAACCCACGACGCCTTTTTTCTACTTTCAACTCCCTTCTCTGTCCCTCCACACCCACACCACAAACCTCTCTCACTGCCCAAGATCTTGCTACCTACTTCAAAGAGAAGATCGAGACTATTAGAAAAGACCTCTTTTTTCTTCCTCTCACCCAACAACCTGTCCCCTTGACCCCATCCCTTCACACCTCACAAAGTCTCTATGTCCATCCCTTGGTCCATCACTTACCCACCTATTCAATCTTTCTCTAGCATCTGGATCTGTACCATCTGCCTTCAAGCATGCGCTAATCACACCAATTCTAAAGAATCCTTCCTCAGACCCCGTCTGTTTGACTAACTACCGCCCTATCTCTCTGCTTCCTTTTACCGCTAAGCTGCTTGAACGGATTGTGTACAATCGCCTCACTAACTTCCTCTCCTCTAATTCCCTCCTTGACCCTCTACAGTCTGGTTTCAAACCCCTTCACTCTACTGAAACAGCTCTAACAAAAGTCTCCAATGACTTGCTCTCTGCCAAAGCTAAAGGTCACTACTCTATTCTAATTCTTCTGGATCTCTCTGCTGCTTTCGATACTGTTGATCACCATCTTCTTTTTGACTCACTTGCTTCTATGGGCATTCGAGATACAGCTCTCTACTGGATCTCCTCATATCTGTCTAACCGTTCCTTCTCTGTCAACTTCTCAGGCAACACATCTTCGCCCCTTCCACTTTCGGTTGGTGTCCCCCAAGGTTCAGTCCTTGGCCCTCTGCTGTTCTCTCTTTATACTTCCTCTCTTGGCAAACTAATCAACTCATTTGGCCTCCAGTATCATCTATATGCAGATGATACCCAAATCTACCTGTCTTCTCCTGATCTCTCTCCATCTCTCATGTCCCGGATCACCAGCTGCTTGTCTACTATTTCTTCATGGATGTCACAACACTACCTGAAACTTAATCTTTCTAAAACGGAACTCATTATCTTCCCTCCCTCCATCTCCACTCCACTACCTGAATTCTCTATCACCATTAACAACACAACAATCTCTCCTACTAACCAGGCCCGATGCCTTGGGGTCATCCTTGACTCAAACCTCTCCTTCATCCCTCACATTCAGTCCCTCGCCAGATCCTGCCGCCTGCACCTAAAAAACATCTCTCGTATCCGCCCATTCCTCACCCAAGAATCCACAAAAACTCTGGTTCATTCACTTATCATTTCCCGTCTTGACTACTGCAACACTCTTCTGGTTGGCATTCCACTGTCTCGACTCTCTCCACTACAGTCTATCCTTAATGCCGCTGCTAGGCTCATCTTCCTTGCACGTCGCTCCTCTTCTGCTTCCCCCCTCTGTGAAACCCTCCACTGGCTTCCGATTACCTTTAGAATTAAATTTAAGATCCTGGTACTGACATATAAGGCCATCCACAATACCGCTCCTCCGTACATTTCTGACCTCATTAGCAAATACTCTCCTACTCGATCCCTACGTTCCTCCCATGGGCTAAGGCTCTCCTCCTCACTCATCACCTCTTCCTTTTCCCGTCTACAAGATTTCACTCGAGCTGCCCCATATCTCTGGAATCTGCTCCCAAGGAACCTTCAGAATTCACCCTCCCTCCCGACATTCAAGAAACATCTAAAAACCCACTTCTTCAGAGAAGCATACCATCTTAGCTGCTAGAACATCCTTGTCATTGATACCCCCACAATACCTCTCACCCTTTCTCTATGCCTTATGTTTATCACCCCATTTTCCCTCTAGATTGTAAGCTTGCGAGCAGGGCTCTCTCCACCAAATGTATCGGTTTGTCTTAGTCTGTCAATTCTTGTCTTGTCATATCCCTTGAATTTATGTATTGTATTAAGCGCTGCGTAAACTGTTGGCGCTATATAAATAAAAGATAATAATAATAATAATAATAATATATACTTTTGTATAAATAAAATAAATGAAAATATCAGGCACATGAGGTGTTTCCAAAAAGAGGACAAGTACCTAAATACACCTTTGGAGGGTTTTTTTTCCCATTTGCACTGGTTATATTAAGTTTTTATAGATGAAACTGTGAAAATATTTCCTTTTTTTTCCTAATTTCCCCACATTTTTAGATATTTTTCATACTTAATGATGTTTTATATATATAATTATTATTTCAAAAGAAAGCCCTACTTGTGCTGAAAACAATATATGATTTGTGTGGGTGCACTAACTGAGAAGAGAGAATTTACTGTTGAAGAAAGACATAGCAAAAACTACTCTGGTCTTTTAGTGCAAACATAGTAACAAAAACCCGGTCCTGAAGGGGTTCAATATGAAAAAAATAGTTTGTGTGAATTAATGTTTACTAGTAGAAAAATTTTCCTATAGGATAGTCTTATATTCAGGCTTTTTCTTTTTTTCTAAATTAATAATAAAATTTTGGGGGGTCATCTTATAACCGAGCAAATACAGCACTTCCTTCCTGACATGATAATTAGATCTTATGATATTTGTCTTGCCCCTATTCATACTTGTATATATAGTTCTCTCTGTGTTCTCATGCGCTTCATAGTGTGTCCCTGATTGGCAGAAATAAACGTGTATATATGTCTGACTGGCCCGTGGTACAAATGCAGGGATCCAAAATATTCACTGCCCTAGATTGTGCACAGGGATACTGGACTATCCCGGTACACAAAGAGGAACAATATAAATTGGCCTTCACATTTGGGAAACAGCAGTATACTTGGACCCGGATGTCTTTTGGTTACATAAATTCTGGTCATGAATTAGTGGTATTCATGCATAAAGCATGCATAGGCTAAGGCCTATATGGATGATATCTTACTCAAAAGTACTCCTTTTGACAGACATATCTTGGAAATCAGACATGTCCTTAATCAGTTAAGAGAGGCAGGAGTTAAAATTTTGTTACAGAAAGCCCAATGGTGTCGTACTAAGGTCAACTTCCTCGGACATGAGGTAGCTTCTGAAAGGTTAAATCCACAGAAGAAAAAAGTTGAAGCCGTTCTGACTGACAAAATATCTAGCAGTGTCAGAGAATTCAGATCATTCCTAGGAATGACCAATTACTCCTGTAAGTTTATTGATAACTATGCAGAAATAACCTCTTTTACAGCTGCTTAAGAAAGATTTAAGTTGGAACTGGGGGGAAGCCCAGGACAAAGCCATAGATGAGTTAAGGAGAAAACTCACTCAGGCACCCTGCTTAGCATATCTAGAGGAAGGTAAGCCTTTCTATCTGGAAACAGGGTTTACTAGTGCATTAGTGCAGTTTTGTATCAAAAACAGGATAATATGAACAAGGTCACTGTATATGCTAGCAAAACCTTGTCACCTGTTGAAGTTAAATTCTACATTCTATATTGTCTACCATATGGGCACTGCAGAATTTCGGAACTATATTCACTGCGAGAAAATTGTTGTAGAAACTGCTCACCAACCTCTACAATATTTGCAGAGTGAAAGGATCTAACAGTAGAATTACTGCATGGGATTTATCTTTACAGGGATGGCCATTAGAAGTCCATTATAAGCAAAATAAGTATCTAAAATATCCTACTGCCAATCCTATTACTGATGATTGTAAAAATGAGGACTTGCGAATCTTAATGAAATATACTGTCCAACTCAGTTTGTTGGATGAATCGCTAATCAGAACATCCAAACATGGTATACAACAATGGGTAGTTCCTACCGCATTTAGAGGTTTAACATGCACTTGATTTGATTTGTCCGCAATTCTAACCTCATGCTCCAACCCATCGTGCACCAACAGAAAGGGGGAATGTCTTTACCTTGATCTGACATACAAATTGATTTCATAGGACCTGTAACTAGATCTTCAAGAGGTAACACATATATGTTAACTGTTACATGTATGTTCACAAAATGGGTAGAACATATTCCATGTAAAGAGAACACTATTTCTGTGTGTGCTGCATTATTAACCCCTTCACGACAAAGCCCGTACATGTATGGGCTCCCAATGCATTGTCATTAATGGGTTTAAGGACATCCAGTTGTCCTTAAGGGGTTAATTAATCATGTATTTTCCAGATTTGACCTTCCTCAGAGAATTGAGTCAGATCGTGGAAGTCATTTCACAAGTGAAAAGATGACAAAAATGTGGAAGATCTTAGGTGTAAAGTGCAAGCTACCGTGCAGCCTCTAGCGGAGGATCAGAGTGTTATAACCAGTCCATAGTTAATATACTCAATGGCAATTAGAGCTACACCTAGTACTGCTACTAAAATGTTGCCTTTCGAAATGTTGACAGGTAGGAAGATGGTTTTACTACAACACTTGCTATATTGCACGTTTTCGCAGTTTGCTAAGAAGCTAGGATAGGTATATCTTTATAGAAAATGACATTGAAAGTATGTATACTTATACTATTCTGCTTGAATTTTAAGGTTAGGATTCCAAATCGAGTTCTGTATTTCTTTGATGTAAGATGTACAAGAAGGATGTAGCAACCATCTGGATCGTCCTGCTCCTGTGTCATTAGATACGGGTGGAACCGATCACAAAGCCAGGACCATCCTCTGGCATCATGATCCAAGAGACTCCCGTATTCATTCTTACAGAAAAGAGGATTCTAAGGCAGCTTGTATTCATCAGTCTTGCCTATGAAATGGTAAGTGCTCTTCCTCTTTACATCAACCCAGAGTTTACGGAAATATGTTTCATATTGTCAATTCCCTATGTTACACCAGTTATTCAGTTGAAAACTATATATTATGTCAGAACATGGTTCGATGATATCTGTGACCGACTCGTCCATTCAGGTACACCGCTGTGGATATTATACGGCCCAACCGCCTGTTCGTCTGGAACCCAGTTTCTATGTTATACCCCTTTTTCGTATTGCCCCGACCCAGAAGCTGCCCTCTGCCGCCCACACCGCCAGGCCCGGTACCGGGACATACAGTTTTTACTTTTGGAACTGCTGGGCGGCCAGAATAGCCTCCTGCCCCACCATTCCCTCTGTGAACCAGACAGGATTATCTCCACAGGGTGCCCAGCCAGGGCTCCTGCCTGACGATCGGTGGAAGATATCAGCGGTGGGAGTCTGTTTGCGGCTAATCCCTTTATCTCCCCTATTGTTCCTGGGACACCTGAATCCCCCAGCTAAAAGGGGCGGTTATGTTACTCAGACTTCTCATTCTGTGTGTTGATGTGATTATGTGGATATATATACCTGTGCCTGTGTACAATAAAGTGTTCTTAATGTTTTACCCTACACTGAGTGTAGTGACTGGAAAATGGGCAAAGAGTGTGTTGTCCCAGGCTAAGGGAGCACAAGTCAGCTGAGGTAGTCGGTCCGACTAGTCAGATCCCTGACAATATCCATGTAAAAATCCAAACTCCGAATGTTTTGAGGTTTCAAACAGATTGTGTCAAATTTAAAGACAATAACTTTCAGTGTGATGGGAATCCTTTTATATATGATTCTACCAATGCTTTATGTGGAATTGAGTACACTAAACATGGTATACTATGGAAAAAACTGGTACAAGTACATGCTATTTTTGTGAAAGGTAAATTGTTGGTCAGTACTCTGTATAACAATAAGGGTGTGTTCCGGAAAGATCAAGTGACCAATAAGGTGATTCCCTTACCGTCTTCTGTGTTACTGATCAAGGTACCCCAAGACTCACGCATCAACATAGGGGATGTTACTTTGTACCCCGTAAATACCCCGGTTGATGCGTTCCAAAACCTCGACATTCACGTTAATCCTGATCTCATATATCTACTTGACCATAAACCTAACCATACTATACAGATGTCTATAAAAAAAATACATCAAGTTCAACCCTTCTACCTAACCTTCCTAATTAAGCTACTTCGAATTCTGCAATCAGGGAGAAAAAATTCCTTCCTGACTCCAAGAGGCAATCGGATCAAGAAGCTCCAAAATATTAATGTTATTCTATTTATATCCCTGTATGTCATGCCTTTCTAAGAAAATATCGAGGCCCCTTTTGAAGGTATCTAATGTATTGGATAACACCACCTCCCTTGGAGGTGAATTCCATACCTTTATTGTCCTCACTGTAAAGAATCCCTTCCTTTGTCATCTATGAAACCTGCGCTCTTCCAGTCTCAGAGGGTGACCTCTTGTTCTTTGTATATTTCTGTTAATGAACAGGTCACTGAAGAGCTCTTTATATTGGCCCTACATATATTTATATAATGTTATCATATTAGCTCTGAGACACCGTTTTTATAGCGTATATAATTTTAACTTTTTTAGTCTCTCTTCATAACTAGTATCACCCAATATTAATTTCGTAGCCCTCCTTTGCACTTTTTCTAATTCATTAATGTCCTTTTTAAGGACCGGTGCCCAGAATTGTACCGCATATTCAAGGTGAGGTCTTACCAATGAGGCAAGATAATATCCTCCTCCCTTGAATCGATACCTCTTTTTATGCATGCTAAAACCTTATTGGCCCTCGCAGCTGCTTGCTGGCATTGCGCACTGTTGTCAAGTCTGCCCAGTCCCCAACTCTGTCTAAATCTTCCTGCAAAGAAGAAACATCGAGATTAGTCTGAATTACCCGGCCTAATTTTGTGTCATCAGCAAAAACTGTGACATGGCTCTCAATGCAGCTTGGGAGATCATTTATAAATAAATGAAAAAGAAGAGGACTGAGGCACTCCACTTAATACCTGCGTACAGGCTGAGAAACATCCATTCACAACAACCCTCTGCATTTTATCTTTTAGACAATTTCTGATCCACATACAGACATTTGCCCCTAAGCCTATTTCTGTTAATTTATAGAGTAGCCTTTTATGCGGAACCGTATCAAATGCCTTTAGCAAAGTCCAGATAAATCACATCTACAGCCACCCCCAGGTCTATATTTTTTCTAACTTCTTCATAGAATGCTAATAGGTTGGCTTGACAAGACCAGTCTTTCAGTGAGAGATCTGCAGTTCAGGTAAGGGGGTAGGTTTTTGAGGAGATATGTGTGATTAATGGAATAAATGAGTATTTAAATGTTTGTGAATGAGTGTGTGTGTGATAGCATGGCATAGGGATGGCTGCCTTGTACTGGCTGGTTTGTACTGGCTGCCTTGGCTTGATAGGAGTGTGATTGCTGTTAGCAGTTATATATATATATATATATATATATATATATATACACCTCCAGAAATGCCTTTTAACCCCCTATATGCCACTCTGCCCCATGATATGCCTTTTAAGGCATATCATGGGACAGAGTGGCATATAGGAGGGTATAAGACATTTCTGGAGGCACATCATGGGGCACATCATGGAGCAGAGTGGCAAATAAGGGGTATAAGGCATTTCTGGGTGCAGAGTGGCAACACTGGGGGCAGATGTGCATAACTGGGGAGGCAGGTTGGCAAATAAAAGGAAATAAAAAATATATATTTTTCCCAATGAGAGATTTTATTAAAAAAATTGTTTACATTAATTAATATTTACTAGTAAAACTTTTTTCCTATAGGGTAGTCTTATATTCAGGTTTTTGTTTTTTTTCCTAAATTAATATTTAGATTTTCAGGGTCGTCTTATAATCGAGCATGGTTCTCTATAAGAAGACAATTTAAATGAATTTCAAACATTTTATTATGCTTTGGATTGCTTATATTCCTTTATTGTTTCTTATCTCAATGGATTGTGGATCTCTGGTCTTTATATGGAAAATGTCTTAGAGTGCATTGTTTAAATGAACAAAGTTCGGAGTGGTGACAATTTTTTCTCTTCACGGTGAGCCAGTGATTACTTTATTCGACTGTTATATTTTTTTTTATTATTTTTTTAAAAAAGATATGTATATTTGTTTTATTTAGCAGGCTTGATTCTGCTGGGTGAGCCCCTGTGGTACATGTAGGGTGAGCCCCTGTACCTTATTGTTATTAAGGTTATTATTATTATTATTGTTGCTTCAGTTCCATTAATATATATATATTATTAGGGTATTTCCCTTTCTTATGGTAATTACTATGGCTGAAAATCCCAGCCCCTCTCAAGATTTTTTGTTAACTTGGTTAGAATCTAAGTTTG
The DNA here is from genome assembly GCA_023333645.1 of Sceloporus occidentalis. Taxonomy (NCBI): domain Eukaryota; kingdom Metazoa; phylum Chordata; class Lepidosauria; order Squamata; family Phrynosomatidae; genus Sceloporus; species Sceloporus occidentalis. The sequence goes on from JALMGF010000058.1 coordinate 5,389,966, forward strand.
CTTCCTCTATGGAAGCTTTTATGACTAAAATGTCTGAACACATGACCCAACCTCCACCTACTCAGGGTTCTGCATCACTAGACCCTATTCCTGAACAGACTCTGCTAGAGTCTAATGTGTATGATTACGATCATTCGGAAGATTCTTATACCCGTAAAAGCCCATGGAAGGGCAATAGTGCGTCAGCCTGCAAGGGTCAGGCCCCTGCCAAACGTTCTAAATATACCAGCTCCTCTCATACTGTTGCTGGGTCGGGTCATGTTTCTACAGTTCCTGATAAGCCTGAGGGTGTTATGACACTCCTTGATGAGTGGCATGCCACTTCATCTGATGAATCCCAGCATTCTGTTATCGTCCGTGAGTCTATGATGGGTGAGCCCCATCAATCTATGTCAGCCACTAATGCCACTAATTCACAGAATATTAAATCTCCTATTGCCAACACCCCGGTTCTGGATCCAACCAGAGAGGTGCTTTTCGATCCCGCCATTATGCGCCATCCTAGGGCTACTAAATGGGCCCCTTCTGAGCATATCGCTCTATATTTACAGAAATGGCTATGACACCCTCTAGAAAAAGAGGTACGGAACAAATTCCAGGCAGAATGCCCTCGCCCGGTGATACCGGGGAAAGTGGGTATGACTCTGGAGTTTGACCCTAATGTGGTCACACTTCTTTCCCATAATAAAAGGGATCCCCACAAGGGATTGGAGCAGGACCTTAAATCGGCTCAAGATAAACTTCTGGATATAGTCGGTCCCATTACACAAATCCTATCCCTGGCTGAGCATTCTTAAATGATGCTGTCCTTGACCCAAAAATTATACGTGATTGGGCTTTTAGGCAGGGCCGGCCCGACAATGGAGCCGAGTGGGGCAACCGCTCCAGGCGGCACTTTTGAAGGGGCGGCACTTTGCCGCTCCGAGCCCTTTTTTTTTTTTTTTTTAAAAGCGAAAGAGAGAGAAAGGGGCGCCGAGTAGTTTTCGCTTACCAAGCTGTCAGTACCCGCTCGGCGCCCCTCTCTTCCTCCTCTGCGGCGAGTCTTCCTGTTCGGTCTCGGTGCCGGCTTGTAATGCTGAGTTCCGGCGCTCAGCATTACAAGCCGGCACTGAGACCGAACAGGGAGACTCGCCGCAGGACTGCTGAAAGGTAAGTACAAGGGGGGGGGGGAGAGGAAGGGTAGATAATGGGGGGGGCGGCAGGGACGGAGGGAGAGGAAGGGTAGATAAGGGGGGGGGCGGCATTTTAAAATTCGCCCCAGGCGGCATTTTGCCTTGGGCCGGCCCTGCTTTTAGGGTCATATCCCTGTTGGGCAATGCTAATGTGGCTCTCTCAACAGAGTGCAGAAAGGCAGCTTTATTTCGGATGGATGCACATCTGGCTGAGCTGGGCTCTAAAAAATTGGGTCCTACAGCTGATGGCTTACTATTTGGTGACTCTTTTGTCAAAGAGCTGAAGCGCCACGTTTCGGTGATGACCTCATGGTCTAAACCCAAAACGTCCATGAGGAAAGTGTTCCAGAAGGACACACGTTTTTTATCCAGGGCTGGACGATCTAGGGCCCATATTTCCTTCTCTTCTGAGGGTCAATTCCATCTGCTTCTTCTGGAAGGTCGTTTATCTTTGGTTGCTTGGACGGTATCGGGGAATCTTCATTTGTCTCGGGACTATCGCAAGAAGCTCGAGCTCTACTCCGAGCTTCTTGGGCACCTGGTACTCACAAATCCTATCGGGCTGCTTGGAAAGCCTGGTCCTCTTGGTGTGTGGGACAACAGGTTGATCCTCATACAGCCCCTGTGAATTATTTATTAAATTTCTTAGCGGAATTGTTTTCCTTAGGTAAAGCATACCGTTCTATTAATGTTTTCCGTTACGCTATTTCCAGTGCTCATGTTGGTTCTAAAGAAGGGCCTATTGGCAAGGACCCTTTAGTTTGTGGACTGCTTAAAGGCAGTCGTTTAAGTAGACCTCCGGTCACGACTCCTTTTGGGATGTCACTATAGTCTTAAATTTTTTACGCAGTTGGCCAGATAATGACTCTCTTTCATTAAGACAATTATCAGCTAAGCTTACCATGCTTTTATGTCTTCTTTTGTTTCGCAGAGTTGCAGATGTTTGTGCTTTAGAAGCTGATGCCATTGTTTTTTCTGCAGAAAGTGTTGAATTTCATCTGAGAAAACGTACTAAAACCTTTTCTTCCTCCATTTCTTACCCGTGTCTGGCTTCCGATCCTAAGATTTGCTTTGCCAGATGTCTTCGTACTTACTTGACGGTTACAGCTGTTCATCGTCCTTCGACTAGCTCTCAACGCCTTCTATCTTACGCAAAACCTTTTCACCCGGTCTCTACTCCTACTTTAGCTAGATGGATTAGATGGTTCTTGTCTTTAGCAGGTATAGAGAGGCATTTTGGTGCCCATTCTGTTAGTGGCGCGGCAGCTTCTACCGCTTTTATTTCAGGTGGTTCTTTAATGGATATATTGATATATATATATATATATATATATATAGATAATAAAAACTCAAAAATACAAACAATGTCACAGCAAATGATAGAAACCAAACACCTTCCCAAGGAAAATATATAACCTAAGGGAGGGAAATATTCGCCTCCTGTCTTTATTAAAATTCCAATTATTCGGTCATCAAGTCTAGAATAATTGTGTAATTTTATGGCAAGACAGGAGGCTCATATTTGCAATTTTAACATCTAGACACTAAAGACGGAACAGCCGACGCCAACGGTTTGAAATAAAACTCATGAAAAGTCGAAGCTTGAAGATATGTCATATATTTTTTTGCTGTCACAAATTTGATTCTTTTTCAGTATAAAATCCTCCTCATATGGATCTTCTGGTGCGGTTTCCTCATTGTTGGATAAAGTGTGCTCCGTTGGCAACTTCTGTGTTCGGTCCTTCTTCGTGTTGGCAGACTGCAGAAAGAAGAAGTTGGGGGGGGCTTCTGTCAGCTATATCATATGTTTTTCTGTTTCGTGATTGGTTCACTGTTTGTTTCTATTTTTATCCTTTGCTGATATGGTGAGAAGCAAAGGAAGAGTTAAGCAAATATTCACCTCCTGTCTTTATTAAAATTCTAATTATTCGGTCATCAAGTCTAGAATAATTGTGTAATTGCACCTCCTAAATGAATGGTGTTTATTAACACTACACCAGACTAACCTCCTAAATTTATATTTTTGCTCTGCCTAATGAATTTTGTATGTAAGGTGCACTTATTACATGGTTATTTTTAGAATTGGAATTAATATGATTATGTTTTTGATTACTAATCATGATGATTATTGATTATGATTGGTAAATGGGCTCTTTGAGGATTTTTATATTAATTATTTGATGATGATATTTCAAGCAGGATAACTCTTAAACAAATTTCTTTTTCTCGTTGAATATCTTTATAATTGGAATTGACCACAGCATGCGTTCAATTATTGATCATGATCAGTATTTAAGGTATCCTGTTGATATAAATACCAATCATGTTACGATTAATTAAGATTAATTATTAAGAGCGTTTTATGATGTATTGGACTTTTTTTATTATTTTTTTATTTTATTTTTTTCTCCTTCTCTTGGCTGCCACTCCTACTTTGTCCATCACCTCCACTTGAATGCTCTCTGATTTTTTTTTCTTCTGGTATCAGAGTAAGAGATGCATAAACCCCTGTATCTTACATGTATGAATGTTATTTGTGTGTTTTGCAGCGGAAGAGGGACCCTTATCTATAGCGGATCAGCATATGGGACGATCTTTAGTAGACATCATGGGGTAAAATTTAAAATAAAATGGTAAAGCTCAACCTGGTTACTATTAGTGCCCAAGGGTTAAATCCGACACAGAAGAGGATGTATCTGTATGAAACGTTAAGAAACAATAACTATTTGTTTTGTTCAGGAGACCCATTGGAACTACGAAGGTGCATCCCTTTGGAGATTTAAAAAATATCCTAAATGTTTATTCAGCAAATTTACCAAATAAAAAAAAGAGGGGTATGGCGATAATTGTCTCTAGAGATATAAAATTTGAGCATGTTTTTCATTATGGCAGATACATTATTCTTATCTGCAAAGTAAATGACTTATTCTATACTCTATGCCCCAAATGATTATCCTGTAAAATTTCAGACCATGCTCCAGTCTTCTGCACATTAGATGATTGTCTTAATCATAACTCCAGACCAGACTGGAGAATGAATTAATTAAATTTAAAATTTGATTCTGCTAAACAAAAGCTTTGCAATGAAGTCCAACAATTTATTCAGATAAATGATAACGGCTCAGTCAATGACTGTACTCTGTGGAGCACATTGAAATGTACAAAGATTTATTCTTAAATTTTGGCTGATAGACTGAATGCGGTTATAGTAGACCTGATACATCCAGATCAATCCGGGTTTATAAGTGGCAGATCTGGAGAAGATAATACTTGCAAGCTAATCGATTTGAGCTCACATGTCAGTAGTAAGAAGGTATATATGTTGTCAAACTTAATTTGACAGGTGACCCGCCCCTTTGTGGGCGGAGTTAACGAAACTCATTTTAGCCACGCCCCCAGTAAAATCTCGTCAAACTTAATTTGACAGGTGCCACGCCCCCTTTGATCTTGAATAACCGCGCCCTTTTTTATACGCGCTTGATTTCATTCAATTTCTGATTATAAACCTATTTAATTATAATGAATTAAACACACACCTTTTGTTATACGTATCTGGTCTCATTCACCGTACCAAAATACGATTAATAACCCTTTTGGACACGTATCTGGTCTCATTCACCGTACCAAAATACGATTAATAACCCTTTTTGACACGTATCTGGTCTCATTCACCGTACCAAAATACGTTAATATTAGGTATTTTATATGTTGCTACATGTTTTTACAAATAGTGGGCATATTTATAACTGAAAGAGGGTTTGAATAAAAAAACAGAAAAGAAAAATTTCTACAGATGCAAACAGTTACAATGAATAGGGTTTGAATAAAAAACAGAAAAGAAAAATTTCTACAGATACAAACAGTTACAATGAATAGGGTTTGAATAAAAAACAGAAAAGAAAAATTTCTACAGAAACAAACAGTTACAATGATTAGGGTTGGAATAAAAAAACAGAAAAGAAAAATTTCTACAGATACAAACAGTTACAATGATTAGGGTTTGAATAAAAAACAAATGATTAGGGTTTGAATAAAAAACAGAAAATAAACATTTCTACAGAAACAAATAGTTACAATGATTAGGGTTTGAATAAAAAACAGAAAAGAACATTTTCATAGTGACAAATACAGACTGGCATTAACTGCCTTACCAGAAATACACGACTTCTTACCTCCACAATGCGTAGTTAGAGAATGAACTAAACCCGATCACTACAGGAGACAAAACTCAACAACACAAAGGACATGTTACTTGAGCAACAGATAGCTCTGTCTTACTACTAATGACCTATCAACTAACAATGACTAGTCTATCCTATTATTAATGAGTCATCACGAGCCTAAAATGATGTGACGCTACTAATGACCTATCATAAACCTAAACAATGACTAGGTTGTCCTATTATCAATGAACCGTCTAGAGCCTAAAGGCATGGTTAACAATTAATAGGAACATCTGTGGATATTCGGATGAAACAAAAGGTTGTTTGAAAACTATATACATTTTATATAAAGACAGTATAAAGCATGGCACAAAATACATTGTGTAATAATCATAATAAGTTAATGCAAAAAATATACTTAACACCAAAAGAAACTGCTAGCTTTGGCAGTATTGAGAAACTGTTTCAGGCAACCCAAACACCCGGATTAAAAAGATCAGCGGTTAAAGAATGGTTGACAGAACAAGACACTTATACGTTACACAAACCTGCAAGAATTTTTTTTAAACGTAATATGATTTGTGTCTCCGACATCGATGGTCAATGGCAAGCGGATCTTGTCTCAATGATCGAATTTGCAAAATACAACAGCGGAATAAAATATATTCTGACCGTTATAGACGTATTATCCAAATATGCTTGGGCCGTAGTTTTGAGGACTAAAACGGGAAAAAGCGTAGCAGATGCCTTTAAGACTATATTTCAGGAAGGCCGTGTACCTCAAAAGTTACAAACAGACAGAGGAAAAGAATTCCTAAACAGAGATGTAAATGCATTATTAAAAAACTACAGAACCCTACATTTTGTGACAAATAACACCGTGAAAGCGGCGATTGTAGAACGCTTTAACAGAACTCTAAAATCCAAAATGTGGCGCTATTTCACCTCTCGTAACACATACCGATATATAGATGTTCTCCCCGACCTAATATTTAGTTATAACCACACCGCACATCGGACAATACGCTGCACCCCAGCTGAGGTTTCGAGGGATAACAGTCTAACCGTATGGAAAACTGTTTATGGCGATTATTTCAAGAGTAAAAGGATTACACCGACACTGAAAATTGGAGATCAGGTCAGAATATCTAAATACAAAGGTATTTTTGATAAAGGATACGAACAGACTTTCACAGATGAAATATTTACAGTGTACGGTATAAATACCAAAGGTGTAAAACCACTTTATATATTAAAAGATTGTAACGGTGAACCTATTGAGGGGTCATTTTATGCCGAAGAAATACAAAAGATTCCTCCAAACGCTAATCGTGTTTACAGAATTGAAAAAATTCTAAGACAGAAGACGGAAAGAGGAAAAAAATTCTACTACGTTAAATGGTTAGGACATCCAACATCATTTAATAGCTGGATCGAGAAAAACCAACTGACTAGTATCTAAAATATATAGCGATGGAAGAAAACGCATTTTATATCACTCTACCCAGTAACGCCTCTTATTTAATGTATCCTCATAATGAGATTTCCAATTATACAACAAAACTTTCCAAGCCGGTGTTCTTAAAAGGAGAATGGGAGGTTGCTTTATCAGAAATCCAGTATCCGCACACATGGAATACCTTTGAACCTCACGAGGGTGTGATATTTGTGGGTTGTCCAGGAGGGCCCCTCAAACAACTCAAGATATAACACGGATATTATAGAGATGTTAAAAGTTTGGTGAAAAATATTAATGAAGCAATTGCTAACAACAAACAACAACCCCTGGACTTGAAGGTGCACTATAATGAGTTAGAAAGAACAATGTCAGTTACGGGTACAGACACTTTTATAGCCAATGATCGATTGACACACATTCTTGGTATTGATTCTAATCGCACCGACACCAACATAAAAGGACGCATGTGCGCCGATATAAAAGACAGCTTTTACACGTTTTTCATGTACACGGATATAATAGAACATCAACGTGTCGGGGATAGCTTTGTTTACATAGGCAAACAAATTCCAAAGAAGAAGCGGAAACACGTTGCAGCATTTCCTCCTAGCGCCTTAATAAAGAGGCGAGCAGCAAGTCTAGAAAAAAGAGAAAGACATCGAGACGGAGAACGGAAAACATCTTTTAAGCTGCTATCATGGCGTTTATCCATACAGCATCCGTGGAGTGTGCCAAATCCGAACTGGACCTGTTTGATATAAAACCGACACAGACCAGCATAGAAAAAAGTCTGTATGTAGAAGTGCAGCCGCTCGCAGCCATTTCTGAAACTTCACCGCTTGAATTCTACATCGCAGGGAGCGGAGAACATTATTTTGATTTGAATAACACCCTATTATATATTACGTGTAAAATTGTAAAAAATGACAACTCGCAAATTCCTGAAGGAGCGCGCGTCAGTCTAATCAACTACCCTATAGCGACTCTGTTCAATCAACTGGATATCACCCTTGGTGATAGATTAATATCACAATCTAATAATTTGTACTCTTACAGAGCATACATCGAGACGCTTCTGAATTATAGCGCCGATGCTTTGTCTACACAGTTTATTCTACAAAGACACAGCCGGGCATCATCAAGACCGTGTGCTAAACGGAGACAATAATGGTTTTACAAAACGGGCTCAAATGACAGAACGAGGAAAAACTGTAGAACTACTAGGACATCTACACAGCGATATTTTTTTCCAAGAAAAACTCATACTGAATGGTTTGGACTTGAAAATAAAACTCACCAGAAATAAAGATACATTTTGTTTAATGTCTGCAGAACAGGACCCATCAAACGTGTGCAAATTTCGCCGGCCGTGCGAATAGGTCACGCCCAAGCACTTTTAACCGGTAATGCTAAGTACGCCATTGAACGTGTTAGTATGAAAGTATTTAGCGTACCAACAGGAAGCCGAGTTTGTAATCAAGAGAATCTGTTCCTGGGGCCGATACCAAAGTTTGTAATTTTAGCATTTGTTGATAATGAAGCATTTTCTGGCGCTTACGACAGAAACCCTTTATGCTTTAAACATAACAATGTGAATTTTGCGGCTCTCTATCTGGATGGTGAACAAATACCCGCAAAACCGTTTCAACCCGATTTTGAACACTTTAACGCTGTACGTGAATATATGGCATTTTTACAATTGGCGCAGATAAACTGCAGCGATTCGGGGGTTATCATCGACAGAGAAGAATTTGTGAACGGTTATACGCTATTTGCTTTCGATCTATCTCCTGATCAAGAGTGTAATACCCACTTCTCACTCTTCCTGAGGGCCGAAATACGTTTTTCCAGGGCATTGGAACGCACCGTAAATCTGTTGGTTTACGGTCAGTTTGAAAATATTATCGAAATAAATCAACGTAGGGAAGTGCTGTACGATTACCTCTAAAGATAAGCATGAACACTTTAGAGTTGACACACATTTTAAAGACGGATCCTTTTTCCAAGGATATATTTGTGGGGGTATTTCCCTGCGACTTGCTACCGATTGATAAACTGACCAATGTGCCTGCAGCGTTCATTATAAATACAGACCCACATACATTACCCGGAGAACATTGGTTAGCCTGCTATATCGATCAAAAGAGAAGAGGATATTTTTTTGATTCATACGGACTCTCCCCCGCAAGCCCATTATTTCCTAAAGAAATATTAGCTTTTTTGAATATAAATGTTAAGCGGATATGTTTTCAAAATGTGCAGTTGCAAAGTACTCTGTCATCCGTCTGTGGAGAATTTTGTATATTTTTTATTCATCATATGTGTAAAGGATTATCATTTAAAGAAGTTTTAAACCATTTTACTAATGAATTTAAACAAAATGATCGATTGGTGTCACGTTTTGTGTGGAAATATATGCGTGGTATACGAAATGGGGGTTATCGTAGTGTGCATATTCAGAAATGTATAGCGTGTTATCAAAAACGTCATTGATTCAATAATTTTTTTATTAGCTTATGCATGTATTTGAGTTATCAATAATAAAACATACAACTTTTATAATGAAAAGTATTCAGTGGTTATTTTTTTTTAACCAATATTCACCCTGACCCCAGATCATTAAGAAACAATCAATCAAACCCACCGACAGTTTAAAAGGGTATATAAACTCTTTAGAGGTTTCATCCTTTACAAGTCTAGGAGGTACAAGAAAAGCATGGACAAGACCACTATTTTCACTGATTTAATGGATGCGGTAAGCTCTTGAAAGTTTTAATAACTGTGTAAATTTTCTTGTACGATGAACATTATTCTGTAGTGTTCTTTAACAAATATAAAAAATTTTGCATATGTGTGGCGTGTGTGCGGAAATAGTCTCTAGACCTTTAAATTGTATCCCTACGCGGTGTGAATGAGAAAATTCATAAAAATTTCAATATGTGGTCGGGAGTCTTGTATTTCTTATATTTATCTTTAAAAAAATGTGTATGTTAACCTTTAAATGTATGCCGCGGATGTAAGTATCTTGTAGGCGTGGTTAAGTGATCAATTTTACGTCACATACCGCTCAATACCCTATGGTGTTTCAGGAACAAACAAGTCAGACGTCATTTGACGCCAGCCTTTTGAACAATTTCTTTACAACCCTCAAAACCCAAAGCCTGCGCCCCTATGCCTTCTGTAGATCATTATGGTTATGATCAAATGATGCCTGATGAAAAAAACGACTTCATGATTTGGTACCGTGAGAACAATAATTGTAGATTTAACTTTGAAGACGAACTGAAAAAATACTGTATTGAAGATGTTAAAATTCTCAAACAGGCTTGTATCCGTTACAGAGATAGTATAATCAAAATGACAACAAGTAAAAGGGTAATTAAGGGTGACTTGGGCTCTGAGGTAGTCAAAGAATACATTGACCCTTTTCAGCTAACAACTTTAGCCTCTGTGTGTATGGCCATGTACAGGTTTAAATATTTACCGGAAAACACTATAGCGATTTTGCCAGCTGACAACTATCATAGAAATAAGAAGCGGTTTTCAACAGTGTCTATACAGTGGTTGATGTATATCGCTCATAAAGAGGGCATCACGATACAGCACGCCTTACAAGGTGGTGAAAAACCTGTTGGTTCCTATTTTTTGGATGGTTATGCATTAATTAATGGTAAGCCTACAGCATTTGAATTTCAGGGTTGCTTTTACCACGGTTGTCCCATGTGCTACAACGAAAAGGACTTTAACAGCGTTACAAATACAACCTACGCTCAGCTGTACCATAAAACTAAAATTAAAACACATTTTCTAAAAAAACAGGGTTATGAAGTCCGTGAGATGTGGGAACATGAGTGGAAACACTTAATAGAGACCGATCAGAGCGTACAGGAATTTATTCTTAAACAAAAATTCCCACAGCCTATGGAACCTCGCGATGCTCTCTACGGCGGCCGCACAAACGCTATTAAGCTGTACCACAAAGCGGCTCCCGGTGAGACCATACACTATTATGATTTCACTAGTCTATACCCCTTTGTTAATAAAACAAAAACATACCCCATCGGTCACCCGGAGATTATTTTTGAAAATTTTAAATCTTTTGACAGCTACTTTGGTATTGCCAAAGTAAAAGTCTACCCACCTAGAGGCTTATTCTTCCCTGTTTTACCTGTTAAGATGAACGGTAAACTAATGTTTCCATTATGCCACAAATGCGCTAACAGTAGCCAAACAATTATTTGTGCGCATACGGATGAGGAGCGGGCTCTCACGGGTACTTGGTGTACCGTTGAAATACAACAAGCGTTGACAAAGGGGTACAGGCTGGGTGATATATTTGAAATTTGGCATTTCCCAAGGTTTACTAGCAGATTGTTTGAAGACTATATAAAAGTCCATCTTAGGGATAAGCAGGAGGCCTCGGGGTACCCGAGCTGGTGCACAAACCAGGAGACAAAACAAAAATACATCATGGACTATTATGCAAAAGAGGATGTACGGTTAAGACCTGAAAAGATAGAGGTCAACCCTGCAAAAAGACAGATTGCTAAACTGTTTTTAAACTCTTTATGGGGTAAATTTGGCCAGAAATCAAATTTGCAGACCACAAGTATAGTAACCGACCCCGATGAGCTTTTTGCCTATACATTTTTACCCCAATACGATGTGTCCTCTTTAAATTTTGTCAACGATGAAACAGCTATGCTCAGTTGGAAGTATGCTGAGGGGTGTCACAGTACGGCTCGTAATACAAACATCTTTATCGCTTGTTTCACAACTGCCTACGCACGGTTAGAGTTGCGTATTGTCCGATGTGCGGTGTGGTTATAACTAAATATTAGGTCGGGGAGAACATCTATATATCGGTATGTGTTACGAGAGGTGAAATAGCGCCACATTTTGGATTTTAGAGTTCTGTTAAAGCGTTCTACAATCGCCGCTTTCACGGTGTTATTTGTCACAAAATGTAGGATTCTGTAGTTTTTTAATAATGCATTTACATCTCTGTTTAGGAATTCTTTTCCTCTGTCTGTTTGTAACTTTTGAGGTACACGGCCTTCCTGAAATATAGTCTTAAAGGCATCTGCTACGCTTTTTCCTGTTTTAGTCCTCAAAACTACGGCCCAAGCATATTTGGATAATACGTCTATAACGGTCAGAATATATTTTATTCCGCTGTTGTATTTTGCAAATTCGATCATTGAGACAAGATCCGCTTGCCATTGACCATCGATGTCGGAGACACAAATCATATTACGTTTAAAAATTTTTCTTGCAGGTTTGTATAACGTATAAGTGTCTTGTTCTGTCAACCATTCTTTAACCGCTGATCTTTTTAATCCGGGTGTTTGGGTTGCCTGAAACAGTTTCTCAATACTGCCAAAGCTAGCAGTTTCTTTTGGTGTTAAGTATATTTTTTGCATTAACTTATTATGATTATTACACAATGTATTTTGTGCCATGCTTTATACTGTCTTTATATAAAATGTATATAGTTTTCAAACAACCTTTTGTTTCATCCGAATATCCACAGATGTTCCTATTAATTGTTAACCATGCCTTTAGGCTCTAGACGGTTCATTGATAATAGGACAACCTAGTCATTGTTTAGGTTTATGATAGGTCATTAGTAGCGTCACATCATTTTAGGCTCGTGATGACTCATTAATAATAGGATAGACTAGTCATTGTTAGTTGATAGGTCATTAGTAGTAAGACAGAGCTATCTGTTGCTCAAGTAACATGTCCTTTGTGTTGTTGAGTTTTGTCTCCTGTAGTGATCGGGTTTAGTTCATTCTCTAACTACGCATTGTGGAGGTAAGAAGTCGTGTATTTCTGGTAAGGCAGTTAATGCCAATCTGTATTTGTCACTATGAAAATTTTCTTTTCTGTTTTTTATTCAAACCCTAATCATTGTAACTATTTGTTTCTGTAGAAATGTTTATTTTCTGTTTTTTATTCAAACCCTAATCATTGTAACTGTTTGTATCTGTAGAAATTTTTCTTTTCTGTTTTTTATTCAAACCCTAATCATTGTAACTGTTTGTATCTGTAGAAATTTTTCTTTTCTGTTTTTTATTCAAACCCTAATCATTGTAACTATTTGTCACTATGAAAATTTTCTTTTCTGTTTTTTATTCAAACCCTAATCATTGTAACTATTTGTTTCTGTAGAAATGTTTATTTTCTGTTTTTATTCAAACCCTATTCATTGTAACTGTTTGCATCTGTAGAAATTTTTCTTTTCTGTTTTTTTATTCAAACCCTCTTTCAGTTATAAATATGCCCACTATTTGTAAAAACATGTAGCAACATATAAAATACCTAATATTAACGTATTTTGGTACGGTGAATGAGACCAGATACGTGTCAAAAAGGGTTATTAATCGTATTTTGGTACGGTGAATGAGACCAGATACGTATAACAAAAGGTGTGTGTTTAATTCATTATAATTAAATAGGTTTATAATCAGAAATTGAATGAAATCAAGCGCGTATAAAAAGGGCGTGGTTATTCAAGATCAAAGGGGGCGTGGCACCTGTCAAATTACGTTTGACGAGATTTTACTGGGGGCGTGGCTAAAAGGAGGTTTGTTAACTCCTCCCACAAAGGGGCGGGGCACCTGTCAAATTAAGTTTGACAACATATATACCTTCTTACTACTCATGTCCACTCTTTATCCACCCCTTCCGTCTTCTTGGCCTTAGATGCCGAAAAGGCATTTGATAGAGTCAACTGGAATTTCCTGAGCGCCACTCTTGACGTTGCCGGGATTATAGGTTTCTTTAAAAAAAAAAAAAAAGCACAATGGCTCTGTATAGCAATCCTAGTGCTAAGGTGACAGGACCTTCATTAAACTCTACCTTCTTTGATATCAATAATGGCACTCGGCAGGGATGCCCTTTGGCTCCCTTACTTTATGCTCTATCATTTGAGCCTTTAGCCACATTTATTAGATCGTCACACGAAATTAAAGGGATTAAATTTGATGAGCAATCTTTTAAAATAACCCTATATGCAGACGATATTATTCTCACCTTGACTGATGCAGGAGTTTAGTGCATGTTCTAAGTACAAATGTAATCTTCCTAAAACACAAGTGATGACTGCTTATCTTTCCCCTCTGCAAAAATGTCTTATTTCAGACCGCTATCACTTTGACTGCTCAAATGACTGGGTGGACTACCTTGGGATCAGATTAATGTTAACTTTAAAGAATTTAGTTTCCATCAATTTCGAAATCCTGATGAAAGATCTCGCTCTTCAAATTGAAAAAATGAAGCTGATAGAATTATTCTGGCTAGGAAGAGTCAATTTGTTAAAATCCTATTTGATCCCTAAAATCTTATATATTTTTAGGATTATACCACTGCTTTTCTCATTTGTTTGGAAATATGGTTTGGTGTTAAACCAAATATAAAAATATAACACAAAGGTCTACTTTAACAGATATTTAATAAGAGACAAAAAAACAGGAGATGGAATGGATGTTTAGACTTAAGACCTTGACTCCTAATAGGTTAAACAGCGATTTTGAATTGTGTAATTTTTTGTAATATGTATTCTTATCTATTTATTTATTTATATTTATTCAGAACATTTTTATATGTATTTTTAAATACTTCATATGTTATAAACATAAGTATACTTATATCTATTTTATATTTACATTTATTTTATGATTCCTGAGTAGCCTGTATATATATATAGCGTGACAAACCCTATAGCATGAGGGCCATACATGTCTTCGCGGCAGTTGGGGCTGCTGGGCAGAGGCGGGAGGCCTCCCTCTACCTCGCGGCTGCTGTGGTTGCCGTGCAGCGGCGGGAGGTCTTCCTCTCTTTCGTGGCGGCTGCGGCTGCTGAGCGGAGGACCCGGGGGATCTCCCGGCCAGGTACGTTACAGTGGTGCAATATATGTTACTATAGCTGTAATACGTGGTAATAGTGGGTATACGGCATACCTGGGGAAGATGGAATGACGTATATGGGGGTATAAGGCATATCTGGGGGTATGTGGCATATCTGGGAGGCAGTGTGGCAAGCCTGGGCTCAAATGTGCATAACTGGGGGGGGGGCAGGTTGGGAAATAAAAACATTTTTATCAAAGTTTTTTTATTCTGCTGTTTGTTTTTTACATCCTACGTTACTTTATTAAATTATTTTAAATAAATGAAAAATTTACATTTTTTTATCCGATTGATCGAAAAAATAATCGGCCAACTAATCGATTATGAAAATAATAGTTAGTTGCAGCCCTAGTCCATTACAAATAAATACAAATAAAAATCCAGATTGTAATTCAAGAAAATAGGAAAAATACCAAGAGTGTTAAATACTTTTGCAAGGCACTGTATGAAGCAGCTTTAATATTCATAAAGTTCATGCTCAAACAAAACAAATTTAAATCCAGACAGGACTAATACACATTATGGGCACAGCTATAGTAACATATATTGCACCACAATATGCATATGTAACCCCATGAGCTTCCTGAACACAAGAATCAGTGCTTAAAACAATATCATTGAAATGTTCTTATACTGAAAACCAATGGAGAGGTTTATTTATTAGACATATTTTTTCTTGGCAATACAAAAACATGCTTTTATAGTAACCCAGCCTTTTAACATGGGATATAATACACTCTAATTCATAGCACATACATAATTGATTCTTTCCTATAACTGATTCTTTCCTATTCATTCTAACATAGTGCATGTGGCCACAGCTCTATGTAATTCTTGGATATATATAGATCACTTTTTAACTTGTTATGGTTATAGATCTCAAGGGGACAACAAAAAGTACTATATATTTTATCATTTTATCAGGCTTACTGACACATTGATAGATAACACATTTACCTTTCATCCTATATGCATATTCACTACAATGATATTAACATTTTATGAAATTCAATGTTACCTGTGAGGTAGGGCTTCTCAGAGGTTATACTACTTAGACCTTCAGGATATATGTTAAAAGGATGACGAGCCATATTCTTGAACACAATCTATTATCACAGAAAAAAAGAAACTTTTAAGAATGATTTCAATACCTGTACTTTTACTGTTTCGGTTAATCACACAGAACTTTTACAGTAGAGGCTATACTGTGGAAACACAGGGACCATTTCTCCTACTCCAAGGCTGGCCCAAATTCTGGTCCAACCAGCCCACTCATGAAGGTGAGATCACAGTGGGGTCAAAAAACACTGCTTGACCTCATGGCAATAGTGTGGCCCAAGGTGCAAGCAACTAAAAGGAAAGGTTAGCGCTGGGCTAAGAACCACAGTAACATTTGTATTAAGTACAATTTATATAATATAATACCATATTGGCCCGAATATATATTCGGGGTTTAGTGTAATTCGTATCGCCCAACGCCCAGAACGTGCAGTTCCGGGCGCCGGGCAGGTGTTTTTTTTTGGTTTTTTTTTCAATTCTCTGTTTATTGCACGTTTGGGAAAATAAACACAATACAGAGTGTCATATACAGAAATAACAATGAACATCCAGTACGGTTGGACATATGTCAAAATAAAGCATTACACAGTGGTGAAGATACATGTAGAAACATAAACAGTGACATTATGGTAGACCAAAAGTATCCACATCGGTGTACAAGCGAAATACACAACGTGGTCAGAATGAAGCTCGTACCACTGGCAAGAATAACATATGCAAAACAGACACACATCCCTCGCACAAGAAACCGCAGCACCACTGAGAGACCTGGAGGGGAAAGGCGTAGGGCGACAGCCTCCCCAGACGGGTAGATACCAGTAACAATAACGCAACGTAAAACTGAGGGGTAGCAGTCGAGGAAGCAATGAAAGAATAAAACTCCCCCTCTGTACTGGAGGTGCACATGTGAGATGAACAAATAACGGCATGTCACAGAGCGCATGAGCTAAATAAAAAAACAGAAACATGGCCAAGTCAGGCTCTACAAAGGATCAATCACGACTGTCTCATAGGCGGAAATGGGACAGATCGCACAGGAGAAATAGTACCCGGCATGTACAATAAAACATAAAACAAAGAAAATATAACATAACAAAAACATGTAAGTCCCAGGGTCCAGGGAAAAATCCCGATATTCAGTAACAATCAATCACCCCGCACGAGGAAGCGTACAAGGGGACATCCCCCGTTAAACCGCATGTCGAGAGGGACGAGAAACAGACATCGCCTTATAACAAAACAGGATGGGGGTTCCTGTTCAAGTTCGCCACGTATGTACGCCAGTGGAACCATTTAAGCTCAATTTTATGCCCAGCACCCTTGGCGGACCAAACCAGAACTTCCATTTGGTACACAAATTCAACCTGATTGACCCAAGCAGTAAACGTTGGGGGGGTAGCCGACTTCCAGTGTTGAGGGATGATTGCGTTAGCCGCGTTAATCAGATGGAATGTCAGAGAGTGTTTGTAACTTGTAAATAGAGTATCCGTGTGGTGGAGGAGCACAGACTCGGGAGAAGCCTGAAAATTGGGATTAGCTATGTCACCTTTACGACCGCATCCCAGAAGGGCCTAATAACGGGGCACGACCACCAAATGTGTAGTAGGGAACCTGGATAGGTGCAACATCTCCAACAGGCAGGTGGCACTTGGGGTGAAAACCTATGGAGATCCAAAGGGACCTTATACCATCTTGTTATTATCTTAAAGGATGTTTCCTGCATCCGGCTAGAGACCGAGCCCTTGTGTGTGATAGAAAGAATTTTCGTCCAGTCCTCCGAGGAGAAAGAACAGTTCAAGTCCCTCTCCCAGAGGCAAAAATAGTAGGGTTTAGCCACCGGTTCCGGCGACAACAATAGCGTGTACAGTTTGGACAATAAATGGGGAGGTTCCTTCTGCTCGAGACAATACCGCTCCAGAGGCGTAAGCGGCCTATCAGCAAGCTGCAAGGCCCCAGAGGACAATATAAAGTGCCTGAGCTGGTGGTAAAGAAACTGGAGTGAAAAAGTAGAAGAACCCTGAGCGACTAACGCCCCCAAGGGTTTAATCTCGCGTCCACTAACTACATGGCATAAGCGAAGAAGGCGCACCTGAGGAGGTAAGAAGGCTTTCAAGCCACCCAGGGAATGACCTGGCGGGAAGTCCGGGTTCCCCTCCAGAGGGAGCAATGGGCCAGGGAGCCCAGAAAGCAAGCCGTCCCTCAAAGCATTCCGAAAGACTCTCACGGTGAGAACAATGAGAGGGTGAGCAGAGCACAAAACACACCTCAATGGATCGCAGAACCATGGCAACGCATTAATTGGACATGTCAAAAAGGTTTCCTCCAACGATATCCACTGCTTAGCGGGGAAAACAGACCACTCTACAATGCGGCGTAAATGGGCTGCCTTCCAGTAGAGTTCCAAGCTCGGGAGGCCCATGCCTCCTTGCAACTTCTGCCTAGTCAAGTAGGATAATGATAAACGTGAAGGCTTACCTCTCCAAATATAACGTAGAAAGGCCCTATGGCAACGCCGAAAAAAGGACCGAGGAAGCTTGATAGGCACGGTTTGGAATAAATACAGAAAGCGGGGCAGGAGATTCATCTTAATAACCCCCATTCTCCCAAACCAAGAGATATGAGGGAAGGCCCATTGACGAAGGTCTGACTCCAAAGTGCTCAGTAAGGGTGCAAAATTCAAATTGTACAACTTGGAAAGGTCAGAGGGAATCATTACGCCGAGATACCCCGCCCGGGGACAAACCCCACCTGATCAGAGTGAATGAGAAAGGGGAGGAAAGGTTAGAGGCGATTTGCTAAGATTTTTTAAAACAATTTCAAATCAACATTGATCAGGGATATAGGGCGAAAACTACTACACAAGTCAAGATTCTTATCGGGCTTAGGAAGAACCACGATATGAGCGGTTAACGAATGCGGGTCAAATTTAGAGCCCTGGGCAATAGCATTGAAGTAAGTAACTAACTGTGGGCCTAGGACGGGAAGGCATTTTTTATAATATAGGATCGTAAAGCCATCCGGGCCAGGGCCTTTGCCCGCGGGGGAGTTTTTAACAGCTGCAGCAACCTCGGCCAGGGAAATGGGGCTATCCAAGAGCTCCCTAGCGTCGGACGGCAAAACTCGGGTAATAAAAGTTGATAGAACGGCGGCTGCATCCGAGTCAGAGTGGGGAGCCCCCGGGCGAGGCAAATTGTATAAGGACATATAATACTGTCTAAAGCATTCAGCTATCTTGTCTGAGTGGAAATGAAGCTGATTGGTATGATCCCTAATGCGAGCGATGAACGCTTGAGCCCTTTTGGCTCTCAAAGCCCTCGCCAAAAGCCTGCCTGGCTTATCACCAAACTCATAAAATTGTCGCCGCACCAGCAAAAAGTTGCGCTTTGTCCTAGTATCAAGAAGGGAAGCCAAACGAGCCCGAAGGGCTGTAAGCTCAAGTTGAAGGGAGGGGAGTAAGGTTAATTTATGTCTGGACTCTAAGCGAGCTATCTGTTGCGTAAGCTCCAGGATAGTAGCCGAATTCATTCGCTTAATGGATGCACCCAACTTAATAAGGTGACCCCGTATAACAGCCTTATGAGCCTCCCAAACTACAGGGATGGGGACATCAGGTGTAATATTATCCTCAAAGTAGCGAGTGATATGGGACGACAATTGGGAGATATGATGAGGATTACTCAGCAAATTTTCATTCAGTCTCCAGTGCCAGTTGGTTTTAGGTATATCAGTTAGCTTGAGAGTCAAAAAGACTGGGGCATGGTCGCTAAGAGAAGTAATCCCTATTCTAGCCGAATGCAGGACCGACAAGTGGAAATGGGAAATGAAGAAGGTGTCAATACGGGAATATCTACAATGACTGGAGGAAAAGTATGTATAGTCCCTCCGATCTGGATTAAGAGTTCTCCACGCGTCCATTAATTGGTTCAGTTTCAAATATTTAAGTACTTTCCGTATCGCGGAGAAGGGAATGTGGGAACTTCCCGAAGAAGTATCGACCCTAGGGTCAAAAACCATATTAAAGTCGCCGCCTAAAATGGTGATAGCCTCCTGGAATTCGGCCAACCTATTTAGGATAGAAATGAAAAAACGAGCGTGGTTGCTATTGGGTGCGTATATATTCGCTAGAGTGATTTTTTGGGAACCCACATACCCCTTAACAAAAATAGCACGGCCCTCGACATCCTTCCATGTCTCC
Organism: Sceloporus occidentalis; assembly: GCA_023333645.1. Lineage (NCBI taxonomy): Eukaryota > Metazoa > Chordata > Lepidosauria > Squamata > Phrynosomatidae > Sceloporus > Sceloporus occidentalis. The sequence goes on from JALMGF010000058.1 coordinate 5,409,924, forward strand.
AATAGTTGAAAGCGAATCGACTTATGTAAGAGGATAACAACCCCTTTTGTCTTGGAGGAAGGGGAGCTAGAGAGAAATGATTGTGTGAAGTGTCTATTTAAAAGTGGGAATTCCCTATCGGCAGTATAATGAGTTTCCTGCACGAAGGCCACCCGTGACTTAGAAGCATGTAAAAACGCAAGAAGTTTAGAGCATTGCTGGGGTTTATGAAGGCCTCTAATATTTAAAGAGACCAATTTAAGAGTATCACTGGACATTTGGAGGCGGACGAGAACACAGCACACTGAACTGCAGGACCACTGACCCCCTGGGACAAATAAAACGGACAACAAACCATAACAAAAACCAGCACATAGTATAGAACGGGTGGATTATGTGCGACGAAAAAGGGATGTCATCCCGGATGATGACAAAACCTCGAATAGGAGGTTGAGCAGGGGGACTGCAAGCAGGCCCCATTACCACTGTCCACTGCAGGACAGGATGGCTCTGAGGGGGGACGCCAGGGGAGGCAAGTAGGAAAAGGAACCTATACGGTTCAAATACCAAAGAAAACAGGGGGTACTGCGTCCCCGTCTACGGAACAAAAAGGTAACGAACAATATGTTGACCGCGTGGGGTCTAGGTAACATAAAAGTATATAAAAGACCGCAGCAAGAGCGGCTATGTGCATATGTGAAAATAATTAAACACAACAAACTATGGTGGCGGTGTAAGGGTGCAGTGCAATACATTTCGCCGAGGCAAAAACACTTAAAGAAAACAAAAGAAAAACTGACTACCAAAGTGTCCAGTTCAATCGGCCCGAGTCATCTCACCGACATGGATAAGGAGTCCTGGGAGTAAGACACAAGGTGAGTACAGCACAGCCCTCACTGATGGGAGATCCAAATGCAGCAGGCAGTAAAATAGAACTGAGTCACAGTGCAAGGCGAGCAGCTCCCAGGAGATCGAAGGCGAAACAATAGGTAAAAGAGGAAGCCCGTCGTACCAAGACGTCAGCCTGTCTGTTCCGCCGCCACGGCCGCATGACGAATCCTCTTCCTGCGGTTCTTCGGCGTTGACCACGACCTGGACGGTTCCAGCAGCGGTTTCGGAGACGGAAGCGAAAGTTCCCAGTTCGGGACCGAAATCCCAGGTAAGTCGAGGTTTGCGAGAAAAGCTTCCAGGTCACCATGTTGGCGAAGTGTGAAAACATCGTTATCCTGACGACCGATTAGGACAAATGGGAAACCCCATTGATACGGGATATTTGCGCCCCGGAATGCCGCCGTGATGGGCTTAAGAACCCGTCGTTTTTGTAGGGTTATCGGGGACAGATCCTGGAAAATCGATATTTGCTCACCCTCGTATATCAAGTCTCCAGCATGTCGGCAAGCCTTCAGGACAGCTTCCTTAACCGAATAGTCATGAAAACAGCAGACCACGTCTCGTGGCGGTGCAGATGGAGGACCCTTCGAGCGAAGCGCCCTGTGGGCTCTGTCAAATTGTATCACTCTGTCACTAGGCTGTTGTAATATTTTGTTGAAAAGGGAGCACAGCGTTGAGCGGATGTCAGCTGCCGTAACCGCTTCAGGTATGCCCCTTACTCGAAGATTGTTGCGTCGGCCCCGGTTGTCTAAATCCTCTAACTGGCGCTGTAGAGATTTGCATAGGTCCGAGTGTTCCCGCGACATAGCGGATAAGGTGTCCACTGTTTCGCATGTTTTAACCTGGTCTTCCTCCAGCGCTGCTACCCGATCGCCAATATGTTGGACCTCCTGTTTGATGGACACAAGATCCATCCCCCCTGCAAGGCCTGGTCCAGTGCGGTATCAAGCACGGTGACCAATTCAGCTTTAGTCGGTAGGTTTTTCAACGCCTCCTGCCATGAGGAGGGAGCAGCAGAGAGATCGTGAGATGCAAAGTCCTGATCGAGAGACGCGTCATCCGAGCACTCACTAGCCCGACTGGAAGGGGAAGCCACCATCATGCCCGGGGGCTTAGGAGTGCCCACAGACCGGTTTGATTTCCCCATCACGTGGTAGGTGAGTAGAAAGTTTAAGAAGTTCCGAGATGGTGAACGGAGCTGCGGACTCAAGCAGCCATCTTGCCTCGGTGCCGGCCCCGCCCCCCGGCAGGTGTTTTTTTTATCTTTTTCTTTTAGCCCTGCTTCGGGCAAGCAGCAGGGTTAGGATCCAGATCCCCCGCGCTGCTGCAGGGGTCCTGGATCCTCCTCTTTGGCAGCCAGTGGACGTCTGCGCGATGTGTGCCGACACTTCCACCGGGGCCTCTATGGGGAAGCGCCGGCGTGACATAACCTTCCAGTGCTCCACCATAGAAGCCCCTGCGGAGGTTGTCTATGCGCATTGCGCAGATGTTCGCCAGCTGCCAGAGAGGAGGATTCCCCCCAGCGCTGCAGGAGACCTGCATCCTCCTCTCTGGCAGCCGGTGAACGTCTGTGCGATACGCGCAGACAACCTCCACGTCACAGGGCCAGGCTTATATTTTCCTGTGAAGTTTAGCCGGGTCACGGAGCACTGTCCAGTTCCTGATACCGTGACCCGGTAAGATTTTATAAGGTGTTTTATTTTATAACCGGCCCAGAGACTGAATGTAGCTGCAGCTCCAGCCCTTCAAAGGAACAATCCTGTAACCTGGCTGGAGCTCTTAATCGGCTAGCCCTGTTTGCCCTGACGGCAGCCTCACTACAGGGGTATAACACAGATAGGGGAAACCCATTGTATCCCTTAATCCCCTCCCCCTGATACATTGCCTGTGTACTGATGGGATTTGTGATGGGATGTGAGCTGATGGGATTGAGGGTTAATGTTAATAGAATTAAGGATCTATATAAATTCTGTGATTTTAATAAAAGTTGTTCTTGTTTTACTACGAATGGTGGCCTGGCTGTTCCTTGGATAGCAGGAGCTATCTGTATGAGGGTACTGACTGGCGATTCCTCAGCCCTCCAACAGTGGTACCCAGCCTTGGGTACGGTGACCCTGTTACACTTCTCTACTCTCTATCATAGAAGCCCCGGCGGAAGTGGCGAGCAGCGGCAGAGGTTGTCTACTGCATCGCACAGACGTCCACCGGCTGCCCTTGCTAGACACCAGGGAGTCTGGGGATGCATTGGTAAATCAGGGGGGCAGAGTGTCATATCTAGGGGGCAGAGTGGCATATCAGGGGCATAAAGCATATCAGGAGGGCAGAGTGGCAGATCAGGGGAGCAGAGTGGCATATTTAAGGGCAGAGTGGCATATCGGGGGCATAAAGCATATCGGGGGGGCAGAGTGGCATATCAGGGGGCAGAGTGGCATAGCCCTATATATGTAGAACAGAAGTCATCCAGTGAGTGCCTATGATGAAAAACAGAACACGGTATTGACAAATGTGGAAAAATGTAAACAGGACTGGAGGCGGAGAAAACAGGAAAGGTAGAGGGGGTAGTAAGGGGCTTGATGTTTACTCAAAATCCTTAAGTTTTCAATTCAAAGATCCAGTACATTTCTTTGCACCCAGATTCCTACACATGATCTCCACCTCTCCTTTTTTATTGTTCCAAGAAGTTTTTTTGAAAGCCTGTGTATCCCCTTCTAATGTTTCCTATGTGCTCACCAATCTGCACCTTTAATTCCTTCATAGTTCTTCACACATACTGATAATCGCATGTACAGGATAGTAAATATATTATGCTGTCAATGGGGTACTATGTCTTCAGCATACCAAGATATTTTGGAAACTGCTTCCAATCTTGTAGGAACCATTTGGGGAAGGGCATTTTCTATTCCAACATGACTGTGCTCCAGGGTAGAAAGCAAGGTCCATAAAGACATGGTTGGACGAGTTTGGTGTGGAAGAACTTGACTGGCCCACACAGAGCCCTGCCCTTGACCCTATCAAACACCTTTTGGATGAACTGGAACGGAGATTGCGAGCCAGCATCAGTGCCTGACCTCACAAATATTGTGGAAAGCCTTCCCAGAAGAGTATAAGCTGAAACCAGGTTACCAACTACACATTAATAGCTATGTATTTAGAATTCAATACCATAAAAGTCCCTGTTGGTGTAATGGCCAGGTGTCCTAATAATTTTGTCCATATATTGTATCTGTCTAATGCAAGAATTTGCTTTGGATATCCCTTTTCCAAAAACGTTTTTTAGAAGTTGAGATTGTGCTTCATACTTCTGTATGTCTGCTGCGTCTGATCCATTGGAACTGGCCTTTTGGCATATTAGGGAGCCATGATGAAAAATGGCAATTGTCCAATACAATAATTGACATTGACCTGTTTAAAAAAGTTTTGGTTAACTACTTCCGGGGGCGGCCCGACCAAGATGGCCACTTGCTACTGAGGCTCTCCCACAACCGGCGACATCATCTACCGGGGCTCGGTGCCTCAACTCAGTGGGGCCATCAAGGCGGTGTGGGAGAGTCTGGGGATCGCTGCAATACCTTTTGCAGGCCCCCATCTAGGATCCCCGGGGTCCTGCGCGGAGTAGTGCGAAGACTTCGGCCATCACCGGGCAGTTCTTGGCAGATCCCCGACTGTCTCTGTGTGCCTCTCACTTACCTCCTCTAGGTGTCGGACGGCTGTGCTGTGGTTCCAGAGGGCTGCCTGGTCCAGAGAGTGCTCAACGGGGGTTCCTGCTCCCTGCCTTGCTCCAGACGGTGTGGGTAAGTGGCAAGCTCCGTGGAATGAAGCGGATGTGGCGTAGTGGGTGAAGCTTCCACTATCCTGATGTCTTCTAGGAGCAATTGGCAGCTACTAATAAAGTTATTTATTTTTATTTTATTTTTTTTATTTTATTTTTTTATTTTATTTTTACCAGCTCTGCCAGTTTTACCTTCAGCTTCCATATTATTTTGTGTGCTGGCTGTGTCTGCCATATACTCTCCAGCGGATACGGCCATCTTGTGGGCGCTTTCCAGTTTTACCCTCAGCTTATTTACTCTACTACAATTTTGTGTGCTGGAAGTGTCTGCCATATGCTCATCAGCGATTACTACAGTCTAGTAGACGCTTTTTCCGGTTGCTCCAGCATAATTGCTTCTTCCACGGTTAGCTGTCAGGCTTCCTCCTGTCTTTTCATCCATCTCTTAAGCATCATGCCTCGTTAGGCTGAGACTACCCTGACTATCCGCTGATTTCATACTACTCCCGCATCTGCGTCTTTATTGCGAAATGGATAAATTTATCGCTATGCCTCAAAGAAAAAACACTGGTAAGGCCACTCAAAAATTGTGACCACTGCTGGACTCTAGATTCCAGGAACTCTCTTCCATGATAGATTCTACCTTGGCCCAAATCTCGGCCAATTCAGCTAAACTTGTTACACTGGAGCAAAGGATTAGTGATACCGATGACGTCTTGCTCCAAACACAGGAAACTACAACGCAAAATTAGCTGACCATTCAAACTCTGCTGGACAGGATTGAGGATCTGGAAAATCGCAGTCATAGGAACAATTTACGCCTCATTAATATTCCAGAATCTATTAAACCTCATCAACTTCTCAGCACTCTTCAGGACTGGCTGACAACTTCTTTGAATATCCTGTATTCCGTGGAAAAACCTCTCATAATTGAGAGAGCGCACATTATGGGTTCGGAGAGGAAAGAAGCTCATGCTAAACCTAGGCCGGTGATTATACGTCTTTTGAATTTTCTTGACAAAGCATTCTATCGGAAGACAGAAAATGTCCTGATTTGCTGCATGACTCTCACAAAATTCTTATCTTTCAAGACTTTTCAGCATAAGTTGCGTCCAAGCATAGGGAGTTTACTCCTCTATGTAGACAGCTTTATGAGGCAAAGGTGAAGTTCAGCCTGTTATATCCTGCGAAACTACGTATTGTCTATGATGGTCATACCCACGTCTTCACTACACCAGTGGATGCTTTCTAACATCTCTGCAGATTCCTAGTGACTCATGAACATTGGTTTGTGGGCTTGGGAACGCTTGACTGTTGGCATTGTCCACACTGCTGTTTACTTGGTATGGGGAGGTGACAGCGAGATGGTTGACGTTTAACTCTTTTCTTTTTCTTCCTCGGCGGGGGGCGGGTCCGGTGACCGAATGTCTCCTCTGGAGATACACATGTTTCGAGGTTATATATATATGTTTGGTTTATGGTTTTTGTTATTTTTTTCTTTTTTTGTTATTTTTGTAGGGGTAATGGTCAGTACATGCTTCATGTCAGTATTTCCCTTGCACTTTATCCTCGTCGTTTGGTATCCCTACAGGCACTGGGACATGGGGGGGCTCCCGATTATTGTTTTATTTTTTCAGTTACTACCCTTTTGCTCTATGGGATGGCTGATGTCCCGCGCAACCCTGATACAGGGCATAATACCGTCCTGCTACCTTGTGCCTTAAGATTCTGCTCATGGAATATTAATGGTCTAAACACTCCAGTGAAGCGTAAATTAGTCACTATTCATCTTAAGAGACTTAAAACGCAGGTTGCCTTTTTACAGGAAACACACTAGAAAACACACAGGAAAGACACCCCTACTCTTAGGGATACTTGGATAGGGGAGTGTTCTCTGCCTTGTATAAATATAACTCCAGAGGGGTTGCCATTCTTTTGAATAAATCCCTGAATTACGTTAAACATTCCACTGTCTTAGATCCAGAGGGCAGATATATATTGTTGGATATCACGATAGACCGCAAATGACTTCTATTGGTTAATGTCTATGGTCCTAATGTTCCTAATGACCATTTCTTTGGTAAACTGTTTGACTTGCTAACTGATGTTGTTTTTGCTGATGTTGTTATGGGCAGGGATTTCAATGCAGTGTTGGTTGGTAAACTAGATAGACTGGGACCGAGTCGGCCTGCTCGGACTGACACCCCAGAAGGTATCAAACTTTTTACACACAAACTGAACCTTGTAGACCCCTGGAGGGCTGCTCACCCTACTACCCGAGTTTACACACATGTCTCGAGGGCCCACTGTTCATCATCTAGGATAAACGTTTTTTTTGTTACATCCTCCCTTATTCCTCAAATTAAAAATAGTTCCATTGAAGATATCATAATCTTGGATCATGGCCCAGTAACTCTGCTCCTTGATTTGCAAGTTACAAGTTTCCATACCCGTTCTTGGAGGTTCCCTCAGCACCTTATGAGCGACGGCTTTAAGTCGTTCTTGGAGGCTACTTGGGGTTGATGATAACATAGCACATGCTGATACCCCTGTATTGTTTTGGGAAACGGCTAAAGTGGTTGTAACGGGTTCACCAAGAGAGCTGTAGTAACTCCCAGAGATCACCTACATTATAACTTGTCCTTCAATAAGGGAACTCTTAGAGGAGCCACAAGAACTATGAACTTTAGGAAGGCAAAGTTTGATCAACTAAGAGAAGCCCTTAACACTGTAAATTGGGAAAATGTCCTCAAAAACAAGAGTACAGAGACTCAATGGGAGATTTTTAAGGATATCTTAAATTCTCACTGTGAAAGGTACATACCGTATGGGAATAAAAGAGTCAGGAACAAGAGAAAACCAATGTGGATAAATAAAAATGTAAAGGGGGTAATAAATGGCAAAAAAAAGGCATTTAAGCAACTAAAACAGGAAGGCAGTGAGGAACCACTAAAAAGCTATCGGGAAAAAAATAAAATATGTAAAAATCAGATAAAAGCAGCAAAAGTGGAGACAGAAAGACTCATTGCCAAAGAGAGTAAGACAAACCCCAAAATGTTCTTTAACTATATAAATAGTAAAAAGGTTAAAAATGAAAGCGTTGGCCCCTTAAAAAGTAATGAGGGAGAAGTTATAGATGGGGATCAGGGAAAAGCTAATCTATTAAATATATTCTTCTCTGCTGTATTCACAGAGGAAAATGAAATGCCAGGTAATATACAGCAGGATGAGATAACTGCCCCAGTACATGTCGCCTGTCTAACCCAGGAAGAAGTGCAGTGCCGCCTAAAAAAAATCAAAATAGACAAATCACCAGGTCCAGATGGCATTCACCCCCGCGTTATAAGGGAGTTAAGTAATGTAATAGACAGACCCCTATTTCTAATATTCAAGGACTCTATAGTGACAGGGTCTGTTCCCCAGGACTGGCACATAGCAAATGTTGTGCCAATATTCAAAAAGGGGACAAAAAGTGACCCGGGGAATTATAGGCCTGTTCGTTTAACTTCTGTTGTGTGTAAACTGTTTGAGGGTTTCCTAAGAGATGCTATTTTGGAGTATCTCAATGAAAATAAGTGTATGACTCCATATCAGCATGGGTTTACAAGGGATCGGTCCTGTCAAACTAACCTGATCAGCTTTTATGAGGAGGTGAGCTCAAGACTGGATCGGGGTGAATCGCTGGATGTCGTATATCTTGATTTTTCCAAAGCATTTGATACGGTGCCACATAAAAGGCTGGTACATAAAATGAGAATGCTTGGGCTGGGGGAGAATGTGTGTATGTGAGTGAGAGTGAGTGTATAACCCATGAGAGTGGGTTACTGTTGCTAGTGGGGTACCACAGGGGTCAGTTTTGGGTCCTATTCTTTTTAATATATTTATTAATGACCTTGTAGAGGGATTGTATAGTAAAGTATCAATCTTTGCAGACGATACTAAGCTCTGTAACGTGGTTAACACAATAGAGGACAGTACACGATTACAAATGGATCTGCATAGGTTGGAGGCTTGGGCTGGGATGTGGCAGATGAGGTTCAACACAGATAAATGTAAGGTTATGCACATGGGGAAGAAAAATCCAGGCTGGGAATATGTGTTAAATGGGAAAACACTGGGGACGACTGACATGGAAAAGGACTTAGGAGTTTTAGTTAACAGTAAATTTACCTGTAGCGACCAGTGTCAGGGAGCTGCTGCTAAGGCAAATAAAATCATGGGGTGCATCAAAAGGGGCATAGATGCCCACGACAAGGAAATAATTCTACCACTGTACAAGTCACTAGTCAGACCACACATGGAATACTGTGTACAGTACTGGGCACCAGTGTACAAGAAAGATATAGTGGAGCTGGAGAGGGTTCAAAGACGGGCAACCAGAGTAATAAGGGGAATGGGAGGACTACAGTACCCAGAAAGATTATCAGAATTAGGGTTATTTAGTTTGGAAAAAAGACGGCTTAGGGGGGATTTAATAACTATTAGACTTGGGCACCAGGGGGCTCTTCGTGTTCGTCTTCGTGCTCGTCTTCGGGGAAAAAAAAATCTTCGTATTCCGCGAATATTCGCCCGTTCCTGTCTTCTCTTCGGGCGAATATTCGTTTTTTCTTCGTTTTTTCCGGTTAAGGGGTTAATACGGGGTTAACGCAGCTCTGGCGCCAGTACTTTAAATGTGTGTATCAGCAACTCCATTGGTCGCCAGCAGGGGGCCTCCTGCTGTCGACCAATGATCACAGTACCATATATAGCTAATATATTCTCTGGCAGAATATTCTGCTACTCAGTGTAAAACCAACAGAGGGCAGCATTCTGTCCGATGATATATTAGCCATATGTGGCAGTGTGTTAATTTTCATTTATTAATTATTTAAATAAAATATATTTCCATGATCCGCTGGTCTCCCCACTGCAACAGTTAAATGTCCGCACTCACGGACATTAATTTTGTCGAATTTACAAACTCTTTTTTTCTATTTATTTTGGGTTTTTTTGTATTAAACTGTTAGACGAAAGGATCATGGGAATAAATGCAAATGAGCACACGGCCCCATATGGCTTATATATCTTTGGACAGAATGCTGCCCTCTGTTGGTTTTACATTAAGTAGCATATGTTTGAAATCCAAAGTTATTCTGCTACTCAACGTAAAACCAACAGAGGGCAGCATTCTGTCCGAAGATATATTAGCCATATGTGGCAATGTGTTCATTTTCATTTATTAATTATTTAAATAAAATATATTTCCATGATCCGCTGGTCTCCCCGCTGCAACAGTTAAATGTCCGCACTCGCGGACATTAATTTTGTCGAACTTCCAAACTCTTTTTTTCTATTTATTTAGGGGTTTTTTTGTATTTTTTGTAGGCGAAGATTCTTCGTGTGTGAGTCTTCGTCTTCGCCTACGTTTTACCTGCACTGTCTTCTCTTCTTCATGTCTTCGGAACGAACACGAAAACGCACTCTTCGTGTTCGTTTTCATGTTCGCCCGAAGACGAATGCACAAGTCTAATAACTATGTATAAATATATAAGGGGACAGTACAGAGATCACTCCCAGGACCTATTTATACCCAGGACTGTATCTATAACAAGGGGACATCCTCTACGGTTGGAGGAAAGAAGGTTTCTACACCAGCACAGACGGGGGTTCTTTACAGTAAGAGCGGTGAGATTATGGAACTCTCTGCCAGAGGAAGTGGTAATGGTAAACTCAATAAAAGAGTTCAAAAGGAGCCTGGACGTGTTTCTTGAAAGCAATAATATTACAAGTTATGGATATTAGATTAATAGGGACAGAACGTTGATCCAGGGATTTATTCTGATTGCCATATTTGGAGTCGGGAAGGAATTTTCCCCTTGGTATGGGGCAATTGGCATCTGCTTCATAAGGGGTTTTTTGCCTTCCTCTGGATCAACACAGTAGGGACATAATATGTATATAGGTTGAACTTGATGGACTTTGGTCTTGTTTCAACCTTATGAACTATGTTACTATGTTACATGTATCCTCCTCTTGTCCCCGGAATCACTTCCAGCACCAGCCAGCATGCGCACCTTGGAACCCTGCTATGTGTACCCAATAAGTAGACACACAACTACCTTGAATTGAGTACAGCAGGAATGAACAGTTTATTAATGTAAAACATAGACTCATATATCCACAGAACTGCATTAACATAAATTAACAGGTACATGTATTCAACCCAACCTTTAATCCCCTTTAGCTACTGAATATCCCCCTGGTAGCCATCCTGTTAATGGGATTAGTTTAACAATAGAGTTCCTGCCTGGAAGCCATCTCTGAGTACCTTGGGCCCCTGTATTACAGGTCATTCTGTCACAGTGGTTATTCGAGGTCATATCATTTCGTATACTGCTAAACGTGCCAAGGACTGGAACGGGCGGTTTAAGCTCTTGAGTGCGGATACCAGTTCCGCTTATTTAGATTACACGAATGACCCATCGCCAGCATCTAAACTTAAATATAAACAAACTAAACAGGTCCTCAACACTTTCTTACAGGCCAGAGCTCACTCCCAATTGGAATACACACAGGCCATGTTTTTTAAATGGGGTAACAAAGCTAGCAAACTTTTGGCGACTATAGCACACCCACAGAGACCGAGACATAATATTACACACATTGAAACGACCCCTGGTAGATTGGAAACATCCCCTTTGCTTATTAATAAGGCGTTCCAGAGTCACTTTACCACACTTTACACCGCTGCCCCTGATGATTTTGAGTCTGGTTTGGCGTAACGCCAGAAGGCGGCTCTCCCCAAATTGAGTCTGTCTATCTTAGGCGCTGATATCTCGACGTCTGAGGTTAAATCTGTTATATCTACTCTACATAATAAAAAGGCTCCAGGTCCTGATGGCTATTCAGCTGAATTTTACAAAATCCTGTAACCACATATCACAGACACTCTCACATCGCTGTACAATAGCATTTTGAGGGATAAAGATCCGACACAAATAGATTCCTATAGACCCATAACTTTATTAAATCAAGACTAGTAGATTTTGTCAAAAATTTTTGCTATGCGTCTACAACGCATACTCCTTGGCGTATTATGCACCCAACAATTGGGATTCTTGAGAGGGCGGCATTCCGTGAAGGGGATCTGGTCTGCAATTGCGGCGACTTTGGCTGCTATGTCGCATCCATCCCATACTTTTGATACGCTATTAAGCCTAAATACGGAGAAAGCTTTTGACCAGGTGTCCTAGGCACATTTGTTTAGGATCATAAAATTTCAGCATTTTGGTCGTACTTTTTTTACTTTGATTTGCCAGCTTTACCGCTTTACTACTGTTGTTTCCTCTAACGGGCTTCTTCGCTCTAGTGATCTCCCGGGCATACCGATAGGCTCCCGTACTTTAAAAGTGTATGCATTTGCGACGGAACACTGCGGGACTGCCTCTGGGCTATTTAAAACTATCTCACACTAATGCCTGTGCTCAGTTTTACTGTGGCTCCCTAGTGGATGGTCCTGCTTCTCCTGAGCATTTTCTGTATATTTAAATACGTTCTCTGACCGCTGATATCCTGACCCTGGGTTATTGTACGACCACCCATGACCTCTGGTATCCTGACCCTGGCTTATTGTACAACTACCCGTGACCTCTGGTATCCTGACCCTGGCTTATGGTACAACCACCCATGACCACTGGTATCCTGACCCAGGTTTATTGTACAACCACTGGTGACCTCTGGTATACTGACCCTTAAACAAAAAAAAAAAAAAAAAAAAAAAAAAGGAAAACAAATAGAAAAGGAAATATATATTTTTATATAATTATATATTTATACATGCTCCCATAGATCGTGTTTTTTTTGTTGTTTACCAAACTGATGATGAAGACATCCTCATGAAAGACACCTTGAACGTGCAGCCATACCCTCTCCATCACCCAGATGATATATTCCGCCTATAGTACCTGCCAAAAATCCCTCAGCCACTCCATCTACGGAAGAACCGGAAGTACAATAGCGGGTACTAGCTCCCACGCCGCCACAACCTCCGTCCTCCAGGAATCAGCTCTGACAACTGTGTCTAGGCGAGCGCGCGCCCCCTTCTGCCTTTCCTAGCTTCCTGCAAGACGTAGCCTGGGGCGACATCTAGCGGAGGATTTAAAAACTGGCACCGAGCTTCACTCAGTGCTCAGTTATTATTCCATACAGAGCTATTTAGTTTGCGCTCCCTGATTCTGATTCCTAGTTTTGACCCTTGGCTTTGTACTTTGTTGATCCTGTCTTCTCCTAACCCGACCTTTGGCTTGTATTCAGACTTCGCTGCCCTGACCTTCGGACTGTTTCTGGTTTTGCCTTATCTTCTAAACCTTCCCTGCAGCTCCTTCTGCATACTGGGTTCCTCACCTCATTCCTATCAGCTTGACACGTGGCCCATTATCTGAAGCTGAGAAAGCCCGTCGCACAAACAATAATATGTGCCTCTACGCCAGTAAACCTGGGCACCTGATCCATTCCTGTCCTCGATGCCCTCATGTTAATGGAGGTGAGCCTGAACACATTGAAGTATGCTTGAGTTCATCTCCTACGAGTGGCTCCCCTCACTTATCAGTATCCTTATTTCTGCAGTTGACCAATAATTCAACTTCCATCTCTGCCATCATCGACTCTGGGGCCAATAGTTGTTTTCTGGATCAGAACCTTGCCAAGCGACTTCATATACCTACACTTGCCAAGTTGACCCCTATACATATTTAGGTATCAGATGTCCTTTGTCCTCTGGTCCCATCTCAAGAGAACCGCAAACTCAAAGTTCTTCTGGAACAGTTGAGCTTTGACTTAATACCACCCCCCATTTTTCCAATTATCCTCGGATTGCCATGGCTCACCACTAAACTAGAGAAATGCCAATTCGAATGATATCAAGTGAAATTTCTTTGGTTCATAATCACTCTGGGGAACATACAGATGGACCCAAAGAAAGTATCTACAGTATTAGAATGGGCGGTGCCCTCACTGTGCAATGCTTCATAGGATTTGAGAATTACTACTGGAAGTTTATTCGAAATTGTTCTCACATCATCGCTCCCATAACCAAATTAACTCATCAATCTTCTCAATTTGTGTTCACTCCAGAGGCCCTGACAGCTTTCAAAACCCTGAAACAGAGCTTCACTACTGCCCCCATCCTTATCCAACCTAATGTTGCAGAACCCTTTTGTTTGGAAGTGGACGCTTAAGATATTGGTGTGGGAGCTGTTCTCTCTCAAAGATATGGTGAGAAGCAAAGATTTCAACCGGGAGCTTACTATTCCTGCAAACTCACACCCTCCGAGACCAACTACAACGTCGGGGACAAGGAACTATTGGCCATCAAACAGGCACTGGAGACATGGCGTCATCTGTTAGAAGGGACTAAACATCCTGTAACCATAACTTCGAGCATCTCCATTCAGCCCAAAGATTGTGCCCCAGACAGCCTAGATGGGCATGATTTAACTTACATATCACATACTACATGATTCCCTTCTATCTGGACATGGGGAAAAAAGAAAACTACATATCCTATTCAACATCACTTTTGGTGGCCTTCTTTGAACCAGGACGTGTCCGCTTTTGTTCGTTCATGTACCACTTGGGCCAGGACTAAGACTATATGTATCAGACCAGTAGGGTTACTTTACCCTCTACCTAGTTCTTCCATTACCTGGTCTACGGCCCTGAGAAGCATTACAAGATTATGGTGGTGGTAGATAGATTCACGAAAATGGCTCATTTCAGTAAACACCTGAATACGGTGTTTCGGCTTCATGGACTACACAAGACCATCACCTCTGATCGTAGAGAACAATTCACATCACGTTTTTGGAATACGTTTTGCTGTAATCTTCATATCGTTCCCACACTGTCCACAGCTTTTCATTCACAGACCAATGGTCAGACGGATTGTTTAAATCAGATTTTGGAACACTACCTAAGATGCTATACCACCTACCTACAAAGTGATTGGCTCAAGTCCCCCCCCTCCGCTGAATTTACCTACAATAACCAAATGTATTTGCCAAGTATGGATACCATCCACAGACTTGACTGTTCCTGAACTTGCTGACTGGATCACTGGGTTGGTAAGGCAGTTTCAGACCTTGAGACGAAATTTGATAGTGGCCCAAAAGAACTACAATCTATACGCAGATCGTCACCCCTCTACTCCACCTAAATATCGATGTGGTGACAAGGTCTGGTTATCAACGAGCAAACGAACTTGGGCCCACATACATTGGTCCCTATAGCATTACAAAGGTCATCAACCCAGTAACGGTCCAGTTGAAATTACTTGTTGACTTCACCCAGTTTTTCATGTCTCTTTGCTGAAACCAAACGTGTTGCAAACCTCTTCCCTAATCGATTTCCTCCTCCACCTGCTTCAGTTGTTATTGATGGTAGAAGGATACATGGTACAAAAAGTTGTTGATTGCAGAATTTGCTGACATCGCCTAGAATATCTCATACAATGGAAAGGTTACAGCCCAGAACGTTCCTGGGAACCAGCTGATCAAGTACATGCTCCTGCATGCATACAGACCTTTCACAGACTCCATCCTCTCAAACCAGTTCAACGCCTCCGGAGGTCACGTGTTGCGGGGGGCCTGTAAGTCCCTCGAGCAGTAG
Source organism: Sceloporus occidentalis (assembly GCA_023333645.1). NCBI lineage: Eukaryota > Metazoa > Chordata > Lepidosauria > Squamata > Phrynosomatidae > Sceloporus > Sceloporus occidentalis. Next base: position 5,425,207 of record JALMGF010000058.1, read on the forward strand.
GGACTCCTCACCTGCATCCTCCTCTTCTCTTCGATCTCAGTGGTGTGATGCAGCCGCACCAAGTTTGGGTACCAAGTCTGCGCCAAACTATGCACATTTATATATGGGCGATTGTGAGAATTGCCACATTTGGAACAATCCATTTGGCGCAAACTTGGTCCTATGGTGGAGATATATAGATGATATATTAGTTATTTGGAAGGGGGATCACACACAATTGGAAGCTTTCACTATTAATTTGAATCACAATAATTTTCATCTTGTATTCAATACATTTTTTTTTTCTATAAATTTTTTCTCATTTAGGTTCTTACGTTGTCACTAGTTATGTACTTGAAACCGACCAAAGGCAATGTGTACATTGACCGATCAAGTTGCCATCACCTGAATTGGTTGAAGGGTATACCCTTACGAAAAAATTACTGCAGTTATACCCAAAGGGGAATTAACTAGAGTCCGTAGGAACTGCTCTGGCTCCAAATAATTTAATAGTCAGGCTCTTATCATGAAAAAGAAATTGCTTGAATGTGTTACTTACCTGCCCCTGGCTCCCATGTTGCCGCCACGGAGGAGAGGGAGACCCCCCTCCAACACACGACCACCGGAGCCGCCACGGAGGAGAGGGAGACCCCCCTCCGACACACGACCCCCGGAGCCGCCACGCAGGAGAGGGAGACCCCCCTCCAATTCACGGACACCGGAGCCGCCACGGAGGAGAGGGAGACCCCCCTCCAACGCACGGACACCGGAGCCGCCACGGAGGAGAGGGAGACCCCCCTCCAACGCACGGCTACCACCGCTGCAGCCTCCTCGCAGGAGAGGGAGGCCGCCCTCCAACGCGGTGCCGCTTCCGCCGTCATCTGCAGGATTGCCGCGCAGGAGAGGCAGACCTCCTGGAACACGGCGTCCGGCACTCGCGCACCCTCTAGTGGTGAACTCCCAGACTGCAGGCATTTATGAGGGGAGATTGCGCCACACTCATCATGGTGGCGATTCCCGGACATTGGTGGTGACGTCATGAGGTTTGGCGGGAAATTTGAACTTCCTCTGCGGTTCCTATTTAAACCTCCTCAGTTCTGTCTGACTTTGCCTTCTGTTGGTTGTCTATGCCTTGTGCTAGTACCCAGATAGCGTTTTCTGATTCCGTATTCCTGTGTATGATCCCGGCTTGTCTGACTTCGTTGATTTCCTGATTCCTGACCTCGGCTACGTTTACGTTTATCCTGTTTTCCTGAATCCTGACCTCGGCTCCGTTATATGACCATCCTGCTCTCCGGAAACCTGACCTCGGCTTGTTTGACCTGTTCTGTCCTGGAGTCCTACCTGACCACGGTGTCTCCTAACTACTTGTACGTGACAGAATGTTGTTTTTTTAAGAAATGGAATTAAATCTCACAAGTGGGTACTATAAAAAGAGACAAAGTAATGGATTGATTTAAAGATAATAAAAACGAGACAACTAAAAGTTTTGTGCATTTGTTACACAAGCATTCGGAATTAAAAAAAAGTGTTTAAAAAATATTGGCCCTTTCTGTGAGGTATTAAAAGTTATTCTACATATTAAACCAAAAAGGCAAATTCCAACAAAGATTGTGGAGTTTTTAAATGCCACACTTGTAACAATTGCACACATAATCCAAAAAAGTCCTTTAAATGAGCTACTATAGGAAAAGTATTTAAAATTAAGTCAAGGATAACTTGTGAAACTAAAAGTGTCTTCTATATATTGCAATGTGGATGCAAGAAACAATATATTGGGAGAACTAGAAATCTGTGTAATAGAATAAGGGAACATATAAACAATATTAAAATAAAGTCTTTTAAATATCCAGTGCCCGTACATTGTACAGTATTTGCTTGATTATAAAACAACTGATTAAAAGACGACCCGCCCAAAATTTTAAATATTAATTTAGAAAAAAAAGAAAAAGCCTGAATATATATATACTCTATGGGAAAAAAGTTTTACTAATAAAAATTAATTCACATGTAAACTCTTTTTTCATATTTAATAAAAACTTTGATTGAGAAAAATCAATTTCTTGTTTTTATTTCCTTATATTTGTCAACCTGCCCTCCAGTTATGCACATCTGCCCCCCCCGGCTTGCCACTCTGCCCCCAGATATGCCTTATACCCTCCTTTATGCCACTCTACCCCCAGATATGCCTTATACCCACTATATGCCGCTCTGCCCCCCAGATATGCCTTATACCGGCTATATGCCACTCTGCCCCCCAAACCTACCAATACATCCCTAGATGTGCTTCAGACTCCCTGGTGTGTAGTGGGGACAACTGGGGTACCTCTGCACGATGCCCGTAGACCACCTCTGCTGCTACCCGGCACTTCCACCGGGGCTTCTATGACTGAGCTCTGGAAGGTCATGACACACTGGCTCTCCGTCATAGACGCCCCAGTGAAAGTGCCGGGGAGCAGCGGAGGTTGTCTGGCTTCCAGAGAGGAGGATCTAGGTCCCCTGCAGCACTGCAGGAGATCGTCCTCTCTGCCAGCCGGTGAACGTCTGCGCGATGCACGTAGACAACGCTGCTACCCGGTACTTCCGCTGGGGCTTAGTACAAATTTTTTTTTCAAAAAAAAAATATGTTTACATGTAAAAATAATTCCCCACTGTCACCAAAAAAGTTCAAATATAAGTGAATCTCAACTGTCCTGATTGCCTGAGAGTTCAGAAGCCTCTCCTGATAGGCCCTCCTTCACACCAACTCAGTGTAAGCTGCACCCAGCACCAGGTATGTGTGTGTGACTGTGTGTATGTGAATGTGTTTATCTGTTTGTGTGGCTGTGTTTTTCTGTTTGTGTGACTGTGTGTGTAATGTCTGGTAATCGAGGAGTTAATTCTCTTAATCTGCTCATGTCTGTAATGATTGTATGTATTAAATCTAAAATCAACATGCAAGGCCTCCTAATTATTAATACATAATAGTATATGTGAATCAGTGTATGTGAGATATATATAATATAAAATGTATTTTATGTGTATGTGAAAGTGTGTATACGAGGTGCTTCATAGTGTTTCCCTGAATGGCAGAAATAAAATGTGGTCACCCTAGTTTGTTAGTTGTATTAAGCTATTCCATGCCAGAAGGTAAAAGCTTGTTTTTAACTGTAGTAAGTTAGAAGAAAACAACATGAAATTCTAACTAAAATAGTTTAAAATTGAGAAATGTATAGTGCTATTAAGACATGTGTCATAAGCACATTTTCCTTATCTAATTTTACAAAAAAAATCATAGTACATAGCTATGCAAATTCAATCATACCTGAATCTGGTCGCCGACTTCTCCCCTCAGTACTGGTCCCAGTATTCCTCCTTCTAGTAGTTCCATTGGCTTGACATGGTGAAATTGTGAGTCTGTAAACTCTCTATAAACAGCTTTTGTGTAAAGCGAACTGCATAAAATAAAATGATCGAAGTCAATTAAAGTATTTAAATATTTTTAATTTGGAATTTCTTTCCATAGGAAAACTAACACTAAATCATGCCTCTCAATTGTCCTGCTTTACTTGGGACAGACCCACTTTTACCACTCTATACCTCTGTCCCGCTTGTCTGGTACAGCTTGGTACAAAATGTACCAAAATTATTACATTTAATTCTCCAGTGTCTGAGATACCAGAGAATGCATACTGCACATGCGCAAAATTGTGCACATGCACAGTAGTGCTGCCATTTTGAGTAACACACTACCTTCCAAGCTCAACTCTGGTGTCCTGATTCTCTGGGGGTAGAAGTTGGGAGGTATGCTATATGTTGAGATTTTATTATTTAATAATATATTGTAGAATCAATTATCATGTATCAAGTTCAAAATTAACTAGCAGATACATGTCATGTATTACTACAATGATAAAAACCACATGACCTCAAGTGTACTGTAAAGTATAATTATGACAAGTTTGAAGACTAGGCAGTTCAATTGCAGATGATATTTTCATAGTTTTGATGTTTGCTTGATTACTCCTGCATTTGAACATGGATCCCTAGAGATCTGCTATTTAACGCTGCGTGGAATACATATGGCGCTGGTAGGCTTGAAGTTGGAGAATTAAAACTATATTATTTGCTACAAAGTGCTTAAGCGTTTTTTTTTAGCCATTAGGACAAGATGCAGTTTTTCCAAGCTACCAGCAGGTTTTCCAGCATATGACAGTCTAACAGCCTACATACAGAAAGCTAGGACAATCCATAAGTAGGCGGGTTAAGCAGGCTGGTTAAAAAGACTAAGTCAGGCAGATTTTAGTTAGTTAATTTTAGAACTGTTCTGAAGAGGCTAACCTAAGTAGATGCAGCCGTGTGTGTGCATGAAGTTATCAGTTATCCATGTCTGCATCTGGTCCTGTTACCTTATTTTCATGAGTGCCCAGAAACTTATAAGTATATTAATATCACAATTTTTATACAATATTTATTAGGAAACCACCGACATATAGGGATAATATGTCGGTGGTTTTTCTACTATATTTGTTGTAATACTGTGTTAATTTCTACACTGCAAGTGTCTAAGCTAATCATTTTTGCTGTTTCAGCTACAACATGTTTAATGTATTGTTGTTTATTAAACATTAATATCTTTGCTAGTATTCAGGTGTAGATTGTTAATTTGTGTATTTGTTGCACAAATATCTCTTCCAAAATACTTTGTGCTTCTGTAACTAGCTGCTCAAAAGCCATCATTAATGGTTTCACTGTAACAAATCTGTTTGCTTTTGGGTGTTTGCAAATGCCTTTGGTTCCAGTAGCTCCGCTTGTGTGTTATACAATATATTCTTACTGTGTCAGCAATACATCTTGTCAACTTTACAGCTTAATAAAGAGAGAAAACAGATAGAAGGGAGAGAGGAACATATAGAACAATTCCACATATGTATCGACTTTGATTATCAACAGATCATACAGAATTATGTGAAACAAAATTCCAATAAAAGGTTCAAATAGTTCTGATATAAGGTTCTGATACAAAGATCTGATATCCACGGATCAGCCATAACATTATGACCACTGACAGGTGAAGTGAATAACACTGATAATTTTGTTATAGCACCTGGCAGCAGGCAGGATATATTAGACAGCAAGTGAACATTTTGTCCTCAAAGTTGATGTGAGAAGCAGGAAAAATGAGCAAGTGTAAGGATCTCAGTGACTTCAACAAGGGCTACATTGTAATGGCATCTCCAAAACTACAGCTCTTGTGGGGTGTTCCTGGTCTGCAGTGGTCAGTACCTATCAAAAGTAGTCCAAGGAAGGAAAAGTGGTGAACCAAATGACAGGATCATGGGCAGCCAAGGCTCATTGATGGCCTTGGGGTGCAAAGGCTGGCCCATGTGGTTAACTCCAACAGACAAGATAATGTAGCTTAAATTGCTGAAAAGGTTAATGCTGGTTCTGATACAAAGGTGTCAGAACACACAGTGCATTACTGTTTATTGCATATGGGGCTGCCTAGCTGCAGAACAGTCAGGGTGCCCATGCTGACCCCTGTCCACTGCCAAAAGCGCCTACAACGGGCACGTGAGAATAAAACTGGACGAAGAAGGTGGCCTGGTCTTATGAATCATGTTTTCTTTTACATCACATGGATGCCCTGGTGGGTGCACTACGCTTACATGGAGAACACATGGCACCATGATGCACTATGGGAGGAGACAGCATGATGCTATGGGCAATGTTCTTCTGGGAAACCCTGCAACTCATGTGGATGTTAGTTTGACACGTGCCACCTAAGCATTGTTGCAGACCATGTACACTGTTTAATGGACATGGTATTCCCTGATGGCATTGGCCTTTTTCAGCAGGATAATGCATCCTGCCCAGTGGCGTCGCTACAGGGTGGCAAGGGGGGGCAATTGCCCCCCCTAGGTTATTCCTTGCCCCCCCTGTTCCCCCCCGCCGAATTTGTAACCACCCAGGACAGTCCTTGACTGCTAACGACGGCATGGTGCTAACGACGGCACGACTAGCACTATCTTACCTTGATGGAGGTCTGTGGACCTCCATCACCACCTACCCCGGCGATCTGCCCCTCACATTGAAGGGCATCACCGGGGCCACCCGATCCGGCCAGTGACGTCTCGCGCAATGACGCGATGACGTCACCGCGCAACTTTATTAACAACTGACAATTGTCAGTTAAAGAGGTATGGGGGCATGCTGCTTAGATGCCTGTATCTCAGGCATCTAAGCAGCTACATACCCCCAACATATACCATTGGAAAGGTAGATTGTAAAAAAAGAATAAAAAATATTAAGTTAAAAAAGATCAAAATTGCCTAGAGACCCCCAAATTAAATTATTTAAACATAAAGTAGTTTAAAAAAAAAAAGTTTAAGTATTCTAGCTAAATGATCACTGTGGTAGCCAATGTTACCACAGGGATCATATAGCTATAAAAAGTCACATTCCCTTTTTAAAAATGGCCGATACTAATTTTTAATCCTATGATCCCTTTGATCATGGGGTTAAATTTAGCCAACGGTAGAGGGAGGCAATTTTTGAAATCCTGATGAACTGCAAATATTATTAAAATCAGCCATTTAGCCTGTGCGGTACGTGAGTAACCATATCATCCCTGGAGCGCCTTGCATTTTTACTGCAAAACTTATTTTTGCTGTAAAAGTGATTTTTTCTTCTCCCTTTACCATCATTTCTTTGGGATTGTAAGGGGAAAGAATGGTGTGTGCTACTGTGAGTAAATGTATGGAAAGAATGGCGTGTGCTTCTGTGAGTGAATGGAGATATGAAAGGCGTGTGAATGGTCAGTAATTAGGGTTGAAGCCTTGACGTGGCATTACTGCTCACGTAGGAAGTTAAATTATGGCACAAAAAGTACACATTTGCAAAAACGACATCCCTTGGCGCATCAAATGAGGGGCTGCATGTGTTTCTAGTACAAACCTGGAGTGCGCAAGACACAAATGAACATGTCGTTATGGTTAGAAAAAACATATTTTCAAGCCAAAGCGACATATTCCATCATTATTTGTGCACTCGACTTTTGTCCTAGAAATACATGTAGCCCCTCATTTGAAGCTCCAAGGGGTGTAGTTTCTTAAAACGGATGAATTGTCTGAATGAGGGAGAGCATGAGTTAATATGTGGATGATTTGTCTGAATGAGGGAGAGCATGAGTTAATGTGATTGTGTGTATCATAGATGTATAATTGTGGAAGGGCAAAGATGGTACTAGCAGGATGTTTGAGCCTTGGGGAACAGGATGGCACAGGCAGGGTGTATATGGGACAAAGATGGCAAATCTTATGTGTGTTATCTGGGTGCTGGCCAGGTTCTATGTGGGCAGCGTGGTTGGGGTGTGCAACCTGTGATCTATCCCTGTAATTTAGGGGGTTTTAAATATACCTTTAATGCCGTGTTTTTATGTGAATTCCAATTGATCTGTACCTGCAAAGCTTGGTTTGTGTGTTCTTCTGTAGATCCATATCTGCTATGCTATGTTTCCATACATTATTTATGTATACCTGCAAATACAGGGTTTGTATGTCTTGTTCAGTTGATTAATACCTGCAATGCTGTTTCCATGTATTGATTTGATCTATACCTGCAATGCTACATTTCATATATTATTATTGTATACCTGCAAATACAGGATTTGTATGTCTGATTCTGTTTATTTGATATATACCTTCAGTGCTGAGATCACAAGTGAATTTCAGTTGATCTATACATGCAAAGCTGGGTTTGTGTGTTAATGTGTTGATCTATACCTGCTATCGGCAGCAGGGTCTAATATTTATATATATATATTTATATATATATATATCGGCAGCAGGGACTAATATTAGGCCCTGAAATCATTTAGTGGAAAAGTTAAGGTATTGTGTTTAAAGGATTTCAAGGATTAGTCGTACTAAATTGAGGCTTCAGGCTTCCCATGTTGAATGATCAAGTATTGTATTGTCCAATAACAAAAGTATAGCACATTACTTTTGGCAATATATATATATGTGTGTGTGTGTTTTTTCAGTGGTATGATTTAATGGTGGAAATTATTAATGCCCCCCCAGTTTGACTGTGGTATCTTGTGTGCCCCCCCTATATATTGTTTCTAGAGTCGCCACTGATCCTGCCACAAAGCAAGAATCGTTTGAGGAACACAACAACAAGTGTGTTGACTTGGCCCCCAAACTCCTCAGATCTCAATCCAATCGGCCATTTGTAGGATGTGCTGAACAAACAAGTCCAATCCATAGAGGCCTCACCTTGCAACTTACAGAACTTAAAGGATCTGCTGTTAACATCTTGGTGCCAGAGCTGTTTTGGTGGCAAAAAAGGGGACCTACACAATATTAGGCAGGTGGTCATAATGTTATGCTTGATCAGTGTGTAATCTTAATACAAAATTCCAAAGCTGATTCTAATACAAAATTTCACTACAAGGTTCCATCACTTCCAATTTTACAATTGGCATCATATTCCAAACTCAAGGTGTGTAAAAACTGCATTACACACTTCTACAGAGTGAAAAAATTCCACCATAACACATAGTGAGATAAGGAGTGTTATAAATTAAGTAAAATAGATTATGATTAGAGCATGTGTATTTATTTTGAGATTTAGAAAAGACAAATTCAGATATTGATGGGGCTAGTCAGGGCCGGACTGGCCCACCGGGATACTGGGAAATTTCCGGATGGGCCGCTTGGTCCGTGGGCCTGGCGGCCGGCAGACCAACATTCAAAACAGCCGGGCTGTTTGGGGACAAAGTTGACTCATGCTAGGCTGTTTGCGGACAAAGATGGCAGCTCCTATGTGTGTAATCTGGGTGCTGGTCAGTTTCTATGTGGGCAGTGTGGACGCCAGGGCTGGCTTTGGGTTGTGCAACCTATCATCTATGCCTGTAGTTTTATCTCTACCTTTATTTCTGAGTTTTTATATGATTTCCAGTTGATCTATACCTGCAATGCTATGTTTCCATGCATTATTATTGTATACTTGCAAATACGGGATTTGTATGTCTGATTCTATGCCTCCAGTGCTGAGTTCACATGTGAACAATAATAATAACAATATTAATATATATATATGATTGCTGACAGCAATCACACTCCTATCATGCCCAGGCAACCAGTACATGCTAGAACCTGGACATGATAGGATTGTGATTGCTGTTAGCAATCATACTCCTATCATTCCAAGTCTGCTAGTACATGCTGGAATCTGGGTATGCCTGGGCATGATAGGAGTGTGATTGCTGTTAATATTGTTGTTTTTTTTTGTCCTATTTTGGTGTGTTACTTACTTTAAATAAAATGGTTAGATTTTTTTTATGGTGGGAGGGGGTTATATTTGGTTTCGGCCAGGTACATGCTGCATTTTCGTTTCAGTCCAGAATTCGTTTTGGTGCATCCCTACTACTAAACCAGACAATGAAGTGGTAGGCCTACACCACATCAATGTTTGGCTTAGTATATAGTGATAGGAGTTATGCTGCACTATTGTCAATGTCTGGCTCAATGTATAGTGATAGGGATTACACTGTATGACCGTCATTGTCTGCCTGTGTGTGTGTGGGGGGGGGGTGCCACATACAGGATCCTCCCCAGGTGCCAAATACTCTAGGTACGCCCCTGCCTCCGCAGCCGGAGAGGATCCGCGTGCTGCAGAGTCAACAAAGATGGCTGACCGGCGTCCCGTACTCGGCCAACCGCACATGCGCGTGCCACACCAAAGATGGCTGACCGCTACGACCTGCGGCGGATTGTGCATGTGAGGCCAGCAATTTAAAGGTACATTACCCCTTTTTCTACTTTTACCTGCAATAAGTAGGAGGCGGGGTTTTCTGTCTAGGGCTATTTAAGGACCCTTTAGCCGACTACTCATTGCCGGTCAAAGAGTTTCTTATCTAGTTTCTTTGGGCTCTGTTTGTGGTTCTGTGATTCTCCAGTTCTGACTTCGGCTTTGTTTCACGGTTATCCTGACTTCTCCAATCCTTGACCCCAGCTTCGCTTCACGGTTGTCCTCCTTGCTCCGGTTCTGACTTCGGCTTTGCCTCTCGGTTATCCAGACTTCTCCAATCCTTGACCTAGGCTTTGTTTCTACTCACTACTCACCTGTGTCCTTATGCCTGCGAGGATGTTTACTTAAACCCCTAGGAATGCGAAGACCTAGAAATGAAATATAGGTTGTTTGCCAGTTGTGACAGACTGCCCCCCCCCCACCAGTTCCACACTACAGACATTTATCCCAGCCAAACCATCCATTTCCCTGGAACTGATTTCAGCCAACCCACCCAACTATTCCTGGTGAATGAAGTTGAAAGGGAAACTTATTATTGAAAAATGTTCAGCACCATCAGGTACAGTTACCCGTAGTGTGAGGGATATTTGTTGTCAGTTTATTCGCCCCATGTCCCGTTTTCCTGTTATTCCCCATTTTATGTTTTCCCGGCCTGAGGGCTGTTCTCTCAGCCGCTAACCCCTCCAGCCCATACGGAGAACTCCAGCCTAACCACCTGGAACCCTAGCCCTGCCCCGCTATGTCCTCTAGGAATAAGGCAGGAATATCGCCACAGGGTATCCAGCCAAGGTATTGTTACTGACCCTATTGTCCCTGGGAGCCCAAATTATCCAGATGTTTATGTTAATGTTTGCTTTGCTGGCTATATCTAGCCATGTGTGTGAAAAATATTTTTTTTTTACCCTACAGTCTTGGCCAGTGACCAGGGAACCAGGAAAAGAGTGTGTTAAGGGAGTACAAGTCAGCTGAGGTAGTCAAACGTAACTTTCTCTCTTAATGTATCTAATGAAGACATACAACATGAAGAATCTTTGTGTTCTTCTTTGTTAATCTACAAGATCTCCCTGGTCCCTTCCCCATCTAGCCTACCTTATCTACACAGCATCACAGGGGTTAACAGGTTTGCACAATGATTTAAAGGTCCGTGTGAGGGACTCTATTGGTCGCCTTCATGGGCCAATTGGTTGATGCTAGAGGAGACCCCTGCCGACGACCAATTGAGTCGCTCGTACGGACCTTTAACTCTCCGGACAGACCAATGGTCTCCCCAGGCCAAGTTCCACGTCAGGAGTTAAAGGTCTGTACAAGCGACTCTACTGGTTGCCAGCAGGGGGCTTGTCTGCCATCAACTAATGAAGTATGCCATCAACCAATGAACCAATGGGTGACTAAAGTAATTGATCAAGGTGGTGCAGTAGACATTGCGTATCTGGATTTCAGTAAGGCCTTTGACACTGTGCCACATAGAAGACTTATAAATAAACTGCAATCTCTGGGTTTAGATCCTAATGTTGTTGAATGGATTAGGCAGTGGCTGAGTGACAGACAACAGAGGGTTGTAGTCAATGGCGTATATTCAGAACAAGGTCTTGTTACCTCAGGGGTCTGTACTTGGACCCATTCTCTTTAATATTTTTATTAGCGATATTGCAGATGGTCTTGATGGAAAGGTATGTTTATTTGCTGACGACACAAAAATTTGCAACAGGGTTTATGTTCCTGGAGGAAGAAGCCTTATGGCAAACGATCTAGGTAAAAAATGGTCAGAGCTGTGGCAATTGGCATTTAATGTGGATAAATGCAAAGTTTATCCAAGGGCAGAGTATAGAATATTTGATACTGTCCCAACCTCAACGTGTGAGGAAAGGGATTTAGGGGTAATTATTTCTGAGGAATTAAAGGTAGGCAGACAATGCAGTAGAGCAGCAGGCAGAGCCGGCCTTAGGTGTTCTGGCGCCCTGTGCGGACTACTCCTCTGGCGCCCCCCCATCCCAAAAATAGAAAGGAATAAAAACTTGTAACAAAACTTGTAACAAAACCCCAATCACTATATACTACGCCAAACATTGATGTGGTCTAGGCCTACCACTTAATTGTCTGGCTTAGTAGTAGGGATGCACCGAAACGAATTCTGGACTGAAACCGAAAGTGCAGCATTTACCTGGCCAAAACCGAATATGACCCCCCCCCCCAACACCATGAAAAATCTAACACTTTTATTTAAAGTAAGTAACACACCAAAATAGGAGAAAACAATTAAATAATATTATATATATAGTCCAAAAATAGTTACCGGCACTCCAGGGACTTTCCAAATAACCACACAAACAACTTCGGTTTTCAAGTCTATATATATCATATATATATATGATTAACAGCAATCACATTCCTATCATGCCCAGGCATACCCAGATTCCAGGATTTACTCGCAGACTTGGCATGATAGGAGTATGATTGCCCTATCTACCCCTTCTCACTCCCTTCTCCCTATCTACCCCCTTTCCCCTGTCTCACTCCCTTCTCCCTATATACGCCCTCCTAACTATCTACCCTTTCCCTCACTTACCTTTCAGGAGTCCTGCGGTGGGGGTGCAAGGCCTCTGCCTCCCAGCTCTGCCACTGTATGGAACAGTATAGAATGATGGGAGTTATGATGTACTTTTAGAGCATTATTAGATCATGAAAAAGACATTGGAAATGGTACAGCATAACACCCATCACTCTCACACACTTACCAATCCACACACATACTAATCCACACGTATACCAATCCACACGTATACCAATCCACACGTATACACTAATCCACACGTATACACTAATCCACACGTATACACTAATCCACATTTACCAATCCACACATATATACCAATCCACACATATATACCAATCCACACATATATACCAATCCACACATATATACCAATCTAGACGTATACCAATCCACACGTATACCAATCCACACATATATACCAATCCACACACATATACCAATCCACACACATATACCAATCCACACACATATACCAATCCACACACATATACCAATTCACACATATATACCAATCCACACATATATACCAATCCACACATATACCAATCCACTCTCACTGAATGCTTTCCTACCTTTCCTCTTTTCTCCTTACAGCTCCTTTTCCTCCTCTTCGTTCTTCTTCTTCTACAGTTCTTCTTCCGGGTCAGAGGGCACGGACAGCGGTGGGCGCGGCTTCAGTGTTGTGCGCCGGGATCTGACAACAAACCCCGGCGCACAGCAGCTGTTGCCGCACGGATCACAAGGGAGCGGTATCGGAGGTCTTTAACAGACCTCCGGCTCCCTTGAGTGATGTTAAGCCGGGTTCAAGGGAGATCCTTGAACCGGCTTAAAATCACTCAAGGGAGCCGGAGGTCTGTTAAAGACCTCCGATACCGCTCCCTTGCGAGCCTGCTCCTCCAGCGGCGGACATTACTGTCCGTCTCTGGAGGGGTGCCGGGTGCCCCCCTGATGAGCGGTACCGGGTGCCGCTCGCCCCCCCGTTAGGTACGCTGCTAGCGGCAGCGGTACACTACGGTGGCGGCGGCGCCCCCTGGAGTGTGGCGCCCTGTGCGGTCGCACAGGTCGCACACCCCAAAGGCCGGCCCTGGCAGCAGGTAATGCTAGCAGAATGCTTGGTTGTATAGCGAGAGGTATTAGCAGTAGGAATTGGGAAGTGCTCATGCCGTTGTACAGATCACTGGTGAGACCTCACTTGGAGTATTGTGTACAGTACTGGAGACCGTATCTCCAGAAGGATATAGATATGTTGGAGAAAGTTCAGAGAAGGGCTACTAAAATGGTTTATGGATTACACGATAAACCTTACCATGACACGTTAAAAGGATCTTAACCTATATAGCCTGGAAGAAAGACGTGACAGGGGGGATATGATAGAAACATTTAAATACTTAAAGGGAATCAACAAGGTAAAGGAAGATAGTTTATTTAAAAGGAGAAATACTACCACAACAAGAGGACATAGCCATAAGCTAGAGGGGCAAAGGTGTAATGGTAACATCAGAAAATATGACTTTACGGAAAGGGTAGTGGACACATGGAATAGCCTTCCAGCAGAAGTGGTAGATGTTAATACAGTAAAGACATTTAAGCAAGCATGGGATAGGCATAAGGCCAAGCTAGATATAGGATAAGGGCAGGTACTAAAGGAAAGTACTCAGAGGTTGGGCAGACTGGATGGGCCTACTGGTTCTTATCTGCCGTCACTTTCTATGTTTCTAAGTACAACTGCTTATGGTTGGAGATGATAGGGATAAGATTGTTTAGGTTGCGCATGTTGGTTGAGTTTAGTGGTTGACAGTGATAGGAAAAGCATGCCCCCCAACTGTCCCGATATGTATGTGTGTGTAAGGGCAGTGTACATGTATATGTATGTGTGTAAGGGCAATTGTACATGTATGTGTGTGTAAGAGCAGTGTACGTGTATGTGTGTGTGTGTAAGGGCAGTGTATATGTGTGTGTGTAAGTGCAGTGTACGTGTATGCATATGTGTGTTTATGGGCAGGTGTGTGTAAAGGCAGTGTGTAGGGGTCCTTAGCCTTTTTTTAGTTAAAAAAAAAATCTCTGCTGTTGTGGACTACTCTTCCAATGATGCTCAGCCAGCATTATGGTGGACATCTGAGGAATATTAGTTCACAGCTAGCATATGCAGCTTTACTGTTGCTGCACTTCCCATGACGCTCAGCCAGCATCATGCAAGTAGTATGTCTGGCTGAGCCTCATGGGAATTCAATTCAATGTGTTGGTTATTTTTAATATGCATGACTGTGCTGACAAAAATGAAGTGTGTTTTAAATGGTGATGCAAGCGGGACATGCAATTGCTTGTAATGGTGAGTGCCGCGAGATTTAAAAAAAAAATAAAAGTGTCCCTCTTTCACATTTTTAAAAATGTTGGGAGGTATGGAATAGGGAGGAATATGTGGGGGACATAAGTAACAGAGAAAACACATATAAAGGTTTAGTGTTGAGGTACTGGGGTAGCTGTGAAGGTGGAGAGATGGAGGGGGGAAAGAATGGAATGGAATGGTTTAATGGGAAGTAATTGGTAATATAGGCATCCAAAGAGTTGGTGTCCTCTACTGGCATGTTTAAATAGATCAGGTGATTAACTGTCTATATACTAGGACAACACAGGGGCGGGTGGGAGAGGGGAGTTGTTGGGTAGATGGAGGAGTGTATTACAGGCTTTGAGGGCTGTAATAGAGAGTGTTAAACACTGTTAAATTGGCAGTAAGAGGGCAGATATAGGAGATAAGGGGTTAGTGGAGCAGAAAGATAGAAAGTAAAATAGGCATGACAAATTTTACCAAATAAAAACAATCTACATATCAGTATATTTCTAATAAATGTTCCAAAAAGTATTATCTGGAAGTAGATGACTGTACTGATGATATGAGCGTTGTAGATAAATGTAATATAACATGAGCTATATGGCTTGTGATCAATTTGAATTGCACTTACCTTGTGGACCTGAAAATATAACTTCATCAATTGAAATAGAACCGGTTACTCAGAAATATTTGTATATAGAACCTTTGACAAATTGTTCATATACTGTAATGAGCTCTATTGCCGATTGTGGAATACTTGCTATACAACCCTTTGTGTTCACTACGTATCGAGAAATCCATTGTTTCGGAGAAATGTTGTATCCTCCCATAAAGTCTTATCACCTGGAAGGATGGGTTTCAATACAGATACCACAAATTACTTTAAAACTCCCCTACATGAGCAGTATTTTAGCACATTTGTCTAATTTAAAGATAACATTGGGTTCTACACAACGCGTTATTATGAGTAGATATTCAAGAAGGAAATTTTCCTCAGTGGCTATCGGATCTTGGTAAGTCCCTTGCCTCTTTCATTCCTCAGGTTGGAAAATTTTTAATACATGCTGCAGATAAGATAGAAGAATTTGGAAAGAATATAATTGGTAATACTTTAGGAATATTTGGGTATGTAAAACCTGTTATTTTTGCTATTACAGGAATCTCCATTATTTGTGCTTTCTGGAGATTGTTTTCATTGATACCTGGAAAGCTCTTAGAGAAAGACTTACTGATCAGTTTCTTATTGTCTACAAGAAGAATGGAAATCAATATGATTTTTATTATGTTTGTTATGAGTGTAAAACAAAAATAAAGGATGTTAATAATCTATACATGTTTGTACCTAACAAATGTCTGTCGGGAATAGTGCAGCTCACAATTCCTTTGATTATCTGTTGAATGTACATAGCAGCTGCTGCAATGTGGAAAAGGAATTCCAGATTCATGTGGCAGCCGATACTACCAACAATACTCCCACAGCAGTACTAACTCACAATAAGGAATTACCTGGCACCTCTAATACAGAGCGTTCCAATGATACCTTGCCAATCTCTCCCGTCTCCATATTTTTGCTTATCACTAGACTTGCGCATTCGTCTTCGGGCGAACATGAAAACGAGCACGAAGAGGCCGTTTTTTTGTTCGTTCCGAAGACACGCCGAAGAGAATACAGTGCCGGCAAAACGTAGGAGAAGACGAAGACTCCCAACCATGAAGAATCGCAGCCGCCAAAATTTCAAACAGGAGTGAGCTGATCTCGTCTGTCCAATCAGCTCACTCTTGTGACGTCACGCTAAGGGTCTCGTCCAATGCCTGTGCTGCTGTTTTTTGAATTCTGAAGGCGCCTTTATAAGACCAGAGCTTGCCTGAGAGATCCATTCATTTTTCGCTGTGACTGCTTTGGCAACACTCCTGTGCTGCATCCGAGCGTTACAGAGAGATTGTTCTGTTCTGTGTAAGACTGGTAAGCCTTAGCCTGCCATTTCTCACAGTGTACTTCATCCTCACTTCAGTGCTACTTAATATAATTAATAATAATAATTTGATTAATTTAATTTTTTTTTTTTAAATTTGTCATCAACTGTAGTGTAAGTGCTGTTGAGTTGACAGTGCACCCAGTGTCTCAGTGGCACTGGGGTGCCCTTGCCCTGGGCTGGCACTAGTGCCTACTGCCTGTCCTGCTTAAATAAATTAAATAGAATTTATAAATAATAATTTAATAGAGTCTATAATTTAATAGTTCATTATAATATTATATATATATATATTTGTCAGTCATATATATATATATACTATAGTATACTAGTGTAGAGTGTACTGTAGACATTCATCTACTAGTGTCTAATTTAAAATCAGTAATATTAATTAATATAATTAATAATTGAATTCATTATAAAATTATATATATATTTGTCAGTTATAGTTAGTAATAGTATACTAGTGTAGAGTGTACTGTAGACATTCAAGACATCTACTAGTGTCTAATCTAAAATCAGTAATATCAATAATTCTATAATTCTTTCTTATCTTAATAGTTAATTAAATTAGCTATAAATAAAAGTAATAATATTAATTAATTACTACTAGTGTATAGTTCAGCTAATCTTATTAGTACTGGTTCTGCAGCTCTATAGTTTGTGCTTTGTTTTAGCAACAGCAAGAGACCAAGTCAATTTTTCTTAATTAATAATCTTTCATTTTATTTCATTTGTTTTGCTCACCTCAGTCCATCAGTGAAGTGAACTTGTTGGGCTAGTGAGTGCAGCCGCATAAGTGCTGTGTTTTTTTTTGATCAGCAAGCAGTGACGTTAACTGTTTTGCAAAGATTTTCTCATTTATTTTACATTTTATTTCAATTTTATTAAAAGTACCCTTAGTGTTTTGCTCACCTCAGTCCATCAGTGAAGTGAACTTGTTGGGCTAGTGAGTGCAGCCGCATAAGTGCTGTGTGTTTTTGTTCAGCAAGCAGTGAAGCTAACTGTTTTGCTGTGACATTTTATTTTATTTCTAATTCTTTTCAAGAAAAATTGACTGTGACGAGCTGTACTAAGCAAAGCTTCAAGCTACTAGCTGTAGTACTAAAATAATTCTAATCTTCTTTAATCTTAATCTATAATATATTATAAATAATATATAACAATATAAATTCTAATTCATAATCTATAATATAAGTAATTCTAATTCTAAATTCTAATTCATAATCTATATTCTTCTATCTATAATACATAATATATAAGTAAATTATTTCTAATCTATTAATATTATATAACTTAATATTAATTAATAAATCATACCGAATCTGATTTAACCTCACTTTAGCTTAGTGGGTTTGAGAGCCTCTGCCTAGAGGTAGACTTATAGTAAGGAAATATAGCTTTAGGCTAGCATAGTAGTAGGCTAAGCTCTTAGGCCCGTGTAAATTCAAATTAAAAATAAAATACTGCTAGTTATTAAATAGTTAATAATTTAAATAACTTTAGCACTTTGCCAGATTGCACACAACAGCACAGTGCAGTAGTGCATAGTTTTACTTTTTAAGCAGTAGCACTGAAGAGAACTTCCTCTAATTTTTTTGTCTTTAATTCATTTTTCCTTTTTTTTTAATTTTTTTTTAATTTTTTTTTTTTTATAGTTTTTTAAACACTACACTACACTACACACACAACACAAAATTTGAAATGGATCCTCCTTTTGGGACTAAGGAGGGACAAGATCCATCTACCACCACCACCACCACCAGTTCTAAGATGCAGCCTTTGCGTCAGTCTAGTCGGCCAAGTAGGCCAAGCTCTCGCTTATCATTTGGGGAAGCATTGCTTGAAGGATCATCAAGTAAAGGAAAGGCACCAAAAGCAGGCAGTAGTAGTGCGGCTAGGCCCACAAGCTCTATGGTTTTTTACGGAAAGCCTAAAGCACCAGAAGCACGTTCAAAGTTAAAGGGTAGCACAAGTAGTACCAGCCCAGTGACTAAAAAGAAGTGCCTTTTGCCCCAAGCAGCATCTTCCCCATCCACAAGCAGCATGCAAGGTACCAAGCAGAGCCAAATTAGCAGCAAGACTCAGAGGGGTCCCAAACAAAAGCGATCTCATTCCTTTGTAGGGAAAACCACCACCACCACCCCCACCCCCACCGCCTCTACCACCACTAGTGCTGCACCTACTGTTCCCACTGGTACCGCCACGCCATGTCCTCCTAGTACCTCTAGCAAGCCACCAAGTCCTTACAACATTTTTGTAAAGACAGTTAGAGAGAGGGCTACACATAGTGGGACTCCACCTAGCGAGGTAGCAGAGGAGCCCGAGACTGAGAGGCCAAGTGCAGAGTCTATTCTTCCTGCTCGCACTACTACTAGTCACGAGTCTCACGAAGATATCAGTCTTAGCTCCAGCCTAGCAGGAATTCCATTCGATCTGGCTAATGAAGAGCTAGACTATGAGCCAGAGGAAGTAGAGGAGATGAGTGGTCAGGAATCAGATTCCTCAGGGAGCAGTGTCCAAATGACTAGTGCACAATTTTCCCCTGAGCCTCCACCTTCTCCGCTACGATCATCACCATCACCACCACCACCAGCAGCAGCAGCAGCAGCAGCAGCAGCAGCAAAACCTAGCAAATCTAAAGCATTTAGCAGTCCCACTATGGCCAGTACTGTTACCACCAGTCCCACCACCACTAGTTCTGCCTCTGTTCATCCACCCCGAGCAGTAGGAGCAGCACCCAAGGCACACTCCAAGGCTATGCGCGCCCCAATTTGGGAGCACTTTGAAAATGTTGAAGAAGGGCGCTATGGAAAGTGCAAACATTGTGGGAAGCTAATAAGCAGAGGGAAAGTGTCTGGCCATTTTACCAGTGCTAGCATGAAGCATCACCTCAGCACTCAACACAACGCTGTGCTATTGGGGAAAGATGCAGAAGTAAAACTTAGTGCAGGCAGCATAGCTGGTGGCCGTGGAAAAACCCCAACAGCTTCTTCTTCTGAGCCAATAGTAGCAGCAGCAGCAGCAGCTAGTGCTGGCAGCCAGAGACCAAGGCAGGTTGGAGCACTGCATGTCCAGCCCACCCTGGAACAATTTGTGGCATTCCAATCCAAAAGGTCAATGCCCAAACAGCAGGCCAATAAAGTAACGCGACTGATTGGTCAGTTCATTGCTGTTGGAGGGGCATCCTTCTCTATGATCGAAGGGGAGCCTTTCAAACAATTGATGGCGGCTGTGGCTCCACAATATACAGTTCCGTCACGTTCCACTTTCAGCAGGAACATTGTCCCCTCATTGTATCGGTCCTGTGTTGCAGCAGTGAAAGAGGAGCTTTCCAAGGCTGTTGGTCAGCGGGTCGCCAATTGCCAACTCATTCGCCTTTCCCAATGCTGCTGCTGCTGGTGGTGGTGGTGCCAGCGTCTCTTCTCTGCCAGTTCGCTTCCTGGCTAGTGTCATGCCTTAAATGTCCCTAATGGAGAGGGTAGTTTCTCCCCCCTGGCTGCGTCTGTTTGCGGTGTGGCAACGCCTGCTACCTCCGCCGGTGTAGCCAGCTTACGCTAGGGCCTTGTGTCTGAGTTCTGGAAGTCCGCTCCCAAACGCCAAGGACTGACAGTCTTTGGATGCTTTGCCCTGGGGTGAAACAGGTGAGCGGGTCGCCAATTGCCCACTCATTCGCCTTTCCCAATGCTGCTGCTGCTGGTGGTGGTGGTGCCAGCGTCTCTTCAATGCCAGTTCGCTTCCTGGCTGGTGTCATGCCTCAAATGTCCCTAATGGTAAGGGCAGTTTCTCCCCCCTGGTTGCACTTGCTGCGGTGTGGCAACGCATGCTACCTCCGCCAGTGTAGCCAGTTTACGCTAGGGCCTAGTGTCTGAGCTCTGGAAGTCTGCTGCCAAACATCTAAGACTGACAGTGTTTGGGTGCTTTGCCCTGGGGTGAAACAGGTGAGTGGGTCGCCAATTGCCCACTCATTCGCCTTTCCCATTTTTCAATGCTGCTGCTGGTGGTGGTTGTGGTGGTGCCAGCATCTCTTCTGTGCCAGTTCGCTTCCTGGCTAGAGTCATGCCCAAAATGTCCCTAATGGTAAGGGCAGTTTCTCCCCCCTGGCTGCGTCTGTTTGCAGTGTGGCAACGCCTGCTACCTCCGCCGGAGTGGCCAGCTTACGCTAGGGCCTAGTGTCTGAGCTCTGGAAGTCTGCTGCCAAACGTCTAAGACTGACAGTGTTTGGGTGCTTTGTCCTGGGGTGAAACAGGTGAGTGGGTCGCCAATTGCCCACTCATTCGCCTTTCCCATTTTTCACTGCTGCTGCTGGTGGTGGTTGTGGTGGTGGTGCCAGCATCTCTTCCGTGCCAGTTTGCTTCCTGGCTAGAATCATGCCCAAAATGTCCCTAACGGTAAGGGCAGTTTCTCCCCCCTGGCTGCCTCTGTCTGCGGTGTGGCAACGCCTGCTACCTCCGCCAGAGTGGCCAGCTTACGCTAGGGCCTAGTGTCTGAGCTCTGGAAGTCTGCTGCCAAACGTCTAAGACTGACAGTGTTTGGGTGCTTTGCCCTGGGGTGAAACAGGTGAGTGGGTCGCCAATTGCCCACTCATTCGCCTTTCCCATTTTTCACTGCCGCTGCTGGTGGTGGTTGTGGTGGTGGTGCCAGCATCTCTTCCGTGCCAGTTTGCTTCCTGGCTAGAGTCATGCCCAAAATGTCCCTAATGGTAAGGGCAGTTTCTCCCCCCTGGCTGCGTCTGTTTGCGGTGTGGCAACGCCTGCTACCTCCGCCGGAGTGGCCAGCTTACGCTAGGGCCTAGTGTCTGAGCTCTGGAAGTCTGCTGCCAAACGTCTTAGACTGACAGTGTTTGGGTGCTTTGCCCTGGGGTGAAACAGGTGAGTGGGTCGCCAATTGCCCACTCATTCGCCTTTCCCATTTTTCAATGCTGCTGCTGCTGGTGGTGGTGGTAGTTGTGGTGGTGCCAGCATCTCTTCTGTGCCAGTTCGCTTCCTGGCTAGAGTCATGCCCAAAATGTCCCTAATGGTAAGGGCAGTTTCTCCCCCCTGGCTGCGTCTGTTTGCGGTGTGGCAACGCCTGCTACCTCCGCCGGAGTGGCCAGCTTACGCTAGGGCCTTGTGTCTGAGCTCTGGAAGTCCGCTGCCAAACGTCTAGGACTGACAGTGTTTGGATGCTTTGCTCTGGGGTGAAACAGGTGAGTGGGTCGCCAATTGCCCACTCATTCGCCTTTTCCATTTCCTTTTCCATTTCCATTTCATTATTTTCCTTCTGATACACAACCAACCAACCAAACATAACACACACAATAACACAAATAACACAGTGACATAATACATAACACATATAACACACAGTGACAACACACATAACACACATAACACATACACGTACAATGCACAAATCACAAGGACCTTTCCTCTTGTTATTTGTCCTGGCCTTCACTTCTACACTCACTAGCATTAACGCTATAACTCACACTTCATACTATAACATTTTTCCATCCACATACCTGCCAACAGACCCAACTTTTTCAGGGACAGTCCTGCTTTTTTCCAGTCCTGTCCCATCTAATTTAGCTATCTAGGTATGCAAATACACGTTGGTAGTTATAGCTCGGTAGGTAGCACTAGTATAAACATTAATAAATATATAAAGTGTCGCGCAAAAAGAAAAAAAAAACAAACCACAATTTAAAGATATAAAATTCACCAAAGTTGTGACACACACAGTGTATAATCCACCAGAAATATAATTGAAAACAATACTTATATCCTCAATTAAGTGGAATTGGCATCCAACCGTTTTCAAATGGAGGCTTGTTGACATATGAAAATCAAAAACAAATAATAATCATAGTGCTTTCTATATTATATCAGTGAAAGACTTCCCCCCCCAGGATAATATTGCACTCACGTAAGGTTGAGCAAAACAGCTTGCTCAAACTAGACAAGCGTTGTGGGATTTCTCTCCCAAGTTGTATCTCCTCCGTTGTTTACGTTTGAACCGTTTTCTGATCCATACAAATAGCGAAATGCAGATGGGGAGACAGGATATGTATTGCAAAAAGATTTATTTGCAGCAATAAAGTGCAATGTGCTCTTGAATTAAAGTCTCAAAGTATCGGAGTCCTCTTTGTAGCTCCAACCGGCGAGAAACAGCTCCCGGGTATAACGTCAAACACCTAAACGCGTTTCGCCCTATCAGCAGGCTTCTTCAGTAGTGTGATGTTGATCCAACTCCACCTCCCTTAAATAACTGATTCCATTTAAATTGTGTCCATTCCTGCAGCTCGTTAAGATGTATCACAGGTGTAGCCAAGTCCATATCACAGACTCTTAAGTGAAACAACAATTAGAAAGTAGTTTGTTCCAAAAAAGACACGGGAATCCGATATCAAGTACATCATATATAATATAAATATAAATATTAAAGACATAGTCATATTAATTCATATATAATGATTTTAGAAGACTGATTTTAAAAGAGTTTAAATAAAATGTGTTCAAAGAGCATAGAGTTAAATCTAAAGTGCATATTAAATACTATCATACAGATAACAATTGTATAGCAGATAGAGTATTTCAGATTAATTTAGAGTATTATAAATATTTTAAATAATTTCAAATAATCTTAAAATGCACAAATAGATACCCATCATTGTTGCCACCAATAAAAATATATAGAAAAGTAGATAAAAACATTTTATTAACACTTTAAAAAAATATTTAAAAGTATATTAAATTAAAAATAATTAGTTTTATTAAATATAATGCTAATATTAATATTTATGATGTTTAAAAATCCTAAATCAACTTAAAAAAATTAAACAAATCAAAATCCTGATTCAAACCTTTTGGGGCTAGGGTTTTAAGGTTATAGACCCATTGCATTTCTATCCGGCCTATTTTCTTCTCATAATCACCCCCTCTCCAGTCCCTTCTAACTATATGAATCCCCATAAAGGTTAAGAATTTTGGATCACTACCATGGAACTCTCTAAAGTGTGACGGTACGGAGTGATTATCTTTTCCTGTTTTAATCGCCCTAACATGCTCGTCCAATCTCTTATGTAATGGACGAATAGTTCTTCCTATATATTGTAGATTGCAGGGGCACTGTAATAGATAGATGACTCCTTTTGTATGGCATGTTATCATGTGTTTAATATCATATTCTTTTCCAGTAATGTTAGATTTAAAACTACTGACTGCACCATTGCTTCTAGTACCGGTACTTTTGCAGGTTGTACAGTGGCCACATCTAAAAAAGCCTTTTTTATCATTTAAAAAATGTTGATTGTCTTTGTTGTTTTTATTCTCTGCCCGTGTGTAACTAGATGTTAATTCGCAACCTAGATTGGGTGCACCTCTAAAGGTTACTTTAGGTTTTTCTGGGAGTAGTTGTCGTAAATCCTCATCTTTTAATAAAAGGGGCCAATGTCGTCTAATTATTCTTTTAAGGTCCTGATGACATTTGTCATAATTCAAGACTAGAGGTATATCCTCCCTATTGTTCGCCTGTCCTGTTCTTGGTTGCAATAGGTCCTTTTGTTCTATTTTGAATATCTCTTCCAGAGTTTTTTCTAATAAATCGTTTGGGTAACCTTTTTGTAAAAAATCACTTTTTATTTTATTGGCCTGCTCTTGAAAGACTTCCTCATCTGTACAATTGCGTCTAACTCTGGTAAATTCTCCTTTTGGGATACCGGTTAACCAGGGACTGTAGTGTCCACTGTTGTATAACACATAACTATTTACATCCACTTTTTTAAAATGCGTTTTAGTGTAGAGTTGTAGATTATGGATATAGATTGGAAGGTCTAAAAAAGAGATTTCAGAGGAGCTATATTCGGTAGTAAGGTTAATCCCCCAATCGTTATTGTTGAGGTGAGTCAAAAATAAATTAGGTCCTCAGTTGTCCCTGACCAGATAAAAAACATATCGTCTATGTAGCGGCGATAGGCAATCAGGTTTGTCTTCCAGTTATGTGGTGAAAAAACAAAATGTTCTTCCCAAAAAGCCATAAATAAATTTGCATAACTGGGGGCAAAGCGAGTGCCCATCGCCGTCCCACGTTGTTGCAAAAAGAAAACTTCTTCAAATATAAAATAATTGTTATGAAGTATCCATTTTATTGCTGAAATTATGAATTCTCCCTGAATTTTTGGAATAGATGTTTCCAAATTCAAGAAAAATTCCACTGCCTCACACCCTTTATTATGGTCAATATTCGTATATAGAGAAGATACATCACAAGTGACCAATAAATAATTGTCTTTCCATTCTATCTCCCTTAATAAATTCAATAAACTCATGGTGTCTTTCAAATAGGACTTTGTTTTTATCACCGTGGGTTGTAAGCATATGTCTATATATTTGGATAAATTTGCAGAAAGTGAGCCTATTCCAGACACTATTGGTCGACCAGGGGGATTTATTAAATCTTTATGTATTTTGGGTAATACATAAAAAGTTGGAATACGAGGATATGTTACATTTAAAAAATGATATTCTTTATTCGTTAAGATACCTTGCCTTTTTCCTTGGTCCAAGATATGAGTTAAGCTTTTTTTCATTTCGATAGTGGGGTTCTTATTAAGTCTCTTATAAACCGAGTTGTCATTTAGCTGTTTGTAACATTCAGCAACATATTTTTCTTTATCTAGTAATACCAAACCCCCTCCTTTGTCGGCCGGTTTAATCACTAATTCTCTATTTAGTCTAAGATTTTTTAGCGCAAGGGTTTCACCTGGAGTTAAATTGTTAGTGGAATAATGATATTTCTTTTTAGATAAATTCTCAATCTCCTCCATAACCGACTTTTCAAATATGTCTATCGCTGATGATTTATAGTACACTGGATAAAAAGTAGATTTCTTAGTTAATGTTGTATGTTTAATTTCTTCATAAATTGGTGTATTCAGGTGTACTATGGGATTGTTCAAGAAGTATTTTTTTAAGGTTAAACGTCTTGAGAATTTCTGTATGTCTATATAAGCATTGAAGGGGTTAAATCTCCTATTTGGGGCAAACTTCAGACCTCTGTTCAAAAGTCTGATCTCATCTTGTGAGAGGACATATGTGGATAGGTTAAATAAACCTATTGGTTCCACAGGCGTCCTCTTTTTCCTTCTCCATAACTTCTTCCCCCCACGGCACCCTCGTCCTCTGGTGTTCTCCCCCTTTTTGAGAGTGGTGTCGGGTGGTATTCCACCATTGGCCTCTTTCTGGTGCAACTCCTAAAAAAGGAACGAAGTTGTCTCCGGTATCTTTTTTACTTTTACCATAATTGGCCAGGGCTTCAAAGCGATTTGTGATTGGGATTGTGTTTGGATTATCTGGTCTGTGAGTGGTGTAATTGTTAGTGTGGTTTTTAGGGTTACTATAATGATTCGGTGTCCTCTGCTCTCCTCTTTTGAACAGAGGTCTGAAGTTTGCCCCAAATAGGAGATTTAACCCCTTCAATGCTTATATAGACATACAGAAATTCTCAAGACGTTTAACCTTAAAAAAATACTTCTTGAACAATCCCATAGTACACCTGAATACACCAATTTATGAAGAAATTAAACATACAACATTAACTAAGAAATCTACTTTTTATCCAGTGTACTATAAATCATCAGCGATAGACATATTTGAAAAGTCGGTTATGGAGGAGATTGAGAATTTATCTAAAAAGAAATATCATTATTCCACTAACAATTTAACTCCAGGTGAAACCCTTGCGCTAAAAAATCTTAGACTAAATAGAGAATTAGTGATTAAACCGGCCGACAAAGGAGGGGGTTTGGTATTACTAGATAAAGAAAAATATGTTGCTGAATGTTACAAACAGCTAAATGACAACTCGGTTTATAAGAGACTTAATAAGAACCCCACTATCGAAATGAAAAAAAGCTTAACTCATATCTTGGACCAAGGAAAAAGGCAAGGTATCTTAACGAATAAAGAATATCATTTTTTAAATGTAACATATCCTCGTATTCCAACTTTTTATGTATTACCCAAAATACATAAAGATTTAATAAATCCCCCTGGTCGACCAATAGTGTCTGGAATAGGCTCACTTTCTGCAAATTTATCCAAATATATAGACATATGCTTACAACCCACGGTGATAAAAACAAAGTCCTATTTGAAAGACACCATGAGTTTATTGAATTTATTAAGGGAGATAGAATGGAAAGACAATTATTTATTGGTCACTTGTGATGTATCTTCTCTATATACGAATATTGACCATAATAAAGGGTGTGAGGCAGTGGAATTTTTCTTGAATTTGGAAACATCTATTCCAAAAATTCAGGGAGAATTCATAATTTCAGCAATAAAATGGATACTTCATAACAATTATTTTATATTTGAAGAAGTTTTCTTTTTGCAACAACGTGGGACGGCGATGGGCACTCGCTTTGCCCCCAGTTATGCAAATTTATTTATGGCTTTTTGGGAAGAACATTTTGTTTTTTCACCACATAACTGGAAGACAAACCTGATTGCCTATCGCCGCTACATAGACGATATGTTTTTTATCTGGTCAGGGACAACTGAGGACCTAATTTATTTTTGACTCACCTCAACAATAACGATTGGGGGATTAACCTTACTACCGAATATAGCTCCTCTGAAATCTCTTTTTTAGACCTTCCAATCTATATCCATAATCTACAACTCTACACTAAAACGCATTTTAAAAAAGTGGATGTAAATAGTTATGTGTTATACAACAGTGGACACTACAGTCCCTGGTTAACCGGTATCCCAAAAGGAGAATTTACCAGAGTTAGACGCAATTGTACAGATGAGGAAGTCTTTCAAGAGCAGGCCAATAAAATAAAAAGTGATTTTTTACAAAAAGGTTACCCAAACGATTTATTAGAAAAAACTCTGGAAGAGATATTCAAAATAGAACAAAAGGACCTATTGCAACCAAGAACAGGACAGGCGAACAATAGGGAGGATATACCTCTAGTCTTGAATTATGACAAATGTCATCAGGACCTTAAAAGAATAATTAGACGACATTGGCCCCTTTTATTAAAAGATGAGGATTTACGACAACTACTCCCAGAAAAACCTAAAGTAACCTTTAGAGGTGCACCCAATCTAGGTTGCGAATTAACATCTAGTTACACACGGGCAGAGAATAAAAACAACAAAGACAATCAACATTTTTTAAATGATAAAAAAGGCTTTTTTAGATGTGGCCACTGTACAACCTGCAAAAGTACCGGTACTAGAAGCAATGGTGCAGTCAGTAGTTTTAAATCTAACATTACTGGAAAAGAATATGATATTAAACACATGATAACATGCCATACAAAAGGAGTCATCTATCTATTACAGTGCCCCTGCAATCTACAATATATAGGAAGAACTATTCGTCCATTACATAAGAGATTGGACGAGCATGTTAGGGCGATTAAAACAGGAAAAGATAATCACTCCGTACCGTCACACTTTAGAGAGTTCCATGGTAGTGATCCAAAATTCTTAACCTTTATGGGGATTCATATAGTTAGAAGGGACTGGAGAGGGGGTGATTATGAGAAGAAAATAGGCCGGATAGAAATGCAATGGGTCTATAACCTTAAAACCCTAGCCCCAAAAGGTTTGAATCAGGATTTTGATTTGTTTAATTTTTTAAGTTGATTTAGGATTTTTAAACATCATAAATATTAATATTAGCATTATATTTAATAAAACTAATTATTTTTAATTTAATATACTTTTATATATTTTTTTAAAGTGTTAATAAAATGTTTTTATCTACTTTTCTATATATTTTTATTGGTGGCAACAATGATGGGTATCTATTTGTGCATTTTAAGATTATTTGAAATTATTTAAAATATTTATAATACTCTAAATTAATCTGAAATACTCTATCTGCTATACAATTGTTATCTGTATGATAGTATTTAATATGCACTTTAGATTTAACTCTATGCTCTTTGAACACATTTTATTTAAACTCTTTTAAAACCAGTCTTCTAAAATCATTATATATGAATTAATATGACTATGTCTTTAATATTTATATTTATATTATATATGATGTACTTGATATCGGATTCCCGTGTCTTTTTTGGAACAAACTACTTTCTAATTGTTGTTTCACTTAAGAGTCTGTGATATGGACTTGGCTACACCTGTGATACATCTTAACGAGCTGCAGGAATGGACACAATTTAAATGGAATCAGTTATTTAAGGGAGGTGGAGTTGGAGCAACATCACACTACTGAAGAAGCCTGCTGATAGGGCGAAACGCGTTTAGGTGTTTGACGTTATACCCGGGAGCTGTTTCTCGCCGGTTGGAGCTACAAAGAGGACTCCGATACTTTGAGACTTTAATTCAAGAGCACATTGCACTTTATTGCTGCAAATAAATCTTTTTGCAATACATATCCTGTCTCCCCATCTGCATTTCGCTATTTGTATGGATCAGAAAACGGTTCAAACGTAAACAACGGAGGAGATACAACTTGGGAGAGAAATCCCACAACGCTTGTCTAGTTTGAGCAGGCTGTTTTGCTCAACCTTACGTGAGTGCAATATTATCCTGGGGGGGGAAGTCTTTCACTGATATAATATAGAAAGCACTATGATTATTATTTGTTTTTGATTTTCATATGTCAACAAGCCTCCATTTGAAAACGGTTGGATGCCAATTCCACTTAATTGAGGATATAAGTATTGTTTTCAATTATATTTCTGGTGGATTATACACTGTGTGTGTCACAACTTTGGTGAATTTTATATCTTTAAATTGTGGTTTTTTTTTTTTTCTTTTTGCGCGACACTTTATATATTTATTTATTTTTTGGGTATAGGGGGTATACCTCTAGTGCTCGCAGCATCCACTTATTCTTTTGAGTAGTATTTACATTTTTTTGGAGCTATATATTCTTGTATACTTTAGCGCTTGATCACTATATAAATTATCTCTAGTATAAACATTAAATAAATATAATAAAGTACTAAATAATAAATCTAACTTTAAAATACATTTAAATAAACCCCTTAATTTTTTAAAACCCATTAAAATTAAAATTAAATTATTATTTAGACATAATACATCTTTAACCAAACCAGTGCACTGCTACTAATCTTAAACATAACCGTACATTAACCCTAAGCTATTTTTTAGTTCTTGTCCAACATTTTTCCATCCGCATACCTGCCAACACACCTAAGATTTTGGTGGACAGTCCTGCTTTTTTCCAGTCCTGTCCAGTAAAAGTTGGGTTGTTGCAAAGTATGCCATTGTGAATAGGTAGCAAATGTTAGGCATGTATTACAAGTGGTCCAAAATCAATTTAAAAATGTAAAATAATCCCTATTCTTTTATTAAACATCTATGGATGTGTGACTGTGTATGATAAACGGAGGCCAAGTTCCTTGGATCATTTGTCTCTAGGTCATTTTGTGTACAGTACACCTCAGTACGTGTGTGCAACTCTATTGGTCGTTTCGGCAGGGGGCTGGCCTGCCATCAACGAATGAAGTGCGTTCTGCAATTCACTTGTTGATGCCAGACCAGCCCCCTGCCGAAACGACCAATAGAGTTGCACACACGTTCCTTCACGGCAGCTGCTGCTGCTCCGATGTGTTGTTAACCCCGTATTAACCCCTGCTAGGCAACCGGGAAGGAAAAGAAGATTAAACGAGCACGAAGAATGTCCGCGAATATTCGCCCGAAGAGAAGACAGGCACGGGCGAATATTCGCGGAATACGAAGGTTTTTTTCCCCCCGAAGACGAGCACGAAGACGAACACGAAGAGCCCCCTGGTGCCCAAGTCTACTTATCACCTTCCATTACCAACAAAGAAAGTATTATCATTCCAATATTCTTCCACGGAACTTGATGTTATTCTCGAATACCTTGCAAGCCCTTGGTATGATGACATTTTTGCATCAACCTTTAATTATTATTATTTATTGTTTTATATAGCGCCATCAAATTCCATAGCACTGTACTATGGGTGGACAGGACACAACAAGTAGTATGTAACATAACAATTTAACTTACAGAGACAACAGGTGAGGAGGGCCCTGCTCAAACGAGTTTACAATCTAGAGGGATTTAGGGTGTATTACACAATAGGTAAGAGTGCTGTTGTTAAGGATAGACCAACCACACTAGTAAAAGAATTGCAGGAGAGGGACTTGGAAAGGTGAGCTAAAGGAATATGGGAGGGTGTTAATGTGCTATGTTGTAAGCGTCCTTAACCCCTTCGTGACAAAGGCTGATTTTAACATTTCTGCGCTGCTCGTGTTTAGCTGTAATTTTCTTCTTTCCCGTTTACTGAACCCACACACATTAGATATTGTTTTTTTCAGGACAAGAAGGGCTTTCTTTAGATGACATTGTTTTGATTGTATCATATTATTTACTATTAAAAAAAGTTGAAAAATCTTTTAAAAGGTAATAAAAAAACCTGCTAAATAGATTCTACTATTTGTCCTGAGTTTAGAAATACCCAATGTTTTTATGTTTTTTTGCTTTTTTCTGCACGTTATGGAGCAATAAGTACAGGTAGCGTTTTGCTATTTCAAAGCCATTTTTTCCAAATCTGGTAATTCTTCCCCCCATGTGCCATTTCGGGTATCTTTGAAGCCGGCCAATGCAATTTACCCCATCAAGTCATATATTTTTGAAAACTAGACAGCCCAGGGTATTCCAAATGCTGGTATTTTAACCCTTTCCAAGCACTTATTCTGCCATCAGCCTTTGTCAAACTTTATGGTAGTAATTTTTTTGCATTTGTTTTTTCACACACATTTTACTTTAGGTATAAATAAACAGGTTCTGGTATATGTCACTATCAAAAAACACCCCAATATGTGTTTAGCAACATCTCCTGAGTACAGCGATACCTCACATGAATGATTTTGCCTGGCTGTTTGGGGGCAAAAGGGCCACATTTGGGGCATGCACATTTTTCAATGTTGCACTTTGGCATTTGGGGATCCACTGCCCATGCCCTATTTGGTACATCTTTGAGCCGGGCCATTTCAGTGTGCCCAATAAAGCTATATATTTTTGAAAACTAGACACCCCAGGGTATTTCAAATGCTAGTATTTTAACACTTTCCATGCACCATATCTACCACCAGTCTTTGTCAAACTTTGTGATAGTCATTTTTTTCCATTTGTTTTGTCACACACATTTTACTTCAGGTATGAATTAAAAAGTTCTCGTATATGTCACTATCACAAAACACCCCAATATGTGTTCAGCAACATCTCCTGAGCGCATTGATACCCCACATGAATGATTTTGCCTGGCTGTTCGGGGGCAAAAGAGCCACATTTGGGGCATGCACATTTTTCAATGTTGAACTTTGGCATTTGGGGATCCACTGCCCGTGCCCTATTTGGTACATCTTTGAGCCGGGCCATTTCAGTGTACCCAACAAAACCATATATTTTTGAAAACTAGACACCCAAGGGTATTTTAAATGCTGGTATTTTTTTTTTTTTTATTATATAAATTTTTTAATACATTTTTGTACGTTCATTACAGACAGTATTTCTTTCAGCTAAAAATAAAGAATAAAGTTCTTCATCCTATACACAGGAAATTTCCACACAAATGAGTAACATAGTGAGGATAATACATATATGGAAGCAAACTGTCAACATTCAAAACCTGGACGGCAACAACAACTGCCCTAGATTTAATCAGAGCGAAAGGCTTTCGAGGGATATGCTCTGCAGAGTAAGTATGACTAGAAATATAAATTGCCAAGGTAAGAAAGAGATAGAAGAAAAATAAGAAGAGAGGAAGAAAGGCATCATTAAACCATAGGCAGTGATATATTTCGCCAGGGTAACCAGATCTTCTCATATTTTATTAAATTATTATGTGTTCTGTAAAAATGTTTCTCCATCCGATGTTGGTATTCGATTTGATTTATGATGTGTGACCAAGCTGGTACAACTTCTGATTTCCAACATCGGGCCATACAAATTTTTATTGCTGCTAAGATATTAATAATTAAATCCAAATTCAATTTGATTTTGTAAGGTACATCAATATGAAAGAGGAAAGCTTGAGGAGTTAATTCCCATTGCATACCAAACGTCTTTTGGAACAGGTCCGTAATTTTACTCTTTAAATCAATTAAACTACTACACTCCCACCAAATGTGAGCCATAGAGCCCAGTTCGTGATTACACCTCCAACATACATTTGGAATTGATCCCAACATTTTATGTAAGATTGTGGGAGTGTAATACCATCTATGGAGGATCTTAAAGTATTGTTCCTGGAGATTTATACAATGGATGGCTTTCCTTGTTTTAATCCAGGCAGAATGCCATTCTTCTGGTGAGTAAAAAATGTCTAATTCAGCCTCCCATTTCAAAATAGTGTTGGATTTTTCTGTTAATGATTGCTTTTCTAGTAATGTACCTATTTTGGATATTAAATTTTTTTTAAAATGAGCTTCCACAAATGCATCTAAAGTAGTTGCTGATTTCAAGGGTTTAGCTTTAATAAAACTTATAAATCTTAAAAAGGAGAATTGTTCCCTAGCTGGAAGAGAGAACTTCTCTTGTATTTCTGAAAAGGATTTGATAGCCCCTGAAGAATAAATATCTACTATTTTTATTATCCCATAAGCCTTCCAAGATTTAAAATCTATATCTTTGATACATAGATGTAACGCTTCTATGGGCATATCCAATGACCAAGATTCTGCAAAACCAAATTTTTCTTTAAATTTAAACATATTTTTTAAAATGTCCAAAATTAAAGGATTAATAATATTTAAGTGCTTTAAAACTTTTGGATTATGCCAAAAAAGGTGAGATGGATCAAAACCATTACATTTCCATATTTCGTAATTATACCAAGGTAAATCCTGGTCGCGTTTGATATCCCAGGCTAAGAAATGACTGAGCATACAGATTTTATGTAGATTTTGAATATTGGGGAAATTCACCCCAGCCCGAGCATAGCTATTACTCAGTATAGAGCGTGATACTCTTGCCTTCTTATTTAGCCAAACAAATGATGAAAATATGCTATCAAATTGATTTAAGATCTTAGAAGGTACAAATAATGGGATAGTTCTAAATAAGTAAATTAGTTTAGGTATTATATATGATTTAAGTATGTTTAATCTTCCCAACCAGGAAATTTCTAGTCGTTGCCACTCTTCCAGTTGGGTCTTCAAACTCTCTAATAAAGTCATATAATTATAGGTTATTATGTCTTCTAAATTATTGTAAATTTTAATACCTAAGTAATCAATAAATTCTCCTCTCTCTAGGAAGGAGAACTTATCCTTTAAAGTCAGTAATTTGGGGATATCCAAATTAAAAACAATTGTTTGTGTTTTGTCTATGTTTAGTTTATAGTTTGAATATTGACCATATTCTTTAATACGTTCCAAGGTTTCCAAAATTGAGGTCTCTGGCTCAGTTAAAGTAAGCAAGATATCGTCTGCATATAGTGCTATTTTGTGTTCAATTGGACCCGTTAATACCCCTTTAATTTTAGACGAGCGACGGATGATAGCCGCAAGAGGTTCTATGGAGAGAATATATAATAATGGGGCTAACGGGCAACCTTGTCTTGTCCCGTTATTGATGTTAAAGAAATCGGAGTCTAAATTCATACCTATAATTTTGGCTTGAGGATTTTTATAAAGAGCCAGAATGTTATATAGGAAAACATCATTCATACCGAACATCTTAAGGGTTTCTTCTAAGAATGACCAATTAACCCGGTCAAACGCCTTTTCGGCGTCTAGGGCAATAAAAACCGCTGGGGAGTTAGACTCCTTTAGTTCATATATAAGATTTAAAATCCTTCGAGTATTATCCTCACCGCTCCTTTCTGAAAGAAACCCAGTTTGGTCAGAATGAATTAGAGGCCGTATTACTTTTTTTAATCTCTCCGCTAAGATTTTTGAAAAGATTTTAATGTCTAAATTTATCAAGGAAATAGGACGATAATTCGTCACTTTACTTAAATCTTTCCCTGGCTTCGGGATAGGGATTATCGAAGCCTGAAGCATTTCTGGTGGAAAACTTTTTAATAAAGGAATCTGTATAAACAATTTCAGCAATAGAGGAGAAATAATCGAATTTAGCAATTGATAAAAAGGGGCCGAGAACCCATCTGGGCCAGGAGCTTTAGCTTTTTTTAAGTTACAAATAGTATTATTTATCTCGGAAAGCTGAATTGGGGCATTTAAGGTGTCTTGTTGTGTTTTAGTCAATTTGGGGAGATTCAGACTATTAAGATAAGTTCTAATCTCTTTTTTATCTTTACTTAGATCAGGGAGATTGTATAATGAGTTATAATACAACCGAAAAGCTTCCCCTATTTGTTTTGGGGTTAAGTAAGATTTATCATTATAAATAATTTTATTAATTCTATTTTTACTGGTTCGACTTTTGATCTTATTTGTTAGCAATTTGCTAGCTCTATTATTACTATAATACCAGTCTTGTTTTAATTTTGTTAAGATTCTATCAGACTTCTCAATTAACTTACTTTTTATTTCAAGTTGAATTACATTTATCTCACCAGCTATAGATGTTGATGGATTTAACTTATTGATTGATTCGAGTTGTGCTAGCTTGATATAGAGATCTGATAGAATCAGACCTTTAGATTTCTTAATAGCTGCCCCTTGTTGTATAATAAACCCCCTCATAGTACATTTAAATGCGCACCACAAGTTTGTATCCGAGGTTTCTCCATTATCATTGTTTGTTATGAAATCTTTGGCCAAATCCACAAGTTTTTTTTGAAATAACGGAGATATTAACAATGATTCATTAAGTCTCCATTTGGACCTAGATTTAAAGTCAGCCTTATTTTTTATTTCTATTGTTACCGGGGCGTGGTCCGACCATGTCCTCACGCCTATAGAGGCAGAGCTACAAATTTCTATTGTGTTACTATCAGCCAAGAATGTATCTATTCTTGAATAAGATTGATGTACAGCAGAATAGAATGTAAAATCTTTTATGGAGGGATTATTTGTCCTCCATATATCAAATAGGTTATTTCTTGCTATACATAAAGAGAATGATTTGGCCAAAGTTTTCATTTTTGCATCAGGAGAATGCCCATGTTTCATACTTTTGTCCAACCTAACATCTTGTATGCAGTTCATATCTCCCCCTATAACCACATAACCCTTTGCTATTTCATACGTTCTATCAATTACTTTTTCGATATATTTCACCATCGAAGTATTGGGAGCGTAAATGTTCACAAGGGTATAAATGACATCATTCACTTTGCATAAAAGGATCCCATATCTGCCTTCTGAATCACACTCATAATGAATTTTTTCAAATTTAATTTTTTCATTTATGATAATTGCAACCCCCCTTTTCTTTTTGTGTTCCAGACTAGATTCAAAGATATTTGGATATTTTTTATATTTCCATTGAAGAGGGGATCCTTTTATCCAGTGAGTTTCTTGTGCAAAGCAGATATCAATATTATCATGAGTCAATAACTCATATAAAAAGCTTCTCTTATGAGGAGAGTTTAAACCTTGGCAATTTATAGACATCAATTTAAGTGTCATCTATACTGCTTGATTCCCTCGCTATCAGCCTGTTATGCCGTCTAAACTTACAAACATATACACAAAAACAACCATTCATACATTTAATACACGTGAGAAATTCGTGTATTTTTTGCCCCATCATTATAAAGGGCTAACTCGTGCGTAGGTGCCGACCTGGGTCAAAAAAAAAAAAATAAAAAAAAAAAATAAAAAAAAAAAATAATAATAATATAGAGTGCATGTATTACTTAAAAGTGATTTGTGTGAGAGAGTCATATAGATTAATATGTAAATTTAATAGTTGAAGATTGTACAGGCATATAAATGAGGAACACCTCATTTCCGTATTAAATGTGTAGCAGATAGATATAAAATTATCTGATGTTTGTATTGTGGATAAAAAATAATTGATATTTAGAATTCTTATATAATAAGGTGTGGAAAAATATGAGGAACCCCTCATTTAATATTCTCAAATGTGTATAATTAAGTGTAAAAATATCTAATGTACATGTGTAATATAATAATAATAAAATAGAAATTATAATTGTATAAAAAAGAAAAATCTAGTGAAAAGAAAATAGTGAGTGAAGTGTGGTGCCTCTATTGGGCTTGTCATGTGAGTTAAATGAATAAAGGTGTCGAGAGAAAAAAAAAAAAAAAAAAAAAAAAAAAAAAAGTGTAATAGTGAAGAACAATGTGCTGCCTCTAATGGGCTCGTCGTGTGGGTGAGTAAGTATGGGTGTCATGTAATAAAAAATAAAAAAATAAAAAAAAAAAAAAAAAAAAAAAAGAAAAGGTGTGGATGCGGGTACTTTTATAAATATTGTTTGATGGCTGCCGAAGTCCATATAGAACTAAAGTCTTTAAACTTTTCATCCTATCTTATTAATACCGAGGAACATATAAATTTCTTCGCTTCTAAAGGATCAAAAAATGGAAAAAATCTTGCTTCATGAAAGATAAGAAACTTTAGGGGAGAACCCCATTTATATTTGACATTTGCATCACGAAGTAGTTTGATACAGTCGTTAAATTGCCTCCTGAAAACTCTTGCTGAATAGGAGGTATCCGAAAGGAGGATTATGTCCTTGTATTTTTCTTGACGTGGCATTTTTCTAAATTCTGATGCAAAAAGATTTTTTATATAGAAGTTGTTAAAACAAACTATAACGTCTCTTGGATCTTCTGAGTACTTTGGATCTTTAGGTTTATTCAACCGATACAATTTCTCAAATGGGATATTCCCTACTTTATCCTCTTTAACATAAAGCAATAGGAGTTCCATTAAATAGGATGCTAAGAGTGAGCTTTTGATTTCTTCAGGAATTCCTCTTATTCTCAAATTTTTACTCCTTGATCCAGATCGGCACCAGCCGCCGACGTGTTGCGCAGCTCGTCAGACGTGCAGCGTGCTACGTCACAACATCCATCCTCTCAAATGCTGGTATTTTAACTCTTTGCATGCACACATTTTACCACCAGCATTTTTTCAAAGTTTGCAGTAGTATTTTTGTGTGTATTTTTCCCACACACACCTACTTTATGTATGAATTTACAGCTCCTGGTATATGCCGCTGTCACACAACACCCCAATATGTGTTCAGCAACATCTCCTGAGTACAGTGATACCCCACATGCATGGGTTTGTCATTTTTGGGGGGAACTAAAAGGCCACATTTGGTACGTGTGCATTTTTCTAATTGGAAATTAGATGTGTGGCCATCCTTCCCCCCGTGTTAATTGGGACCTTGTTGAACCCGGCCAATTCAAGTTACCCCATCAAATCATACATTTTTTTAAAGTAGACACCCCATGGGCATTTAATATGCCAGTATTTTAACTCTTTCCATGCGAGAATTGTTTTAAGCTAATATGCTAATTTTAGGACTTGCTCACAAAAATATATTTTTTATATATATATATATTTTTTTGCCTTTTTTTAAATTTTTTTAACATTTTTTTTCAACTTGAAGGTTCCCCTGATAGTGACATCAGTGTGAAATTATTTTTACATTTTACTGGTTTTTTACTATTTTTTTTCTAATTATTATTAATTTTATTTTATTTTTAATTTATTTTTTCTAATCACACTGTGATTAGAAAGCTGAGCTCCATTGACTTGCATGGTTGAATGCAGTACCTATATTCAACCTGCAAGTGGAGCCAGAGTTCTCTAGAGGGTCTGGAGACCGTCTAGCGTACTTTTTAGACTTTATTGTTTTTCTTTATTGAATTTTCCCGGACCGCCGCCATCTTGCAGATCACCGGCAGCTGCGGCTGTGACCGCTCTCCGGAGCGGTCACAGTCCATCCCCAGGTAAGTGTTTGGTGTCGCTGGATGCCTCCTGATCGAGGCATTCCAGCGACACCATTTAAGTTTAAACGCTTTTAAAACGGGCGTCCGCCGCCATACAAAGTATGGCGGATGTTGACGCCCCGGGGAGGGGCCAGAGATGGCCCCTTTGTGCCGATAATGGCGTTGCTGAATGCCTCGAGGTCAAGGCATTACAGCAACGCCGTTTAGGTGCAGAAAGCGAAAATAGATCGCTTTCTGCACCCGTTTAATGACGTGCCGGTCCTGGCACGTCATTTGTCGTTATCGACATTACTTACTATACTCTTTTGCTGAATAGACTTATATCATCAAAACTGTATATTCATATTTTGGATGTATATAAGCAACATGAAATACTAAACATGATCATTCTGGATGTTCTCATACAAAGCCTACTTGTGCATGTTTTGCTACACCGACTCCACAATCGCCTCTGCTCAAAGATCAACTGGGAGATGGAGCAAAACCTTGTGAAATCATAATTTAATACATGTGTGTTTATACTTGTAGCACAAAACTAATGAGGTGAGATGTAGTGTGTGTTTGAATAAATGTGTACGTGTGTGTTAGTGAGTATGAGTAAGTGTGTGTAATTTGTGTGTGTTTACATATTTGTGTGGAAATAGTGAGTGTGAGTGTTGGAAATAGATTTTATCAATGGCGGGATTAGGTTCATTCTTGAACATAACTATTTTTGGTTCCAGGATGATTTTTGTCTCCAAACTAGAGGGACGGGGTACCAAATTTGCCCCGAGCTATGCCAATTTATTTATGAGAGCTTGGGAAGATACCTATATGTATGCAGGTCATGAGCTTGGGGCAAATCTAGTGACATTTTATCGATGGCCTGTTTTTTATTTGGAGTGGGCGAATTAAATATTTTTGGCTAAAATAAATGACAACCACTATGGGATTCAATTGTCCTCTACGTATAGTGAAGAGAGGGTGGACTTTTTAGATTTGAGTATTTATGTAGAGCATTTTAGATTGAAAACTAGAAGTTTTTTTAAGCAAGTAGATGTTAATAGCTACATTTTTTTCAGATAGCTGTTACTACACTTCTTGGCTTTAGAATATAGTCAATTCACAAGACTAAGAAGGAACTCCATGGATCAAGAACAATACATTACACAAGTCACAATAGATTAGGCATTCTTTTATTGAGAAGAAATATGATCCAGAACATATGTTCTAAATTATGTAATGAATGAATTGGCCCTAAAAGAACAAACACATCCTATACCCCATATAGAAAAGGAAAAGGCCAACAAATGTCAAGTAAGGTGCCTTTTATTTTGGATTATAAGGGGGGAAATTAAAGATAATCATCAAACAACATTGGAACCCGCTACAAAAAGATCATGATTTACGAGATATATTAGAGGAACACCCTAACATAGTATTTAGGGGAGCACCAAAAATAAAGGATAAATTGGTGAACAGCTACTTTAAGGACAAAAAAAAAAAATAGTTAATAAAGATAGCACCAATGTTTTTTTCAAATGTGGACTTTGTTTGGCCTGCAGAACTGCAAAGAAGGGCAACAATAAGTTAACTGAGTTTAAATCAAACATCACAAATTATAAATATAATACTAAAAAACAAATTACTTGTCACTCTAAAACGTGATATACTTACTGAGTTGTCCTTCTGGGCTACAATATGTGGGATGCACAACCAGAGCCCTCCATACTAGAGTGGAAGAAATATCAGAGAAATATCGGAAATGGAAACGATAAACATTGTGTTCCTGTTCACTTTTTAACCCATCACAACCAAGATCCAAAAGATCTTGAATTTTTATTGGCATAGCACAGGTTGGCAAATTTTGGAGAGGAGAGGATTTTATTAAGAAACTGGGACAACAGGGGATGGAATGGATGTTTAGACTTAAGACATTGACTCCTAATGGGTTAAACAGCAATTTTGAATTGTGTAATTTTTTTGTAATATGCATTCTTATCTATTTATTTATATTTATTCAGAACATTTGTGGAGATGAGAAAAGGGATTTTTGAATATGGAGAGTTGTATTTTTATATGTATTTTTAAATACTTCATATTTTATAAATATAAGTATATTAATATTTACTCTATATTTACATTTATTTTATGGATTCCTGAGTAGCCTATATATATATATACGTATATGGATTAACCTATGTGGAGGGTTTTTATGTGTATTTTTTTAAGATAATTTGTATATGTATACAAGACACATACATAGGGGTTAAATGAAACAAATTATAGTGAATACTCACCTGAAACAAATCATTGGTATCAGCTGTTTGATTTCTTCAGTGGCCTTACACCAATTAGGACAGACCGGCTGCTATATAAACCAGTAGACAGAGCGTCACGAGCATGCACCAGATTAAGCGATAAGTGACGACATCGGGAAGAGAAGTTAGAATTACAGAAGTGGATCAGATGACTAAAACGGCGTCTCTTCGTAGTAGCCTGGATTTAAAATTATCGTTTTTATCTACTCCCCTCCTCTGTTCCACAAGTACCGGTGTGGAATAAAGAAACTCCTAAGGAGATCTTCATACTCTATATACGGGCATATTTATACACTTTAAATTGTATGGGTCCCATTTGCTTAATAGCGTTTTTTTTTAGACCTGGTTTGATAAACTACACCATAATGTTTTCCCTTTCTTTTATATATGAGCCTTTTGGATACTTTGTGTGGTAACTCTCGCTGGAAGGGTATCTTTGTACATATTATTTTTGTGTTGCACATATAATTTATTCACCTATTATTTGGGTGCACAGACACTTGTGTGGTTTTGATTGTGATTTATAGACCACCTGGACAAGTAGAAGAGTTAAATAGTCTACTAATTGAGGAAACAGCTACAATGAGTTTGAAGGGGAATGTTATAATCTTCTTGCTTCCTGGAGATAATTCTCTTTATCTATCACAACCACTGAACCACAAGTGTGGTAACTGCAGTTTAATGTTGATGAATGTAAAATAATGCACTTGGGACATTAGAGAAGGATTTAGGAGTAAGTATTTCTCATGAAGTTAAGCTAAGCATCTATAGTATTGTGTACCGTTCTGGAGACCCCATGTCCAAAAGGATATTGACAGATTGGAGAGAGTTCAGAGGTTTGTGGGATAGAAATTATAAGGGAAGGCTAGAGGATCTTGATTACAATTGACGGTCCGAGCACGTCATGCACTAACATCCAGTGGCTTTAAACTGTGGTGCTGTAATGCCTCGATGTCAAGGCATTCAGCAACAGCGAGATCGGCATCAGGGGACATGTCTGGCCCCTTCCCCAGGGCGTCAACATCCGCCATACACTTTATGGTGGCAGATGCCCGTTTTAAAAGGGTATAGGAAGCAATCATTCAATGGTGTCACTGAAATGTCTCGATCCCGAACCCCCACCCCAGAACGGCGATCGGTCACAACGACCACTGCGAGATGCTGCCACTCTGGCTCTGGTTGAGTACAACCATGCAAGTCAATAGGGCCGGACTGGGAATGAAAAGCAGCCCTGGAAACATTTGGAGACCAGCCCCATATAGTTTATCTCACGGTCGAGCTCTTGTACCCACATGCACCCCTTATACATACCCGAGTAACACTATTTGCCATACAAATAACTATAAAACATTCTTTTTATCACATTATTTGCATTAAAATGCCAGAAAGTAAAAGTGTTAAAAGGCCCTAATAAATTAAATACATTAGACATAATGGAATCAAAACATTTGCTACTGCAAACATTTTTAGATTAAAAAATCAATTTTATTCAATTATATATCATTATATATCATAGGGCACTCTGCCTCCAGAAAAGCCTTAAGCCCCATATAACACCCCCCTAACACCCCCCCCCCCCACGACTTACCACTGCTTCTGGTGTCTGGTGAGGGCAGCGGGTGGAGGCCAGCATTCATGAAGTTAAATGTTCCAATGGTCGTGCCTCAGCTCTTCGTCCCACTCCTTTTAAGACGTGGGATGAAGTGCTGAGGCACTGCCATTGGGCGGCGCGGTGTGTGCACAGGCCCCCTTAACTTTATTATGTGCCTGCGGCGGGAGGAGGCGGCCAGGGTGCCGCTTTCAATACCGCTCGGAGCCGGTCAGCGGCTGTTTTGAAGGTTTGTTTCCCGCGACTGGCCCACGGACCGACCGGCTCACCGGGAAATTTCCCGGTATCCCGGTCGGCCAGCCCGGCCCTGAAGTCAATGGAGCCCAGCTTTACAATGTGATTAGTAAAATAAATTAGAACAAAAAAAAGAATTAAAATACTGGCATGTTAAATGGCGTCTTAAAAATCTTTTTTTTAAATGTATGATTTGATGGGGCCAAGTTCAACAATGTCCCAATTAACACAGGAGGAAGGATCACCACATGTCCAATTTCCGATTTGAAAAATGCACACGTCCCAAATCTGGTATTTTAGTCCCCAAACAACCCGACAAACCCATGCATGTGGGGTATCTAGAGATGTTGCTGACCACATATTGGGGTGCTGTGTGAAGGTGACATATACCAGGAGCTGTAAACTAATACAAATTACAATGTGTGTGGGAAAAATACACACAAAAAAATACTACTGCAAACTTTGACAAAGGGCATTTTAAATACCCCGGGGTGTTGGTGTCAAGTTTTCAAAAATATATGGTTTTCTTGGGCAAACTGAATTGGCCAGGCTCAAAGACGTATCAAATATGTCATGGGCAGTGGATCACCAAATGTCAAAGTTCAACACTGAAAAATGTGCATGCCCCAAATGTGGCCCTTTTGCCCCCAAACAGCCAGGCAAACCCATGCATGGGTGACATTGACATATACCAGGAGCTATAAATTTATACCAAAAATACAATGTGTGTGAAAATAAAGCAAAAAAAAAAACACTACCACAAAGTTTGACAAAGAAAAAGTCCTTTTTTCCACCATATTTTATACGTTTTGTAATAGTGAATATGATACAATCAAAATAATGACATCTAAAGAAAGTCCTTCTTGTCCCGAAAAAATATATGTATATAATATAACTTGTGTGGGTTCAGTAAATGGGAAAGAAGAAAATTACAGCTAAACACGAACACCAGAGAAATATTAAAACCATTGTCACGAAGGGTACAAAAAATAAAATCAGCCATTTTCATGAAGGCATGCCTCCCAACTTTCCCCTACCTTAGTCCCGCTTTGCAGGGGTGAGGCAAGATCCGTTCTCACCTCAGGTGCAGCTGCGAGGGGCACACAGCCGCCTGATCAACAGCTGCAGGACTAGTTGGGAGATCACGATCTCCCTCTAGTCGGCTCAACATTAGGGAGCGCGAGGTCTTTCACTTCAGACCTCGCTTTACTGCTCCCTCATCACTACGCACCGGCAAATAATGCCGAGCATGGGGATATGACATCATCCCCGCACTCTGCAGCAATAGCCTGCGCGTAGTGATGAGAGAGCAGTAAAGCGAGGTCTGAAGTGACAGGCCTCGCGCTCCCACCACAGGATGGAGGATGGGGGATGAAGAATCATGAAGAATTCATGAAGAAGGATGGTGGAAGAGGTAAGAGATGGGGAGAAAGGGGTGTAATGGCAGTGTATATGAATGTATGTGTTTGTAAGCTAGTGTGTGTGTGTATGGACAGGTGTGTGTAAGAGCAGTATAGGTATTTGTAAGCTGTGTGTAAGGGCAGTGTATGTGTATATGTGTGTAAACACAATGCACTTGTATATGTGTGTGTAAAGGCAGTTGTGTGTAAGGGCAGTATATGTTTATATGTATGTGTAAGGACAATGTATGTGTATATGTGTGTTTATGAGCAGGTGTGTGTAAGGGCAGTGTATGTGTATATGTGTGTGTGTGTGTAAGGGCACTGTACGTGTATATGGATGTTTATGGACAGGTATGTGTAAAGGCAGTGTGTATGGAGAGGCGTGTGTAAGGCCAATGTGTTTGTATATGTGTGTTTATGAGCAAGTGTGTGTAAGGACAGTGTATGTGTATATATGTGTTTATGGGCAGGTGTGTGTAAAGGCAGTGTGTAAGGGTCCTGGGAGGGAGGCTAACATTAGCCCTTTTTAATTTAAAAAAACTCTGCTGCTGTGGACAACCCTTCCAATGAGCCAGCATTATGGTGGACACCTGGCTGGCTGAGAATCATGGGAATTTTAGTTCACATCTAGCATCTGCAGCTTCACTGTTGCTGCACTTCCCATGACACTCAGCCAGCATCATGGAAGTAGTATGTCTGGCTGAGCCTCATGGGAATTCAATTCAAT
Source organism: Sceloporus occidentalis (assembly GCA_023333645.1). Taxonomy (NCBI): domain Eukaryota; kingdom Metazoa; phylum Chordata; class Lepidosauria; order Squamata; family Phrynosomatidae; genus Sceloporus; species Sceloporus occidentalis. The sequence continues at coordinate 5,469,976 of JALMGF010000058.1, forward strand.
GTGTTGGTTATTTTTAATATGCATGACTGCTGACAAGAAAAAGCATTTTTAAAGGTGATGCAAGCGCAACATTGTAAAGTGCAATTGCTTGTATCGGTGAGTTCCGCGAGATTTTTTTAAAAAAAGTGTCCCTCTTTCACATGTTGGGACTAGAGCAAAGATAGGGATTTGATTTGAGGAACTAGAATTAGATAGGGATTTGATTCCCTTACATAAAAAAAAATCAACAGACTAGGTGGGCCGAATGGTTCTTATATGCTGTCAAATTCAGATGACAAGTGAATAGAGCTCCAGGAGCATCCTTTACCAGCTATATACCAGAACACAATTAATACAACATTTTTGTGATCAAATCTAAATATACCACACTTGCAGGAATGCATGAGTGGCTAAGAGGATATATTCCCATTTAGCAAGCCAGGTTACAGCATACACAGTGAGGGGAGGTTCCAAAACACATTCATCGTTATGTACAATGAAGGAAACAATTATTTGATCACATGAACAATTTGATTACATGAATAGGCTACCTACTTAATGGTAGGTTTATTTGAACAGTGAGAGACAGAATAACAAAAAAAAATCCAGAATAACATTTCAAATAAGTTATAAATTGATTTGCATTTTACTCAGTGAAATAAGTAGTTGGCCCCCTATCAATCAGCAATATGTCTAGCTCCCATCAATCAATCAGATTCCAAACTCTCCACCATGGCCAAGACCAAAGAGCTGTCCAAGGATGTCAGGGACAAGATTGTAGACCTACACAAGGCTGGAATGAGCTACAAGACCATCGCCAAGCAGCTTGGTGAGAAGGTGACAACAGTTGGTGCAATTATTTGCAAATGAAAGAAACACAAAGAAACTATTGGGTTCGAGCAGGACTGGTTGGGAGCGTAGAGCAGGGTGGTCAAACAGGAGGCCAGGTTCTGAAGCAAAGTCCGAGAGGCAAACCAGAATCAGGGCAGGCGGCAATGGTGCAACAAAGGCTAACGAGCTGGGTCAGGATAAGAGACAAAGTCCATAAAACGATTCCAAAGTCGGGTGTCGGGAGGTCAATCAAGTAGCATAAGCTAAACACTGAAGAGGCTGGGTCTGAGCAGAGCAAAGCTAACAAGAGGGCTCAATAACTAAGCACTGATGGAGGGGTGTGAAGGGTTTTTATATTGGTCCCCAGGTAAAACACCTCCCTCTGGCTCCCAGGTGTTCCTGCACTCACCTGTAAGGCGCAGGAGCAGGGATTCCCCTGAGGGATTGCCAGACTTTCTCTTCACCTCCCCTATCTCTGCCAATGAGATAGGGTCCACGGAGGCCAGGACACGCGACCAACTAGAGGCCGGGGATGTGGCCTACCCCGTAACAGAATGCGGCACACTGCGAATGCCACGGGAAGCCGCGACGGAGTGGCGGCACGGCGGGCAGCCGACGCCGAAGGTAAGGGGCGACCGAGGGCCTGACAATAACTGTCAAACTCCCTCGGTCTGGGGCTCCATGCAAGATCTCACCTCGTGGAGTTTCAATGATTATGAGAATGGCGAGGAATCAGCCCAGAACTACACGGGATCTTGTCAATGATCTCAAGGCAGCTGGGACCATAGTCACCAAAAAAAAAACACGACCAAGGCAACAAAGGAATGGCTCAAGAAGAAGCACATTAAGGTCCTGGAGTGGCCTAGCCAGTCTCCAGACCTTAATCCCATAGAAAATCTGTAGAGGGAGCCGAATGACTTGAATAGGATCTGCAAAGAGGAGTGGGACAAAATTCCTCCTGAGATGCAAACCTGGTGGCCAGGACTTTTTTAAGTGTAAGAGTGCTGCCTCAGGGGAGCACGACCACCATATATGGAACAGGGTTCCTCTCTCTAACCTGCATCTCCAGCAGACATCTGGGACTGAAGGAGAAATCCTATGCAGGTCCACAGGGGTTCTATACCATCTAGATAGAACTTTATATGAGCATTCTTGGATCCTACTGGAGATGGAGCCTTTGTGTACCGCAAAAAGAGCCTTGTCCCAGTCCTGTATTGTTGGGGATACTGATAGATCTCCCTCCCACAAACTCAAAAAATACGGTTTGGTCTGTGAATTGCGGTCAATAAGTAATGTGTATAAAATCGAGAGCAGGTGGGGAGTCTCTGAGTTGGAGGAACATAGTGTTTCAAAATTAGTCAACGGCCTGCAGGGGATATCCTGTCCTCAGATGAGGCACAGACGCTGAGATCTCAATGCATGTCTGTGAGGACCTGCATAGAGATCACAGTGTGATCGGTGCAGGGGGAAACCATGTGTCTCACCCGCCTCCCATGCTGAAACAGAAAAGGAGAAAAAAAAACGGTTAGTCATTTAAAAGATAATAACAAAAAATCATTAAAATAATAATCTAAATAATAATAATAATTAAAAAAACTAAAGTGAGCTAAGTGATGTCATTGTGACATCACTGGCATTAATAACATGTTCAAGAGGTCCCTAAGAGGACCTCTAACCATTTAAAAAAAAAAAAAAAAAAAAAAAATATATATATATATAAAAAAAAAAAAATAAATAAAATTAAAAATGTTTAAAAAATATATAAAAAAGATAATAATAAAATTAAAAAACATTACATCCCATTTCCATAGCATAACCTCTACCCAGTATAACCCCGTTCACAACCCCCAAACCCGTTAAACCATAAGCATAAAAATTCTACAAAAAATGTACACCTTATAGTATGTTCCCTGGTGCTGGGAAAGTATGGAAAATCTATATAAATTAGGTATTTCTGAAATCAGGACACCTGAATTGATAAACTTGGAGGGGATTTTCCATCACTTTACCTAATTTTGTGAGGATTCAGAGGGAAAATTTTAATAAATTTAGATGTTTTTTCTGATTTTCGCTAGTTTTTACTAAATTTCTCATTCTAAATTTTCAGCTAATCATCTAACTATGGTATCAAAAGAAAGCTCTATCTCTCCTTGAAAAAACAATATATAGTTTACATGGGTACACTATTCACAGGAAAAGAGAATCATCGCTGAACCGACAAAATTGCTCAGGGACTTGAGGTACCAAAACCCCCTGGGATTGAAGGGATTAAACCCCTAACATTTAGGGAGATTAATTTGACAGGGTCAAGAGCCATTATGGAGATGACTGGCAAGACCTGGAAGGAGTGACGGCAAGGCTTGACAATATGGAATGTGAATACGAGCAAACTTGGTTAAACAAACAAGAAACAAAACAAAAAAACATAAAACAAAATATACTCCTATTACAATAATAAGAGCAAGATGCCAAAGCATTAACAAGAGAGCTCCATGACCAGTACACTGGGCAACCACCAAATGCCAGGGACCCGAAAAAACCCCTGGATGGCAAGCTCTGGGAGGGGTGTATAGCATTACGGAAAGTTAACAAAAGAAAATGAACAATATAAGAAAGAAAAACAAATATACATGTGGGAAGCACCACAAAGACAGAGTGAGGATTATCATATAGCATATGGGCAGGGGCCCCCCAGGCCGCCCAAAATCTAATCTAAACGGCCGCTGGGTGCTGATGCCGCTGGCCGGCACTACTTTAATACTTTTTTTTTTTTATTTAATATGGCAAGCCGGATCAGCTATTAAATGAAAAAAAAATAGTATTAAAGCAGTGCCGGCCAGCGGCATTAGCACCCAGCGGCCGTATGCGATGGCCGCCAAGTGATGGGAGCAGCGTTAGGGATGAAAGCTCTGCCCTCTCGCACGGACCTTTCACCCCTCACGTTGCTCCCATCACTATGCGGCCATCAGATTGTTGGAAATCGAATCTAAACGGCCGCTGGGTGCTGATGCTGCTGGCCGGCGCTACTTTAATACTTTATTTATTTGTTTTTAATATGGCAAGCCGATCCGGCATATTAAATAAATACAAAAGGATTAAAGTAGCTCCGGCCTGCGGCATCAGCACCCAGCGGCCGTTTAGATCAGTTTTCCAGAAGTCTGATGGCTGCATAGTGAAGGGAGCAGCGTGAGGGGTGAAAGGTAAGCTATATAATATTTTTTTTGTATTCGTTAAAAACAAAAAAATAGGTATGTGTGTGTGTGTGTATGTAAGTGTGTCCCCAGTGTCACTTCTGTCCCCAATCAGCCCCTCATGTCATTGCTGTCCCCATTCAGCTCCCCAGTGTCACCTCTGTTCCCAATCAGCCCTTCCCAGTGTCATCTCTGTCCCCAATCAGACCCTCCCAGCATCACCTCTGTCCCCCTTCAGCCCCCGTGTCATTGCTGTCCCCATTCAGCTCTTCAGTGTCAGCTCTGTCCCCAATCAGCCCACTTTAAGGTATGGTCCTGGTAGGGTACTCATATTAGCCTTTACAATTTTCCTGCTGCTGTGTACTATACTTCCCATAATCCTCAGCCAGTATCATGGGGGGCATTTAACTGGCTGAGCATCAGGGAGACATTAGGTTTTGCTTTTTTTTTTTTTTACCATCCTTTGTTGCAATTAAATTTACTTATGTTGAACCACATTTGAATCATATTTGTATTTTTTTTTTTAACACTTTATTTATTTATTGGGTTTACAATAGACCAAACAAAGCAAAAAGTACAAAAATCGCAGAGATAACAATAAAAATGAAAATCCAAGCAAATAGAACCAAATTCCAAAAATATACTCAGTACATAAGGCATACTGACACATGGAAAGAAAAAGAACAAAAAAGTGAAATATAGACTTAGAAATACAAAAGAACACCAGACAACACAGAGAGAAGACAAAAACACACACAGGGAAATAACAAGACGGGAGGAGACAAGGGAAGGGGACGGGGGTAAAGATGAGGGAAAGAGGCCCAATCCAGCAGCTGATACAGCGGACCTATGAGGCTGCAGTGGCTTTAAGGTACCATGGTGTGCGAAGTGATCCTAACATAAAGCCCGAATGGGGTATGTCCAAATTGGTTCTGATAAAACTGGATCCAACAATCCCAAGTCTCCTCAAAGATATGCGGGGTGTTGGCGGCAAAATGAGCTGCCTTCTCGTATTGGCAGGTCGTAGCAAGAGAATAAAGAACATCATGGATAGAGGGAGAAGATGGAGACTTCCACTTCTTGGCGATACTGATCTTAGCAGCAATAAGAACGTGAGCCAGCAGTTTATGATGAGGGCCAGAGAGGTCTTCCGGAAACATGTCGAGAAGTGCCAATTCGATGGACCTCGGAAGCTGAATGGAGAGAAGATGTGCACTAAGATCGAAAACATCGTTCCAATAACTGCGCAGAGCAGAACACTCCCACCATATATGTGCCATAATGGGGACACTGTCATAAATATGGACTCCAGCGTGGTCGGGACATAGTACCATCGACACAGAATTTTTCTGTTAGTTTCAAAGTGAGCCTTTGACACGCCTCGGATCGTGGAGAGAGCCTGAAACCAGTCGGAAACATCAAAGGCGCGGCCTAATTCCTGTTCCCATGCGACCATAGAGCGGTTTAACAGAGCCAAGTAGCACAGAGAGATGGCCTTGGGAACTATCGGGGCCCGGAGACACAACTGAACGATAGGGTTAGCCGGCTCGGAGGAAATAGACTTCTGCATAACAGCGAAGCTGAAGGTACTTGAAGAAGTCCTGTCACGGGAGACGAAAATCAGCACACAGATCCTGGAAGGAGCATACGTGAGATTGATGGAAAAGTTGCGAGATCGACCGGACTCCATTTCGGATCCATGTGTCCAAGGATGTGTGCGTTAGGAGAGATTGTAGAACAGAGAGGGGAGCAAACCGTGAGACCAAGGATGGGAAGCATTGGATAAGTCGATATTTGTCCCAGACAGCAAGAGACTGCTTCGTTGTGGGTAAAGCAGCCGGCAGTGGTGGCCGAAGTGACTTAGGGAGCTATAGAAGATCGCCAATCCGGTAAGGTCGTGTGATTAGGGCTTCCTGATCGACCCACGCCACTTGCGAGGGGCCCGAGAAAAGCAACAGAGTCTGAGCCAGAGTGGCAGCCAAGTAATAGAGTTGAACATTCGGGAGTCCTTAACCTCCGGAGAACTTGGGCCGCTGTAAGAGTTTCGTGGATAGCCGCGGGCGTTTATGAGACCAGATAAATTTAATGAGGCGGGACCTAATGGACCGCAGGAAGGCAGCCGGGAGGACAACAGGAAGTGTTCGAAAAAAGTACAAGAGCTTAGGTAACGCGTTCATTTTAAACGCCGTGATACGCCCCAGCCAGGAGACCTCCAGTTTTGACCACCGGTTAAGATCCTCTTGAATCCTATTCCAAAGGGGGAGAAAGTTGTGTTTGAATAAAGTGTGGGTGGTCTTGGTAATACGGATCCCCAAGGAATATCCAATATTAAGGGCCTGGGATTTGCCCCAGTTGATTTTATAGTAGGAGACGGCACTAAAAGAGTCCAGTAACGCATGTAACTGCGGCAAAGATGTCAGAGGTTCTGTGATTGTCAAGAGCACGTCATCTGCATATAGGCTAATCTTGAACTCCGTAGCATGAGCAGAAAACCCCTGGATTTCAGGATCATTCCGTATCGCAATCGCCAAGGGTTCCATGGCCAGCGCAAAGAGAAGTGGGGAGAGTGGGCACCCCTGACGGGTGCCATTACGGATGTGAAAGGACTTGGAGAGGAATCCAGAGGAGCCCACCCTGGCAGAAGGGCCGCTGTAGAGGAGAAGGATTGCATTAATGAACTGTTCCGGGAGATGAAATGCCTCTAGCTTTCAGGTATCCCCAATGAATCCGCGTCCAAGGACAGGAGAAGGCACGGTTTTTTAGTAGTATTGGCTAGATGAACGATGTTGATAATCTTACGAGTATTGTCAGACGGTTGACGGCCCAAAACAAAGCCCACTTGATCATTCGAGATCAGTGACGGAAGTAGACTGTTGAGACGTAGGGCCAAAAACCTTGAAAAAAGCTTTGTGTCCATATTCAGTAACGAGATCGGCCTGTAATTAGCACAAAGGGTAGGAGGTTTACCAGGCCCACTGATTCCTTGGCAGAGCAGGGATAGGAAGCGAACGCAGGAAAGAGGAAATGGAGGCTTGCGACGGCTGGGTGGTATGCGGTTGGGAGTGCAAATTATACAGTGAGTCATAGTAATCCGCAAAGCTGTCTCCAAAATCTTTGGGGTTATAGAGCCGACGTCCATCAGGAGCTTGAAGATAATGCGCTGTAAGTTGAGCCGAGCGCTGAGTGAGCTTCCTGGCAAGTAGAGAGTCCGCTTTGTTACCCTTGGCGTAATACGTTTGCTGAAGTCTGCGGAGCATGTATTCCGTACGCTGTAGTTGAAGTTGGAGTAATTCTGACCGAACAGTGGTAAGTTGGCGGTAACTATCGTCAGACTATCGAGGCTTTATTAGCTAGTTCCAGAGCTGTGAGACGTTGAGTGAGATCGAAAATGGATTTCATAAAGGCACGTTTCCGGCGGGAGGCCAGTTTAATAAAACAGCCATGAACCACAGCTTTGTGGGCCAGCCATAAGGTTGAAGGGGTGATATCCGGGGTATCATTGAGCCGAAAGTAATCTGAAAGGGAGTCGGACACTTCAATAGAAACATCTGCATGCTGTAACAAGCTCTCGTTCAGCCTCCATCTAGAAGAAGCGGTGCATCGAGAATAGAGATCAAATGTAATCCAAATTGGGGCATGGTCGGACCATGTTATAGGCCCGATGTCTGCTTTCGTTATCGTTTGCAAGGTAAGTTTATCTACGAGGATCAGGTCAATCCTGGAGTAACTGGCGTGTGCTGCTGAGTAGAACGAGTAATCTCTATCGAGCGGATGAGTATTCCTCCAAGTATCAAATAACATGTGTTGGTGCAGTAAGTCCTGGAAACGGGTACCTTGAATAGTCAGAGACTTCAAATATTTAGAGGAAATTTTAGCGGAGGAGTCGAGAGACGGGATCGAGAGTAGATTAAAGTCCCCGCCGACAAAGATCCGACCCTCAGGGACTTTCCGCAGCTTGGCGAAAACCCGATCCAGGAAGGAGAGCTGGTTACAGTTAGGAGAATACACATTGAGGAACGTAAAGACAATACCGTTAAAAGTGCCGCGGAGAATGAGGTAACGACCTTGAGGATCACAGACTTTGGAAATGAGTTGAAACTGGACGTCTCTGCGAAAAAGAATGGCCACGCCGAGCTTCTTACTAGTGGAAGAAGCGTGGAAGTCCAGTGAGGTTGTTTCGTTTTGAGGAGATGAGTCTCTTGGACCATAACAACAGAGGCATTGCGAGATCTGGCTTCTTGAAGAAGCATATGACGTTTATGGATAGTATTAAGGCCCTTAGCATTGATTGAAAGCAGCATAATGTTGGACATGGTCAGCAGGGGAAGGGCAAAGGAAACAGAGGAAGACAAACACAAGGACAACCACAAAGGAACAACTCACAAGACTAGAGACAAGAGAGAGAAAAGAGAAACTATACAATCGAGTTTTAGGCCTGAATCTAGGCCACAATATATTCCCACATAAAACCAACACTAAGGGGTTTGTAGGAAAATAGGTAGAGAGGGCGAAGAAATACCAGCCAATGAGAACCAATATGTAGATATAGGAAAAAAGAAAAAAAGGGGGGGTATGTATAAATGTGTGTGTACGTAGGCGGGCGACGAGAACCCCTTTATGAACCGAAGTCAACATGTGGGAAGGCAGTAGAGGGCTAACAAATGATACCGAGCAACAGAGGCCCAGGAATAACTATAAATGGGCGACCAAAACCCACAAAGTGTGTAGGCACCATATGGATGGAGAAAGCATGAGGGGGCCAACATAACAAAGGCAGGCTGGTATGCAAATAAGTGGATGTTGTATGAACATGAATGTATATGTAGATGTATGTATGTAAATCCAAACCACAGAGATACTCCACAGGGAAGGAGGTATGAAGAGGAACCAATTGTAGAGAGAGTAGTCTTATATATGTGTGTATGCGTGGACTTGTAGATGAATGTGTGCACAGATAAGAAATAAGGGCCCAGGAAGAAGCATAAGTGAGTGGCAGGACCCACCCAAAGGGGAGACCCCATAGGGATGGAGGCAAGAGGAGGAGCCAAGTGTGGAGAAGAAGTAATCTTGTATATGCGTGTGTGCGAAACTAAATAAAAAGGTGCATGTACAAAAGCTCGTAAGGCTGAGCAACAGGAGTCCCAGAGCTAGTACACAGGAGCGTCAGAAGCCCACCAAAGAAACGAGTCCCCTAGGCCCCTAAATAGTGTGAGAACTAATATGAAAGAGGAAAGGGAAAAAAAAAAATTGTGAATGTGTGTGTGTGCATGAACAAGGGCAGCTAAAGCCCATCAAACCAGAAAACCTACAGGCATGAAAACAATAAGAGAGAACATGTATTCTTGCAGATCTAAGTAGTGATAGCCCCTCAAGGAGATGTACTCCTTAAACATAAGGGGGGCATGTAGGTGATAACGGTGAGCAATACGAATCACAAATGTAAACAGACGACCGGACTGTAGTCCATGGCCGACGGGACAGTAAGTGAGCATAAGAGGTAAACAGGTAAACGGCCCCTAGAGGGGAAACACAATACAAGGGCTCGGTAACAAAACTGCAGCAAGGAGAAAACAAACCCCCCAAACAAACTATAAGGCACATAACCCGTGAACCAGGTATGTCCTTGCGCAGTCAAGGAGCCAACCGGGAGGCAGCAGGTTCAGGTGGTCTGAGAAGGCACGCCGGGCTGAATCTCCGGCTGAGAAGCTGAGAGCGGAGGGTCGTCGCCATCTTGTGCTAAAAAAGGCGACCTAGCTCTCTTCGAAAAAGTACTGCTGTAGCTTGTGCGTGGACCGTTTCGGGTGTTTAGAGGCCATCGTAGTGGATGCCCAATATGATAAGGATGAAAATAAAACAAAAAAGAACTAAAAAAAAGAAAAAATATTCGTAAATAAGCTATATTTGGCTGGTATTTCAGCGGAGCTCTAGTGAGACACGTCCATGCAGTTAGGTAGTGTCAGGGTCCACGGCGAGAGAATCCTCGCCGCAGCAACTCACCTGAGTACCCACCGATAGCAGGTACTGTCTCCCACGCCGCATCCTCCATCTTCCCGGAACCAGCTCCTTCAGACTGTGTTAGGCGCGCCCCCTCCTGCCTCTTCTAGTTTCCTGCACGACGTAGCCTGGGGAATGCACGTCAACGGCACCACGCAAGGAGGAGGGGCGACATCTAGTGGAGGATTTAAAAACTGGCACTGAGTTTCATTCAGTGCTCAGTTATTTTCCCTGACAGAGCTATTTAGTTTGCGATCCCGATTTTGTGATTTCTGGTTTGACCCTTGGCTTTGTACTTCGTTTGTCCTGATCTCTCCAACCCTGAATTTTGGCTCGTCTTTCGGACTTCGCTGCTCTCTCCCACCCTGACCTTTGGACCGTCTCTGATTTGCCTGGAAGGTAGCCTGCGTACTGGGTTCCTCTCCTCGCTCCTACCAGCCTGACAGGCAGCCAGACCACGCCCCCATATTTGTATTTTTATAATGAATATGCGTTCAGGAAAAGATGGGCATGTATGGTGGGCTGATTCGTGGCACAATGGGCCACTTCACTTGACTTGCCCCCCAGGCCTTAGGCTGCCAGCCCTCCCCTGCATATGGGTGTAGTGATGGTGTGTGTGTCAAAGAGAAAATGGGGATAAGGAGAGAGATGGCAAGGTAGCTGCTTAAAAAAAAAGATAGTATGGTAGATACTATACCATAGGGCTGGATCCTCAGGACTAGGGTACTAGTAGGAAGCAAAAAAAAAGGGAAAAAAAGCCCAGTAGTGGATAGTCTCTCCCCTGCAGTCATGGGGTGACAAATTTTTCTGAAGATCCGCAAACGAAGAGTGGAACAATCAGTCCTCCGCATCTCTGGTCCTGGCGGCCCGTTGATGACGAGGATGACATTGAGGCAGGGAAGACCCCTCGACCGCTCGGATAGACGGTTTGTGAGCGATGAGCAGCATAGACGTCCAGTCCGGAATCTTCAGTGGAGGGAGTCCCAGAAAGGGAGTACCTTTCTGGTAGGGAATCCCTGCCTCCCTCAGTGCTACGGTCAGTGGGCGCAGACCTCTCCGGTTCTGTAGTGTGATGGGGGAAAGGTCTTGAAAAATGCTTATATCATGCCCCTTATAGAGGATGGGAGCCTTGAATCTACATTTCTGCAGAATTTGTTCCTTTGTGCGATAGTCCTGAAAGCCACAGATTATATCTCGGGTGGTTGCGAGTCAGGGCTTCGGGGTCTCAGTGCACGGGTCCAGAATAATAGGAGTGTCCGACAAAATCTCATTAAAGAGGGACGTAAGAGTGGAAACTATGTCTGCATTGGATATTGATTCGGGGAGTCCGCGGACACAGAGGCTGGAGCGTCGTCCCCTGTTATCAAGGTCTTCCATTTGTCTATATAAATGTGTAATCATACTTTTGTGCAGAGCGGTACCGTTTGAAAGTTCATCCATCGTGGAGTACATTTTATCCTTACTCTCCTCTAAAGCCGCCACGCGGTCTCCCAGCTGATGCAGATTCTGTTTTATATCCTGCAGGTCGTCCCGTATACCAGAGAGCGCTGTGTGAAACAACGCCGACATCTCAGACTTGGTGGGGAGATCCTTCACAACCAGCCAGGGCAAGCTGTGAGAGAGGAGGAATAAAGGAGTCAGCGATGGAGGACGAGCCAGAGCGAGCACTTCGCAGGCTTGAAGGGGCCAACGCCATCTTGGTAGGCACTTATCTCTGTTCATAATGTTGTCGCCGATTATGTTCCAGATGTGCATGTTCCAGATGTGCTTGAAAGCTTTTCTTTCGCACCGAAGGATTGGGGTTCTAGAATGTTTGCCCATCTTAGAAATAGGACACCCAAAATACTCAGAGCTCTGTGTCTAAGCGTGCATTCCCTTTGAGCGCAAACCACGCCCCCTAACTATAAGTAACGTTTGACCTCTGTGATTTGCCACCAAGTACTAAGTCATGTTTTGCAAAGGGGTCAAATTCTTACAGTATTTCACTGAGTAAAATGCAAATCAATGTATAATTTATTTGAAATGCGTTATTCTGGATTTTTTGTTCTATCTCTCACTGTTCAAATAAATTATAGACTGATCATCTCTTTGTCAGTGGGCAAACATACAAAATCAGCACGGGATCAAATAATTATTTCCTTCACTGTAACATTGCAGAAAAGAGTATGCTATAGTTACAATTTTTTATATAGTTGGGCCAGTTTAAAATCCTCTGAAAAAGTGACAATAGGTCACTGGCATCTCTGTTATTTCATTACAATTTTATTGGATGTAATTTTACTTGTCTTTTATATAAAATCTTTTTATATGTTAAATCAGATGTTTTAAATATTGATGATATGAATATTTATTAAATAAATTGTGTATATACCAGTATTCACATAAATTCTGTGTTTGTATCTCTAAGTTTGCTTCTAACTCCCAGTTCGTTTCTTTCATCAATGTTCAGATTGCTAATACCTTTTTTTTTAGTCGATTTAAACTTTAAATCCTTTTCCACAGCATATTTGAAAGGAATCTACTGCAGTTATTAAACTAAACATTTAATAAAGTTATGGAACCTGTATTTAGGGTTAAGAAATCAGCTTCATTTAAGGATTCATTACGTAATCCTTCCAATGATTTCAGTGCACATTTGTCTTTAAATGTTAGATTATCAAAATGTAAAACTTCAGCTGTATCTGAATTTACATATTAAGATGGTACCTCATAGATTTGTACTTTGGGATTCTGGGATTCATATAACATCAATTTGTATAAATCTCAAAAAACAGGGCCTGGACCCCCCCCCAAAACAGATAAAAGCTACGCAAAAAAGCCCAGAATTTTCATATGATATTAGAGGACTCTTTCTTGTTAGTCTCTCTTATCTCTTCATCCGCATCTCCACAGACATGACTTCCAACAAAATGGTGGAACTTCTGGAGACGTCCTCTCCCTCGATTGAAGGGCCAGGATTGAAAATGTCACAGGAACCTCTGCCATTTTGTCCTAAGATAACCCTGTGTGTACTTCCTCCATAATAGTAGAGCTTCCAGAGGATCAGGGAAGAGAAAGAAGCATCGCTATTTTGGCAGAAGTTTGCCAGGAGGTTATGTCCGAGGAGATGCAAACCAAAGAAAGAAGAGAGGAGAACAAGAAGATGCAGAACAAGAAGATGAAATACATGGAAATGGATCTTCCAGACACAGAAGCAGTTGGCAGAGAAGTTTGGGAGACGTTTAGAGAGCATGAGAAAGAGTGATTGAAAATGAGAGTGTAAGAGAGTGAGAGTCAGAGAGTAAGAGTAAATGTGGGCATAGGACAAATTTAATTTCTGAATTTATAATGCATATTCTTGTCTGAAAGGAATGAACAGAAAAGGAATTTGTTGCTGAAAACAACTGAGCCAGATTCATTTTTGGACCAATTTGGACATGCCTAATTAATACCTCAATTATATCACATTTCAATAGAGTGTGCAGATAAAAAGTGTTTTTTAAAACTAGTTAACGTAAATAGAAAGTAATACAGTATCTCACAAAAGTGAGTACACCCCTCACATTTTAAATATTTTATTATCTTTTCATGTGACAACACTGAAGAAATGACACTTTGGTACAATGTAAAGTAGTGAGTGTACAGCCTGTATAACAGTGTAAATCTTCTGTCCCCTCAAAATAACTTAACACACCTTGGCAACAAAAGTGAGTAGACTCCTAAGTGGAAATGTCCAAATTGGGCTCAAAGTATCAATATTTTGTGTGGCCACCATTATTTTCCAGCACTGCCTAGCATGGAGTTCACCAGAGCTTCACAGGTTGCCGGCGACCAATAGAGTTGCTTGTACAGACTTTTAAAATCCTGTTGCGGAAACTCGGCCGGGGGAAACAATGGTCTTCCTGCTCCAGGAGTTAAAGGTCAATACGAGCGACCAATAGAATCACTTGTACAAACCTTTAACTCCTGACGCTAAAACTAGGCCTGTGGAGACCATTGGTGAAATACTTAAACCATCCCTGAAACATTTCTGGTATAGGGAGTATACAGTATAGTTAGCATGAACTATTACAAGTTAAATGTCACAGAAAAAAAAAAAAGGGGTAGTGACTGTTTCTGCGCTCTCCCCTCTATGCCAGCGGCACCTTATTTATGTGATTTCCCATACACATACAAATGTGAAATATACACACAAAAAAAAGAATACAAACAATGTATAAAGTATGCTCAGCATGTGTCTATTGACAAAAATAATATATATATATATATATATATATATATATATATATATATATAACCTGTATATGTTTTGGTTCTGAACGATATCTGGGTATGTTTTATCTTAAAATGAGACAAAAAACAGAAAACACATAATGGTGTGGTAGATCAAAAAGCAATATGTTGATTAAACATCCATTGCACTCACATGCTTCATAATCAAATTAGGCTCCTCAAAAGATCTTTTCCGGGGGTTTTGTCTCCAGCTAATGGTACAGGAACTCCGGGCTCCGTTTCAAAGGACAACTTGCCACATCTCCAAACCTCCGTAATAAGCAGGAAGAAAAAGACCGTACTCGAGAATAGAAGATAAATAAATATTTATTCCGATTCGTTACTATTTTTGGTCTTCCACACCACAACCCTGGTGCTCCAGAATATAAAACATATCGTTGATCCATCTTCTTGGATATGGATATGTAGCATTAACCCAAATAGAACATGTGATGAGAGCCTGAGTGACATCACAGGAGGTGGAGCTGGGAGAGGGGAGTGCTCTGGGGGACAGAGCTCAATTGGGATGCAGGGGATGTCTACCCTCCAGTTAAGCTCTGCAATAAACAATTGTTGAATGCAGCCCAGTGTTGTGTGCCTTTCATGACATGGTGTCCGAAGTACTCACCTGCGCACCTGTTGATCTGTGAGGATGGCTAAGTTCACTCCACCTGAGCCATTTGACTTCTCCCAGGCTGCAGCATGGCCTACCTGGCGACAGAGGTTTGCACGCTTCAGGATTGCATCCAAGCTGGACAAGGAGAGTGGTGAAGTACAAGTTAATTCCCTTTTATATGCTACGGGGAAAGATGTGGAGCCAGTGTATAATACTTTTACATTCCGGGAGGGGGAAGAATATGACTTTGATATAGTCATGAATAAGCTCAGCGCCCATTTTGTGCCCAGGAGGAATGTGATTCATGAGAGGGCCTGTTTTCACAAGCGTACTCAGCATGTGGGTGAATCTGTGGAATCATTTGTGCGCAGCCTTTATGAATTGGCAGAGTTCTGTGAGTTTGGAGCTGCCAAGGAGGAGCAGATTAGAGACAGAATTGTCATAGGACTTGCAGACTCAGAAGTCTCCTTAAAGTTGCAGCTGGAGGCTGAATTGACACTTGATGAGGCTATACGGATGGCCCGCCAAAACGAACTGGTAAAGAAGCAGAGTGCTGATATGAGATCTGAAAGCATGGTAGAAGAAGTGCTGCAGTCCAGGAGAGTTACAAATGACAGACAGGGTATGGGTAGCAGACCACAGGCAGCAGACAGGCTCAGAAGCAGTGGGGTACATCAAACTCATTGTATGCGCTGTAATCGAACTCATGGAACAAGAATGCTATGCCCTGCTAAAGACAAGAGATGTAGGAAGTGCAACCGTGTTGGCCATTTTGAGATAGTTTGCAAATCAGAGTGTGTTAAGGAAATGCACCTGGACAGTGACCAGGAGACACAGGAGGTGTCCTTTGTAGGGTCAGTGATTGAACAGTCTCGCTTTGACGATGATTGGCGAATTACACTTACAGTGATGGGTGCAAGGATTGCCTTCAAGATTGATACGGGAGCGGACATTACCGTTATTTCTCTACAACGTTCAAGCAACTGCCACAAAGACCAGAGCTTGAGAAGGTTGTGACAAAAGTTTATAGCCCTGGAGGCTGCATTGATTGTGTCGGGCGATTTCTTGCCCGCAGTGAATACAAGAAAAGAAGATTTACCCTGTGGGTGTACGTAATCAGAGGTCAATGTGTTAATAACCTTTTGAGCCGGAATGCAGCCTGCAGTCTGGGCCTTGTTGCGAGGGTGCAAGAGGTCACAGAAGACATGTTTGGAGATCTTGGCCTGTTGAACTGCGAGCCAGTCCGAATACAGCTTAAGTCTGACGCAGTCCCATACAGTGTCGCTACACCTTGTAGAATTCCATTCCCACTTCTGCCACAGGTTGAAGCAGAACTTATGAGAATGAAAAGTATGGGTGTTATTGAGGAGGTCACAGAAGCGATTGACTGGTGTGCTCCTATAATGCCTGTTGCTAAGAAAAACGGGAAAGTTCGTATTTGTGTGGATTTAAAACGGCTAAATGAGGCTGTGAAGAGGGAGAGATACGTGATGCCGACTTTGGAAGATATAGCTCCAAGATTGTCAGGAGCTAAGTTATTTTCCACGCTCGATGCTTCCAGCGGATTCTGGCAGATACCCCTTGACCCAAGGAGTCGCAAGCTGACTACCTTTATCACACCGGTAGGTCGGTTTTGTTTCCGCAGACTCCCCTTCGGTATATCATCAGCACCAGAGATTTTCCAAAGGGAGATGAGCTCCCTCCTGAGAGACCATGAGGGCACAGTGGTGGTCATGGATGACATCCTTGTGTATGGGTCCACTCAAGAAGAGCATGATCAGCGGCTGCATCGTGTACTACAGACAGTAAGAGAGTCTGGGCTGAAGCTGAATAAAGACAAATGTCACTTTGGGAAAACAGAACTGTGTTACTTTGGTCACATTATTAGCAGAGATGGTATTAAGCCAGATGCCAGTAAAGTCCTCGCTATCGAGAAGATGAAAAGCCCTTCTGATGTAACTGAACTAAGACAAATTCTTGGCCTTGTGAATTATTTGGGCAAGTTTCTACCAGAATTATCCTCAGTGTTGCATCCTATTAATGAATTGTTGAAAAAGGATGTTGCTTGGACCTGGGGACCTCCACAGGAGGCCCTTGCTCTGGTCAAGTCAATGTTGGGATCAGCCCCTGTGCTGGGGTTCTATGACCCCTCTAGAAAGACAGTGGTTAGCGCAGATGCTAGCAGTTATGGCCTAGGAGCAGCCCTTCTGCAACTGAACGAGGGCAAGTTACAGCCCATTGCCTATTGCTCTCGTACACTAACAGCAGCAGAGACAAGATATGCCCAAATTGAAAAGGAATGTCTGGCGGGAGTTTGGGCCTGTGAGCGCTTCCAACGCTATTTGGTGGGCTTGGAAGGATTTAGTCTGGAAACCGATCACAAACCACTGGTTCCATTGATAAACACTTATGACATTGACAAAGCTCCCCTGAGATGTCAAAGACTACTAATGAGACTACTAAGATTCAATGTTCGTGCAGTGCATGTGCCGGGGAGGCAACTGGTGGTGGCAGATACACTCTCCAGGCTCCCGCTGGCTGCTGCTGAAGAATCATCAACAGAATCGGATGTTAAGGCATATGTGGATTCAATATTGTCATCTAAGTCCATCTCTTCTGGGAGATTGGAACAGATCAAGAGGGAGGCACGTCTGGATACTGATCTCCAAGAAGTTATAAGTTACATAAAGGGTGGCTGGCCAGAGAGTCGCACAGTGTCATCCACACTGAATGCTTTCCAGTTGGAGAGAGCGCATCTCACAGAACTGGATGGTTTAGTGCTCTTTCAGGTATTGTCATACCTGCCAGTATGCGTCAAGAAATGTTAGGGCGAATTCATGATGGCCATTTAGGGATTTCCAAATGTAGGGAAAGAGCAGCCACAGCGGTGTGGTGGCCATGAATAAGTACTGACATTGCAGAATATGTATCAAAATGTGCCTTTTGCCGTGAACGTCGGCCTACACAGAGGAGAGAGCCTCTAATATCTACACCGCTGCCTGAGGGTCCCTGGCAGAAGATAGCTGCAGATTTGTGTGAACTTAATGGAAAAAAATATCTGGTTGTTGTAGATTATTATTCTAGGTACATCGAAATTGCACCATTAGGGGAGGCCACCAGTGTGGCTGTAATCACCCGCCTCAAAAGTATGTTCGCCAGGTGGGGAATACCTTTGGAGCTGGTAAGTGACAATGGGATGCAGTTTGCTTCCATGGAATTTAAATCCTTCAGTAGAGAGTATGATTTTGTTCACTCAACTTCCAGTCCACACTACCCGCAAACCAACGGGATGGCTGAAAGAGCAGTTCAAACTGCCAAGTTCATTTTGAAGAAACAAGAACCATATTTGGCCCTCTTAGCGTACAGGGCAACCCCTATTCATGCCACAGGATGTAGCCCTGCACAGCTGATGTTGGGGCGACAGATTCGTACCACGTTGCCTTCTGTGCGTGTACTCCAGCCTCCCCACTCCGTCCTTCCAGAGGACGTTCGGAGGAGGGATGAGGAGGCAAAGCGGAGCTACAGATTCTTCTATGACAGAAGACATTCTGCGCGTCCATTGCCGGAGCTGCACACAGGCCAGAGTGTAAGAGTCAAGCTGGACAAAGAAAAGAGGTGGAATACCCCGGCAACTGTAGTAGGGCGTTCCCTTGAGCCAAGGTCTTATGTGGTCCGCACAGAAGGAGGGACTGTTGCCCGCCGTAACAGAAGACATCTTCAGCCTGTTTCCGAGGAGTTAGATGTCGAGAATCGGGAACCACAGCCAGTGGAGACCTCGGTCTTCAGAAGCATACCTGCCTCACAACGAGATTCTAGTGGGGATACATCGGTGCCACCATTGGAGTCACAACCACTTTCACCAGGACATGGGGAAGTTCCTTGTAAAATGACTTCAAGTGGTAGAGTCGTGAAGCTTCCAGTGCGATACAGAGATTAACACTGTAGTTAGAACAGTGGCTTGAAGAATGGGCAGAATAATCCCAAAGCCACTGTGGACTAGGGTAGTCTACCCCGATGTCCTAGATAGATTGTCATATGTTCCTGTAGTTCCTTGCTCTTTGTTTATATGTTTATTGTTGATTGAAAAAAAAATGTATTGCATTAAAATGGGGGAGATGTGATGAGAGCCTGAGTGACATCACAGGAGGTGGAGCTGGGAGAGGGGAGTGCTCTGGGGGACAGAGCTCAAGTGGGATGCAGGGGATGTCTACCCTCCAGTTAAGCTCTGCAATAAACAATTGTTGAAAGCAGCCCAGTGTTGTGTGCCTTTCATGACAGAACAGCCTTCACATCTGTATACATGAGAAGGGATTGATTTAGTGCAGATCTTGTTTGGTCATTAACACAGCTGTAGCTAGCTCCTTTTGCACCCAAGGCAAGAATAGAAAATTGTCCCCCCAGCTATTTTTTTAAAGAGGTTGTTTTATTTACACTGCCCTTACACACTGCCTTTACTCACACATGTCCATAAACACAAATAAAACACATACACGCTGCCATTACACACGACTGCCCATAAACACACATATGCACATACACACTGCCCACACACACACTGACACTGTGCATATACACAAACATAGTGCCCACACACACTGACACACTGCCCATTCACACACACACTACCCATACATACACACAATATATTCTTTCACAGCTCACAGCTCTTTTTTGCAATCAATTTGTTTTTTTTGTAACATTCACGTTTGTGGAGTTGAATCCGGACCAGTGAATATCTGGTGCTGTTTGAGTAGAAACATAGTCCCATTGAATCCGTAGTACAGCTACAATTATTCCGATTAGTCCACACAGAAATAAAAACAATAACAGGCATTAAACCCAGTTTCTCCATAACCATAATGTCAATAAGTATAGATAATAATTTACATACTGTATCCATATTGCATTCATTTTCAATCTCATTGTCTTGTCCGGTTTAGAATAGATGCTGAAAATTGTTCTGGCGTAGTTGGTGCAATAGGTGTAGGTGAGTATGGTAGGTCAGTATTAGTTCCTTCTAATATATCATCTTTTGTATCTGTACAATCATCTTGTGTCATCTGTTGATAATATGCAGCAGTGATCTGTTGAGCGTCACTGAGCAACATCCATTGTGTGAATGTCATTTCGCAAATATTTAGCAGGTTTTAAATTGGCAATGCTTACGTTTTGCTGTTGGGCCTTGTTTGCTATCAATAATGAAAGAGAATATTATTATGAACATTTAAGGCTTTCACTATCTTACAAGGTAGTTTCCACTGTGGTCGAAGAGGTTGAGCAGTTTGCACCCTCTCCTGGACAACTGGCCAACCTGTGGAATCCAAGCAGAAGTCGAAGAAGGGTATGTGGTGGGGTGAGAAAAAGATTCCCGAATTTCCTGTTATAATACCGATTGTTCTAAACTCCCTGGTGCAGAAACATGAGTGTCAGTGAAAGCATTGATACTGTACACCATATAGCATTTCATAAGGTGTTTTTTTATAAGTTACATTAGGTATGTTGTTAATGCCAATTTGTACTAATGGAATCAAAGGATACCACTGAGTGGGGCGAGATACAAGAAGCTTAGTCAATAATCGTTTTACCTCAGCAATTTTCCTCTCCACTAATCCATTACTTTGGGGATGGTGAGGTACACTGATTTCCCAAAGGATCCCAGAGTTGGTTACCCATTCTTGGGTTTCCTTTGCCACAAATAGTGGACCTCCGTGCGAGTGGATAGTCTCGGGTGCTTACTAAGGGGGTGAGACTAGAGATCATGGTGTTTGCAGTCACACTACGCACAGGATATAACCAAGTGAAATAAGTACATGCATCATCACTTATAACCCTGTGATGGTGGTCCAATATGATCAATAAACAAAAGATCAAAATGATTATTTGGAATAGCCTTCTCAATATAAGGTAAAACAGAATGATTAGATTTGTTCACCAGCGAACATTGTTTACAATTGCCTAAAACTTAAACAACAGTTTTTCTCATATTGGGCCGCCAATACTTTTTCTTTAAAAGTAGTAACACATTATCCCATCCTAAATGTGCTTGACCTAAGCCTGCATGAGCTTTTTGTACAAATTTCTCTCTCTGTAATACAGGTGGAAGGATATAAGATTGATCATTAATCTGCACAATGCAGTCTGGACCTTGTATGCATATGTAGTTGGATAACCAGGTGGATTAGGTCTGGTTATCCAGGCAAACAATAAACTCTGCATCAAGACCAGGCCCGGACTGGCCATCGGGCACACCGGGCGTTTGCCCGGTGGGCCGGGCCACGGCAGGGCCGCATTGACTTAGGGGCTGATGGATCTGCAGCTCCAGGCCCCTACCCTACCTACGGCCAAATTAACGCAGGGCATAAGGGGCACCTGCCCCTTAAGCCCGCCGCAACTGCGACCGGGTCCGCTACTCTAAGGGGCCGGGAAGTCCCCACCAAGGCCGGCCTTACGGGTCTGCGGCCGCACAGGGAATAAATTAAAACATCGGGGTTTTTTTAACTTTATTTAACATCCTCCATGTTAAATAAAGTTTAAACCCTGTGCGGCCGCAGACCCCTAAGGCCGGCCCTGGTGGGGGCTTCCCGGCCCCTTAGAGCAGGACCGGCCTTTGGGGTGTGCGACCGCACAGGGCTTCACACTCTAGGGGGCGGGGGGCGGTCCGCACCGGGTGCCGCTCATCAGGGGGTGCCAACTTGCGGCACCCGGCACCCCTCCAGAGACGGACAGTAATGTCCGCCGCTGGAGGAGCAGGCTCGCAAGGGAGCGGTATCGGAGGTCTTTAACAGACCTCCGGTTCCCTTGAGTGATTTTAAGCCGGGTTCAACCCGGGGTTTGTTGTCAGATCCCGGCGCACAACACTGAAGCCGTGCCCACCGCTGTCCGTGCCCTCTGAACCGGAAGAAGACAGAGAAGACAGAAGAACTGAAGAAGAGGAGCGAAGAGGAGGAAAAGGAGCTGTAAGGAGAAAAGAGGAAAGGTAGGAAAATATTCAGTGAGAGTGGATTAGTATATATGTGTGGATTGGTATGTATGTGTGGATTGGTATATACGTGTGGATTGGTATATACGTGTGGATTGGTATATACGTGTGGATTGGTATATACGTGTGGATTGGTATACGTGTGGATTGGTATATACGTGTGGATTGGTATATACGTGTGGATTGGTATATACGTGTGGATTGGTATACGTGTGTGGATTGGTATATAGGTGTGGATTGGTATATAGGTGTGGATTGGTAAGTGTGTGAGAGTGATGGGTGTTATGCTGTACCATTTCCAATGTCTTTTTCATGATCTAATTATGCTCTAAAAGTACATCATAACTCCCATCACTCTATACTGTTCCATACAGTGGCAGAGCTGGGAGGCAGAGGCCTTGCACCCTAACCGCAGGACTCCTGAAAGGTAAGTGAACTTCAAAGAGGGAGAGGGTAGATAGTTAGGAGGGGGTAGATAGGGAGAAGGGCGTGAGATGGGGAAAGGGGGTAGATAGGGAGAAGGGGTAGATAGGGGAGAAGGGAGTGAGAAGGGGTAGATGGGGCAGAAGGGAGTGAGAAGGGGTAGATAGGGCAATCATACTCCTATCATGCCAAGTCTGCGAGTACATCCTGGAATCTGGGTATGCCTGGGCATAATAGGAATGTGATTGCTGTTAACAATCATATATATATATATACATATAATATTGTTTTTTAATTGTTTTGCCCTATTTTGGTGTGTTACTTACTTTAAAGTGTTTTTTTTATGGTGTGGGGAGGTCATATTCGGTTTCGGACAGGTAAATGCTGCATTTTCGGTTTCAGTCCAGAATTCGTTTCGGTGCATCCCTACTACTAAGCCAGACAATGAAGTGGTAGGCCTACACCACATCAATGTTTGGCGTAGTATATAGTGATTGGGGTTATGCTGCACTATTGTTAATGTCTGGCTCAATGTATAGTGATAGGGATTACGCTGTACCACTGTCAATGTGTGCCTCAGTATATAGTGATAGGTGTTATGCTGTACCACCGTCATTGTCTGCCTCAGTATATAGTGGTAGGTGTTATGCTGTACCACCGTCAATTTCTGCCTCAGTATATAGTGATAAGTATTATGCTGTACCACCGTCAATGTCTGCCTCAGTATATAATGATAACGGTGAGAAGAGGCAGAGGTGGTAGATAGTGATACAGGGGGATAGATAGTGAGAAAGGGGAGTTTTGTTACAAGTTTTTATTCCTTTCTTTTTTTGGGATGGGGGGCACCAGAGGAGTAGCCCGCACAGGGCGCCAGAACACCTAAGGCCGGCTCTGCCTTAGAGTGGCGGACCCGGTTGCAGTTGCGGCGGGCTTAAGGGGCTCTGCGTTAATGCGGCCATATAGGCCCAGTCAGTCCGGCCCTGACTGGGCCTATTTTAAGGTAGGAGCCTGGAGCTGCAGCTCCATCAGCCCCTAAGTCAATCCTGCCCTGCCACAGGCGCGGTCGCAGTTGCTGCTTGCTCTGGCAACAAGGTAAGTAGGGTGAGGGAAGGGGCTGCAGTGAGAAGGGGCAGAGGGGGGTTAGGTAGTGAGAAAGGGGGAGAGGGGATAGATAGAGGCGGTACATATTGAGAAGTGGGGAAGGGGGTTACATAGTGAAAAGGGGGAACATAGTGAGAAGGGGCAGATAAGATGATGAGAGGGGGTAGTGTGAATGCGTATGAGAATGAATGAATAAATGTGTGGATGAATTGTGTGAATGCGTATGACAATTAATGAATTCATGTGTGGATGAATTGTGTGAATGATTTGTGTGACTGCATTAATGAATGTGTTAATGATTTGTGTGAATGATTAAATGCAAAGATGGTACACGAAGGGTGGGCTTTAACAATAAATAAATAAATAAATAAATATGGGCTGCTCAGGCTTAAATGCCCGGGCCTATTTTTTGTCCCAGTCCGGGCCTGATCAAGACTAAGATACCAGGTATGTGCTTGTGCGCAAGTTATCGCATGTACAGAGTATCATTGACTAACACTTTGTGCTAAAGTGTCTGCCAATTGATTACCAGCAGTGTGGGAGGACGTGCCAAGCTTCAGATGAGCTGGTTCATATACAATATCAGTGTTAAGCTTTATCACCATATATACACTTATTTGTTTCCACAAAGCAATATGCTGCAGTGGCTTCCATTTAGCAGTTAGAAATCCATTAAAACGCCAAGTGGGGAGATCTTCTATTGCGGATCTAGCTAAATAAGTTGAATCAGTGACAATGAGGACTGGTCCTTTATCAAGTATGCTCTTTTAAAGCATGGGTAAAGGCATACATTTCAGCATGTTGAGCTGAGTGATCGCCTACATACAATTCCTAAGTCTTTGGTGGGGAGCCTGACATATATTTAACAATACCACAACCAGCAAATTTATTAGCATTTGGTTTAGCAGATTTAACAGCTGATCCATCTGTATAATATATTGCTGTGTAATGATCATTAGGAATGTTTTATTTGTAACATCGGAAGGTAAATCATCTAAGGATGGTAATTTAACTGTGGATCTTCTATGATAGAAAATCAACTCAGCCAATGACTTTTCAAAGCTTTTTTTATCTGGAATTGGTTGTTTTTGCAGCGCTGCCAAAGAAGCAAACAGGTGTGTGTGTAACGATAGTCTGTCCTTGAGTTAAATCACGGCTTTTCAGTAGGACAACAGAAACAGCAGTTAGTAATTTTTCTAAGGGAGTATATTTTCTCTCCACACACACATAATATAACAAAGCAACTGTGCATATGCTACAGAAGGTGAATTTGTTACAATAACAGTCAACTTCTTGTCCAGTTTTCCTTGTGATAAATATGAAGTATTGATCGATAAAATAGCGCTTTTAAAGATATATCTTCTTCACTTGTCCATATGAATGGAATTTTATTTTGTTCTTTCCTAATTTCTCAAGATACAGCTCTATGTAAAAGGGCTACTAGTTCATTATAATTTGCTACAAACAGCATAGCATAATTGAGCAATCCAATAATACTTTGTAATTGCTTCCAAGACTGTGGTCTACCAATTTGTGTAATTTTCTCTTTGTAATTGGAGGTTAATCCTCGTCCATACTCTGAAATCTCAAAACCAAGAAATGTAACATCGGATCTTGCTATCTGAGATTTCTTTAAGGATATAATATATCCTGCATCAGACACAATTTTCTAAATGATCCTCCTCATTATCATGTGAGAAATATGTGTCATCCACATACACTTCAAGGTTTGGAATAGATGGCAACAGGAATAAATCCCTGTGGTAACCATGTCCAAATATATTGCTTTCCTTGCCATGTGAAAGCTGTTAACCAATAGTGAATGTGTATTCTGAGCTGCTACTGGAGGGGTGATTTTTATTCACTTCCCTTCTTCACTTCCCTTCTTCACTTCCCATCTGGTTAAGAAACAGGATAGACTGCAGTGTTCATTCGACTATACTGTTCTTTCAATACCCCTTGTGTTAGAAGATCATTTATAACTATCTGAATATCAGCAATGGCTAGGAAATGTATCTTATATTGAGCTTGCTTTTTAGGTGCTAAAGTTCCTGTGGCTATATGATGGGTTAAGTCCTTTCTTAGCCCAACTTGATTTTCACAATGCTGAAAAACATCCTTATATATAGTTAACAATTCCTTAAGATGTGGTTTGTTATATTGCAAAGAGCAATTATTTACTTGTTGATCAATTTGATCTTCAACATCATATGGAATTGTTAATTTTAATTTAGGCTCTAAAACAGATTGGTTAACAATATCAATAAAATGAACCACATCTTTATAAGCATTTAAAAATGATTGTTACAGTTTAGGATGTTCCAACAGACCATACTGGGATATCCGATCAGTCTGATGAGGCACAGACTGTGGGGACTTGCATAGAGATCACAGTGTGATAGGTGCAGGGGGATCGCAGGGAGGAGAGTGAGAAATGAAGAAAAAAACCCTCACATCCCATTGCCCTAACACAATATCTAAACAACCCCCGTTCACAACCCCCAAACCTGTTAAGCACCTAGTATGTTCCCCATAAGTGCTGGGAAAGTATGGAAAATCTATACAAATTAGGTATTTCTGAAATCAGGACACCTGAATTGATAAACTTGGAGGGGATTTTCCATCACTTTACCTAACTTTGTGAGGATTGAGAGGGAATCTAATTTTCTAATTTCTAATTTTCCTAGTTTTTACTAAATTTCTCATCCTAAAAAAATAAAGCTCTATCTCTCCTTGAAAAAAATCAATATATAGTTCACATGGGTACACTATTTGCAGGAAAGGAGAATAATCGCTGAACCGACATACCGCAAAAATGACAAAATTGCTCCGGGCTTTGCGGTACCAAAAACCCCTGGGACTGAAGGGGTTAATATTTGACATTGGAATTCCTGCATGAGTGGGTGCCCATGATACTACTGTTACAGGTGGCACCAGCCTCAAGGTTTGTATTAACACATTTTTCATAAAATATAATTCTAACATTAACTCTTTATGCTGCTGGTATATCAGCCAATGCTCGCAATTCATTATCAGCTACAGAGACATATAATTACCCTTGCGGTGTTCCCCATTGCCATGCTTGTAAGGGTCCATGTCGCCATGGTCCTGGCAATATTGCTGTTATCTTCCCATATTGGTTTAAAATTCCTCATCTGTAATTTCAATCATTACTTGCTCAGCCAGATTGGGAGCTATTTCTCTATTAGTAAATTGAGGTACTGGTAGAGGTTGCTCTACTTCTTCCATTAAACAAATTCTAATAGAATATCTTGCTCCTAGACCCCATGGCCCCTGTGCTCTATTTCACTCAAAATAATGTCATTGTCTCTTAAATCTCTCCAGCTTTGTGCATTAAAAAGTACTGCAAAAATGCAGGTCTATTTAAATCATAAGCCATGACGAAGATGTACGTTCTCTTTTATATAAGAGGAATATACCTAACTATGGAATATTACTTACCATAAATTAATTCAATCTGGGGTGCCATATTATAATGTGGTCCATACATTTATTTCCATTTTTGTATGTCTTATTTCTCAGGATTTAGCAGAGCTGATCATACAGGTACCAAAGAAATAAGTTTTATAAATGGTAAGGTCCCTCTATTCATAAACAATAATTGGGGGTATAATAAAATAAAGGGACTTGATAATTGTAAACCATTACATAAGTTATGGTGGGTAAAGGTGATGGAAAAGCCTTCCACTAAAATGTAGGGGCATGAAGGCTTGTTGTTCCCTCGGAAATCTCATGGTGCTGCTACAACCACAAGGGATTCTGGGTAGGCGCATGCAAATAGGGTCAACAATTATCACCTTTTGCCTCTATATGCACTTTATACATGGATCCCTTGAAAGTAATTGCCCGCTGTACAGGACAGCCTTTAGACAAAACTCGGGAGGTGCAATATCCAGATCACCACTCATGGACAGCTGTTTCATCCTTAATGGGACTCGTCAGCATGAGGTTGTGATACTGGCTTAATACTTAAGGCTTGGGGTAACCAATACCTTGGTATTGCTGAGACCCAGTCATTATTTTCATTATACTATGTCTTAGTAACGGCCATTACAGACATCAACATTCTCAGTTGCCATTATTGTCACAAGTTCATGCAACTTTTTCCATAAGCTTCAAGCATTTGTAGACATGACTCTAAAATTTTAATATTTTAACACACATGCTACAGGCACCTTCTGTCATTATTTTGGGGCAATAACGCCTAGTAAATCTGTATTAACCAAGCCCTTAGATCCACCTGGGCACAAGCTTAATTACGTCCAACAAACCCATGCATGGGGAGCATTACTGTACTCAGGAGATATTGCTGAGCACATATTGTGACAGTGACATATACCAGGAGCTGTAAATTCATACCTAAAGTACAACATGTGTGGGAAAAATACACAAAAAAATACTACTGCATAGTCTGACAAAGGCTGGTGGTAAAATGTGTGCATGGAAAGAGTTAAAAATACCAGCATTTGAAATACCCTGGGGTGTCTAGTTTTCAAAAATATATTGTTTTATTGGACTATACCAATTAGGAAGTGAAACAAAAATTCTGGCAATTTGGCTAGTAAACAAAAGTGAAAAAAACAAAAATCCCACGTGTGAAAAAATGTATAAATATAAATAAATACTTCCCCACAATGAAAGCAGCTACCAAATAACACTCTTCCTAAAAGTTTACAGGAACAGACAAGGGATAATGGAGCGCATATACATGGGGGAAGAAAACAAAGACAAAACCAATAGTGTGAGTGTCAGGAAATAAAGGATTTTATATAGTGTAAGTTACACTCACAAAAGGACTGGATAAAGCAGGCTCATCAAAATTCAGGCTTCTAAAAACTGTATTCTGTAAAAGCAAACATAAACCAGGATGGTGCAGTATCTTCTATAAGTTGATCTTAAAAGATCAATATACACTTACAATTGAGATGTAGCACAACTCAGAGTATTGTGCAAAAGCGTGTTGAAATAAATCATCCGGTATATGGTGATAAAATCTCTCCAATTTGGCTAGTAAGAAAGCATCTCAAGGGAAATCAGATGCAAAAAGGAGTAAAAAAAGACTCCAGAAAAAATGTCAACCTATTTTTCCCCACAATCAGCAAAAAAATCATAACCTTTAAACGTTCAATCCCCTCCCTGGATTTGACATCTACAGAAATGGAATAGATAAATGAAGGCTCCAGGCACTAAAGAGTTCCAATGCCAGGCAGATTTATTGAGATAAAGAACAACGGTTTCAACCTCACAATGAGGTCTTTTTATCTTTCCAAATAAATTTTCTGAAAGCCCTAGTCAATGCGTGATCATCTTTTTTTTGATGAACAATGGAAGTGAATGAATAAGATACAAAAGTTTAGGAAATGAAACCATCTTAATAAGAGCTACCCTACCCGAGAATAATAAAGTCAAATGCTGCCAACCATGTAGTTCACCAATGAGTTTAGCAAAAAGGGGGCTATAATTTAAGACGTAAAGGTCATCGGGATCCTTAGGGATCTTAACACCCAAATACGAAAGGGACCTCGAATCCCACTGTATACCCAAATCAGGAATAAATGGTGGTTGCTTATGTCCAGTGAGGCACAATGCCCGTGATTTATGTTTATTAATACAGAACCCCGTGACCTTCCCGCACTCGAGGAAGAGTGATTTGCGGATAAATTACATATAAAAGGACAACAACCACAAATGCATATACTTTTAAAGTACAGGAGCCTATCGGTATGCCCGGGATATCACTGGACTCAAGAAGCACCCTCAATATAGGCTCCAGTGCTAAGTTAAAAAGCAGCGACGAAAGAGGGCAACCCTGTCTCACCCCGTGGTGCAGAGTGATTGGTGGAGAGTCAAGCCCGTTAGAGTAAACAATAGTAGTTGGAGTATTATAAAGCTGGCGAATCAAAGTAAAAAAAGTATGACCAAAATGCTGAAATGTAATGATCCTAAACAAATGTGCCCAGGACACCTGGTCAAAAGCTTTCTCCGCATCACGGCTTAATAGTGCATGGGGTGGATGCAACCTAGCAGCCAAAGTCGCCCCAATTGCAGACCTGATCCCCTTCACGGAATGCCTCCCTCTTAAGAATCCTAGTTGTTGGGTGCATAATATGTCAGGGAGTATGCGTTGCAGACGAATAGCAAATTTTTTTGACAAAATCTTCATGTCTTGATTTAATAAAGTTATGGGTCTATAGGAATCTATTTGTGTTGGATCTTTATTTGGCTTGTTAATCAATATCTTTCTGGCACCCGTTAGCCCTTTATTGTCAGGATCATCTCTCAAAATGCAATTGTAGAGCGACGTGAGAGTGTCCATGATATGTGGTTGCAAGATTATGTAAAATTCAGCTGAATAGCTATCAGGACCAGGAGCCTTTTTATTATGTAAAGTAGATATAACAGATTTAACCGTTGTGACTGACTCAATTTGGGGAGAGCCACCTTTTTAAGTAACGCCAAACCAGACTCAAAATCATCAAAGGGGATGTTTCCAATCTACCAGGGGCCGCATTGAAATCCTCACTCATAATAACATCAGCAAAAACAACATCAGTTAGCAATTCAAACAGTTTACCAAAGAAATGGTCATTAGGAACATTAGGAGCATAGACATTAACCAATAGAATCCTTTTGCGTTCTATCATGATATCTAACAATATATATCTGCCCTCTGGATCCAATACAGTAGAATGTTTAATGTAATTTAGGGACTTATGTAAAAGAATAGCACCCCCCCTGGAGTTAGATTTATACGAGGCAGAGATACACTCCCCTATCCAAGCATCTCTAAGAATAGAGGTGTCAGTATTTTACCAGTAAAATTCATCATAATTGCAACCAGGATCAAAAAGTATTGCCATATTTAATATATTGATATGACAAGCGCATAGTTGAGATTGTGACCAGGAAGACCGTACCCCATACCCAATAATGACACACACACTTTATTGGGTGCAAATATATTTTCCACAGCTTTATTAAATTATACAATATTTAAAGGTCATTTTCAAAACAAGCCACCCCGGTTAGAACATAAATAACAGTTTTCCTTTTTATTAACACTGACAATGACATCCCATAACAAATAAATTAACCGTATAACAATGGCACCAACACATACCAGGTGCCTCCCCTACACCACCAATTTAACCAAACCACCAATGCAGTTGCATACCTAGACACCCCTCCACCACCAACTTAACCAAACCACCAATGCAGGGGCATACCGAGACACCCCTACACCACCCCAGGTTCTGAGCCACAGGCCAGCTCGAAACCTACCAAACTAACTTGAACCAAGTCAAATTAGTAAACCAAACCATAAAAAACCACCGTACTAAACAATAATCCCCAACTATCCCCGCCGCTGTGACCAAACGGGGTAGTCACCCCCACAACCCACCTTTAAAGGGAGGGAGGGTGGGACAACCAGGATTCATCAAACAACATCAGAAGACTGGTGGACAACTTCGAGGGGGCGGACAGAAAGAGGACCCCCATCATGTTTGGATGTTGAAAAGGCGTTCAACAGAGTCGTGTGGAGACTCCTGTTTGGAACCTTGCGCTCCTTCGTTTTCTCGGGCAGAATTCTAAATGCAATGGAGGTATTATACCAACAGCTAAAGCTACAGGACAGGGGTTCCAATCAGTATATCTAATGGGAGCAGGCATGGATTCCTGCTCTCTCCTCTCCTGTATGTCCTTTCATTGGAACCATTAGCAATATATATATATATATATATATCAGACAAGAACATCAAAGCTATCCATACAAGGAAGGGAGGGTTGAAGCTCTATCTATATGCAGATTATATAATCATAACCATGGAGGCCCCAGAAACACCCCTAGAAGCCCTAATAGAGTAAATCAACACATATTCAAAATACTCAGGATATACATTAAACACAGATAAATCAGAGATCATTTATAGAAATAACAAAAATAATGAAAAAAATAATTAAGGACAAATACAATTTTAAATGGGCTAGAACCCATATTAAATACCTTGGTATACATTTCTCCCCAAATATCAATAAACTGATTGAATTAAATCTACTCCCTTTAATAAAACAAACAAACAACTCAAAGAACAAAAGAAGTTAGATTTTTTCTGATGGAGAAGGTCTAATATAAACATAAATATAAGTATTTGTTCTCCATGATACCACTAGCAATACCAAACAGCTATTAGGAATTTTATCTGGCAAAAAAAAACATGGATAAGTTTTCTAACCATATCTCAGACAATAAAGGGAGGAATGGGAGTGCCTGATACTACAACGCAAGTAGACTGGCACATATCATAGCTACCCAACACTACACATCAAAAAGGGTGCCAACTTGAAACCGCTTCCAATATAGAGAATCTTCCAATATAGAGAATCTTTTTTGGCAAACATGGAAACACAAGCCACCATCAGAAATATACCCTGAGATATAGATCTGTGATTTTTAAGTAATCTAATTTATTGTAAGAAGTTTAAGAAAAAATATAACTTGAGATAAAATATTTAGCTTATCATTAGGAATTTGAAAATCATTATTTCTATCATTAGAAAACATAGCAGATCTAGATCTTAAAACATGGAAAAATAAAGGTATCCAGAAAATACCACATATAACTATAGAAGATTAGATTAAACCCTTCAAAGCCATAAAACAAGAATTCTTTCTACCTGACACCAACCGTTTTACTTATATAAGACTTCACAATTATCTAACACACCTTCTTAAAGATAAACCAAAGGACATAAGGGATCTAGAAATTTAAAGAAAATACTATCCAGATGTAGAAATATTATTACCAGCCTAACAAAAAAGCTTATTTCCCGCAAAGAAGAAATGGGAAAGAGATCTGGATCGAATAATCTCCAAGGAAGACTGGATGAGAGCTTTAAACACCACATACAAAAATATCAATTGCCTCAATTTGAGAGAACTACATTATAAAATCTCGAACTGTTGGAGATGTGGTATAAAAGGCGGAAATGACTTGCACATCTGGTGGAAATATCCCAGTATAAGGAAATACTGGCTAGAAGTTTTTAAAAACACGAGCAAACTAATAGAAATTAAAATTCACCCTAAGGCTAGGTTTCCACTTGGTTTTTTTTAGCTAAAAACGCCCATAAAAACGCCAATAGCGCCACCTGGCGTTTTTTTAGTGAAAAAACGCAGCAGCCAGATGTTAGCTGTTCTTCAATAGGAAATCGCAGAATGCCATATCCACTTGGCGTTTTTTTGTTTGCCGTTTTTTCAGTCCTCTTTGGCGTTTTTCTGCTTTTTTGGGCTCTGTGGCAGTTTTTCAAAATCGCAGCATGTTGACACTCTGGCATTTTTTGCAAGGAAATCTTGGCGTTTTTCTCCAATAGAAGTCTATGGGAGAGAAAAAACGCCATGAAAAAGCCATGTGGGTTTATTGCCTTGGCGTTTTTTATGGCGTTTTTTCCACAGTTACAATGCAGAGGATGGACCCAGTATCTGTGTGTCCTACGAGAAATAGGCTGGAAACAAACAGTTTCACACAAAACAAATTTCATATTGAATTCTACACAATTTGGAACAAACATGCCATTACAAACAAACATACGCGACGCATCAACTGGATCCTGCGTGCCAAAAGCAACAGCAAACAATTTGCACCATCATTTGGGGCCAATCTTCCTAGAGGAGCAGACATTCGGAATAAAGCAGGCCTTACAAACCACAGAAAAGTGACAAAAGGGTCCGCCGTGTCAGATATTTTATGCTAGAAAACATGTATTCTATATATTCTGTATTTTACATGAGCACAAAATGGAGTCAGAGCCATTTTATTTTATTTAATCATATAACGGTTATTTCTGTGTGTCTTTGTTCCCTCAATAATTTAGAACAAAGAAGTATTCAGTATATATGATCCAATTAATGTTATCTTCCATGAGAAAGTTAAGGAGTAGACACTGCATATCCTTAGGAATGTAAATTGGAATGGGGGATACGTCTTAAGACCACCAAAACCTAATTTACTACCTAGGAGGCAACGTCTGGAGATATGGGTGACTACAAAGACCTGATTTACTATATAGGAGGTAACATCTAAAGATAAGGTGACCAAGGATAAATTCCTAACACATATGTAATGGTCTTAAGTTATTTCTTAGACCAGAGCGTCTCTCGGAGGTAAATTAAGAAATTACAACGATGTAAATATGAGTAGAAGTCCTAATTATAATGGGTAAAACCCACCGTTATGATTGGAGAATTCCAATCAAGAGGTGGAGGCTATGATAATAAGCTCTGTCTTTAAAAGCTTATGTTTTTAATAATTAAGGGGGGACCTTAAAAAAGAAACGGACCTGAAACAGACAGACCCTGACGGACTCATTTAAATTTACCCCAGAGAATTGGAATCTTAAGATCCTGGCACCATAATTTTACTCTTAGAATTACTTTGAGTCCCAATCTATATAACTTTTAGTAAGTTATATTTCTTTCCACTTAATTTCTTGCCACTGAACCTGGATTAACTTCTACAAGGACCAGTTGGACAACAGCAACAAGTGGTGGTAAATATAATTGTTTTATTATTCTCACTAGAGGTGAATTTTGTCTTCTTCGTATAGAATTCCCTGTTTCTGGGAAATAGTATATTGCATTATTGTATATGACGGCTTGTGAGACTGCAGCTTATAACCCGTGATAATAACAATAATGAAAAGGTACTTTTACCTGTAGATGAAGTTTGACATTATTTGCATCTATTAGGAATGTCACTGAATACTCTTGGACATTATTAAATTATTTTAAATTGTCATATTAGTTAAACTAATATAATAGAGTTAGTGATCTTTTTATTACCGCCCTGATTATCATTTTTGGTTGCTGAGTGGGATGGAAATGAATGCTGTGTTAGACTCATAAAGTACTAATTCATATTGATAACTTTCGATAATATACCGTATTTGGATATACTGCAATTTGACATGTTTTAAGAATTTCGTGTTTTATATTATGCACTGTTTGACTCATATATAGATTTTATAAATTGTATTCACAATAAATAAATATTTTTGATTGATTATTATTGTGATATATATCTGATTTGAATTATAATTTTCGGCGATCTGAAAGGATTTAGGATCGGAGATAAAATATAGGGTATCTCCTTAAATTAACATTGT
Organism: Sceloporus occidentalis; assembly: GCA_023333645.1. NCBI lineage: Eukaryota > Metazoa > Chordata > Lepidosauria > Squamata > Phrynosomatidae > Sceloporus > Sceloporus occidentalis. Next base: position 5,504,525 of record JALMGF010000058.1, read on the forward strand.
GGATGTGGTTCTACAATCTTTGGTAGCGTCGTTATTTTGCGTGTGTGATAAAATATTGGTTTTGCCTATTTTGTCTCATTAATATCCCTAACAGCCGGGGCGTTTAAGTAGAACTCTACCAAGTAAATTACATCAGGGGGCAGATACTTGCCATTTATCCTAATCCCTTTTAGCTGGGTGAAACTTCTAACTTGTAAAGGCTGGAAAAACTGCCTAAGGTCAAAAAAAGCAATTTCCACAGAAAGGCTAAAACGCCAGAAAAAACTCCAGAAAAACACGCCAAAACGCAGGAAAATGCAGTGGCAGTTTTCTTGGCGTTTTTCATCAAGAAAAAAAACGCAGGACAAAAACCCAAGTGGAAACCTAGCCTTAACCAGATTTTGCCCCGCTACACCTGAACTTTCCTGTAATGACAAATAAAAAGAAATTGTGTATTCTGATCTTGGTCGCAGCCAAATTAAACATAGCAAATCAAAAAAATACTTTAAAATGGGAAACACTCAGGTCTCAAATCATATGGCAATGGAAAATGGAAAAAGCTACAGCATTAAGAACAAAAATAAAACCCTTTCCGAAGGTAAAGGTGGGATAAACGAATAGAAATACTTTCACCCAATAGCGAGCAAAATGTTTAACAAAAGCTAAGAATCCTTATATAACAAAGGCATTTCCTTACCTTTTTAAAGTGTTGTTTATGTCTTAAATATTGAGTCTTTGTAATGTTTGAATTAAATAATGTTAGTTTTAATGCGATAAGAATATAGCACTTCAATTGTGAATAAAACACCCATCAAAAGTCTATTAATATATTTGAAAGAAAATTTCAATCATAGTTACCAACCATATACAGAACAGGAATTTTGACTTTTAGAGATGTGAAACAAAGCAGCTAATCCTGAATATAAAAGACTCCCTGAGAAATAGGGGGAACCTATAAAATAAAAAACACACTCAAGAGACAGCGCTTGGATGAATATAAAAATAAATATTTTAATAAATATAAAAACCACATATACATGTATAACACAATAATAATAAATACAAAGAAAAATAATTAGACATATTATATATACAAAAAATATATATTAAATTGTCAATACAAATTAATACATAACTGTCACATACAAGTAGTAGGAGACACCGTGGTCAGGTAGGAGTCCAGGACAGAACAAGTTCAGACAAGCCGAGGATTCAGGAAATCAATGTAGTCAGGCAAGCCAAAGCCAAAACACGGGAATCAGGAAAGTAAACGCTATCTGGGCACTAGCACAAGGCATAGACAACCATCAGAAGGCAAGGTATAGCTGGACTGAGGAGCTTAAATAGGGTACCGCAAAGGAAGTTTGTGTTTGTGGCATAATCTCCATTCATAAAGACCTGCAGTGCAAGCGCTGAAGCAAGAACCGTGCAGCAGGAGGTCTGCTTCTCCTGCGCGGCACTTCAGAGGACAGTAGTGGAAGTAGCTGTGAGGTGGAGGGGGGTCTCCCTCTCCTTCGTGGCGGCTGCTGCGGAGGTGCCCGTGCGGTGGAGGGGGGTCTCCTTCACAGCGGCTGCTGCAGAGGTGGCCGTGCGGTGGAGGGGGGTCTCCCTCTCCTACGCGGCGGCTGTTGCGACAGCGTCGGAACCGAGGACAGGTGAGTAACAATAACAAAATACATATTCAAATAATAACCATGAGACAAATATGTAAAAAAATATAAAAAACATTAATAACAATCAAAATAATCCAAATAAAAATCTGCTCAAAGTGGCTTCTTCAACCCCCAATAGGGGTAACTAATAAAGGAAATATTCACCACTGAGAGAATTATGTCTGGCCAGGCTAATGTCCAATGCAGGACACGTTTTGAAAAAACGTCTTCAGCTGTGTGTGTTGAAGGTTAGTTTTATGTTAGCTCAATTCTTTTACTACAAAGTGTCAACAATCTGGGAATTAACCCTCCTCATCATCTGTATCTATAAAACAGGAACTAAAATAGAGAGAAAGATACTACAACATTTTTTTTTAAATTAAAGAAAGAGAAAATGGAAAAGAGAAAATAAAAACAAAAAACTAATAAATACAGAGTACTCACATGAGAAATAATACCACTAATGATAATTTAGTGGTTATTTAAATAAATATAAAATGGTCAAAGATGAAAAAAACATTCTCTGGAAACAGCTTCTCAGAGAAGCTAAATTGAACTGACAAGCAATAGAAAAGAAAGAGTTCCTCCAACTTAGCGCTTTATATAATATAGACTCCACCAGATAAAATAAATTAAAAATACTTAAATTTCAGCGTGTACGGGTTGTTCAGCGGTCTCAATTAACGTCTCTCAAATGCAAATACCACACGGAATACAAAAGGCAAAGAGAGACATCATAGTGCAAAAAAATCACTGCATCCAATAAAATTGTAAAACCCATACACAGTCTGCTCACCGTATTCAGAGTCAAATTAAAAATGTAAGCTCATAAAGCACTCTTAAGGCCCTTTATGGAGAATAATCACTCAAGATAGCGTATATAATTAAAAGTTTTAAACAATGTATTAAATACATCAAATAAGTTTTTTTTTAAAATCAAAACACTTAAATCATTAATAAAATATGTTATAATAAAGTGCTCAAATAGGCTCACTGGGACGCGTTTCGTCAGTCCATGACTTCCTCAGCCAGATTGCATAAATTATTGGTTATCATATTTTAGTTATTTTTAGTGCAGCCCTTTTTTAACCTCTTTTGATTTGTCTACTAAATTGAGCCCCAAAAAGGGCAAAACATGACTACCACAAACTTTGACAAAGACTGGTGGTAGAACTAGTGCATGGAAAGAGTACCAGCATTTAAAATACCCTGGGGTGTCAAGTCTTTAAAAATACATGGTTTGGTGGGGTAAATTGCATTGGCACACTTCAATGATGTTCCAAATAGCACATTTGAAAAAAATGGTTTTGAAATAACAAAACGCCACTTGTACTTATTGCCCCATAATGTGCAGAAAAAAGCAAAAAACATTGGATATTTCTAAACTCAGGACAAATAGTACAATCTATTTAGCAGGTTTTTTCATTCGTTTTTATAGACGAGTAAAAGATTTTTCAAGTAAAAGTATTTTTTTTAATTTTCATATTCACCATATTTTGCTCTTTTTTTATAGACGAGTAAAAGATTTTTCAAGTAAAAGTCTTTTTTTAAATTTTCATATTCACCATATTTTGCTCTTTTTTTATAGTAAATGATCTGATACAATCAAAATAATGACATCTAAAGAAATCCCTTCCTGTCCTGAAAAAACTATTTATAACTTGTGTGGCTTCAGTTAATGGAAAGAAGAAAATTACAGCTAAACGTGAGCACCTCACAAATGTTAAAACAGCCATTGCCACTAAGGGTACAAAACAAAACAAAAAAAGCCACTCTTATGAAGGGGTTAAAATCTTCCCCAACCATCTAGCCATCCTCTCCCCAAGAAGATTAGACCTTCTTGTAATCTTGTTCAGGTGCAATCCATCACGACTATGCAGTGCTGATGGAACAAACCACAGGCACGAGTCTATTCTCAGTTTTAACAAAAATTCTGCATGCTCTCTCTGCCTCTAATTACACTGACACACAAGGGTTAACTTTGAAAGACATTTACATGGTATAGTATATTATTCACATTTTATTTTATTCTCACCGTTTTCTATATCCTTTTCTGGATATTCAAAGCCACATTTAAATTGTTAGTTTCTATTACCAAGTCGCTCACCTGTTAGCTCTATTATCTGAGCTATAATGCCACTGCACCTCCAGAGCTGCAATGTAATGTGTCCATGTGGTAGGTCGGTATTTTCCATGGGATCGTACTTGTATAGGTGAAAGATCTTCTGTCATTTCCAAGATGTTAGACTCATAATATTCATCTTCGTCATCATTATAAACATTTGATAACCGCATCTGTTTTACAGGTTCCTCATTGCAATCTTCTACCTTGAACTGAGCTGACATTGTGCCTGGGAGACACATATTACATGTGTTACATGTGTACATAAAAGGTGCTAAATGCAATAAAATGTTGGGTTTAACATGAAAGACATAATGGAATTTTTATGGAATATTCTCATTTTTATTTGATTTTGATAATGTGCTTTTTTTGGCGGTGACAAATGCCAAGAGCTGTACATTCATACCTGAAGTAATATGTGTTACTAAAAAAACTACCACAAACTTTGACAAAGTAGAATTAGTGGTTGGAGTGTGTCAAAATACCACCTTTTGAAGTACACAGGGGTGTCTAGTTTTCAAAAAGTTATGGTTTCATGGGATAAAAATTGAATTGGCATGGGCGCAAGATGACCAGATGTAATAAATCCACATTAAAAACCTGGATTGCACATATCCCAAGTATGGTCTTTTAGCCCCAAGAAAACCAACAAACCTATGCATTGTGGTATCACTGTACCCAGGAGATGTTACTGAAAACCTATTTGGGTGTTTGGCAATGGTATATACCAGGAACTGTAAATACACACCTGAAAAAACCACCAAAAAACCATTTGACAAAGATTGGTACTAGAATTAGTGCATGGGAAGTGATAAAATACCACCGTCTGAAATACCATGGGATATCTAGTTTTCAAAAATATATGGTTTGATGGGGGTAAGTCCCAAATTTGGCCTTTTAGCCCCAAAACAACCCAAAAAACCTATGCATGGGTAGTATCATTGTACTCAGGAGATGTTTCTGAAAAAAAATGGGTTATTTTATCGCAGCATCACTCAGCAGACTTCCCTTCCTTTTTCCTATTTTCGCACAAAATTAAAATGGATGTATTTATTTTTATATTTGATAAAGTGAAATATAGTTGGGGACTTCCCAGTTTGGCCTCTTGCCAGTATCCATTAGTAATACACTACCTGCTTAGCTTGAATGGCTACAACATATAGGAGCTGCTATCAGTACAACAATGGTTATTATTTCTATGCATACAAATATATAGTTCCAATATTGTAAGGGCCGCTCTAAGTCAGGTCCTATTCAGGCTGCGGAGCTGCTCATCTCTAGTTTCTTTGCCTTGCTTCAGTTTCCTTGCCTTGCCTCAGTTCCCATGTTATGCTTGTGTTCCTTGCCTTGTTCCTTGTCCTATGTTCCTAAGTTCCTTGCTCGGTCTCCCTGTTCCCAAAGGACAGGGAACAAGGCAAGGAACACAGGGATGGAGTCAAATCAAAACATGGGAACTGAGGCAAGGCAAGGAAACTAGAGATGAGCAGCTCTGCAGCCTGAATAGGACCTGACTTAGAGCGACCCTTACAAATCAGGGGAGGATAGATAGATCTGGGTGTCATCAGCGTACAGGTGGTATGGAAAGAAAAGGATGATATCAGTTTGCCAAGGGAGGAAATGTAAAGAGAGAACAGAAGGGGTCCTAAAACTGAGCCTTGGGGTACCCCAACTGAGAGAGGGAGTGTCAGGACTCGGGTGATCAGGTCGGGTAGGAGCCAAGTGCAGGGGATACTTGGGGTTCGGTCTGTGACCACGGTGCATGATTATGCAAACAAAGACACCACAAGCAGAAATCCAGGTAATGCAATGTATTTTATGTATATAACAGGACCAGCAAATAAAGGTAATACAGTCTAAGCAAGAAACCGGCAAAATAAATACCGGTAATAAGTCTTTTGGCAGAAAGCCCGCTTGGAAGGGCACGACAGGCAGAGAGCCCGCTTGGAAGGGCACGACAGACAGAGAGCCCGCTTGGAAGGGCACAACAGGCAGAGAGCCCGCTTGGAAGGGCACGACAGGCACGGAGCCCGCTTGGAAGGGCACGAAAGGCACGGAGCCCGCTTGGAAGGGCACGAAAGGCCCGGAGCCCGCTTGGAAGGGCATGAAAGGCACGGAGCCCGCTTGGAAGGGCACGAAAGGCATGGAGCCCACTTGGAAGGGCACGAAAGGCACGGAGCCCATTTGGAAGGGCACAAAAGGCACAGAGCCCTCTTGGAAGGGCACGAAAGGCATGGAGCCCGCTTGAAAGGGCACAAAAGGCACGGAGCCCGCTTGGAAAGGCACGGAGCCCACTTGGAAGGGCACGAAAGGCACGGAGCCCACTTGGAAGGGCACGAAAGGCACGGAGCCCACTTGGAAGGGCACGAAAGGCACGGAGCCCACTTGGAAGGGCACGAAAGGCACGGAGCCCACTTGGAAGGGCACGAAAGGCACGGAGCCCACTTGGAAGGGTACGAAAGGCACGGAGCCCACTTGATCAGGACACAAAGAAGGGAATACACTTGATCAGGACAAAAAGCAAGTAACCTGGAACGGTACAGGTGCAGACCCACAGCAGAAAGGTCCACAGACTTCAATACAAAGGCCCTGACTGAAGGGCAGGGCAGGTTCATAAAAGCAGGTTAATCCAGGTAACAAGGCCCAGCTGGATGTATGGACTAGGGCTCAACCCAGGTAACAAGGCACACCTGATCCTAGTAATGAGTTCTGAGTGTTTCAGAGGGCGGAGGGTGGCCACTAGTGGTAGCAGATTTAAATGCCACAGGTATAAAAAAGCCATGGTTCAGGCAGCAAAAAAGTGGTTCCTGACAGGGAGGGGAAGTGTTACTGGAGACAGAGATGCTAAAGGTATGATCAGAGAGGTAGGAAGTGAGCCAGGAGAGAGTGGTGTCACGAAGGCCAAGATCATGAAGTATTTGAAGGAGAAGAGGGTGTTCCACAGTGTCAAAAGCAGCAGAAAGGTCCAGTAGGATTAGCATGAAGTAGTGGCCCTTGGATTTAGCAGTGAGTAAGTAGTTAGTAACTTCAGTAAGGGCGGTCTTAGTAGAGTGTTGAGGGTGAAAACCAGATTGAAGAGGGTCAAGCAGGAAGTTGGAATCTAGAAACTTAGTTAATTGGATATAAACAATTATTTCAAGAAGCTTGGAGGTGAAAGGAAGCAGAGAGATGGGACAGTAATTGGAGAGATCGGGTCAAGGGAACACTTTTTCAAGATAGGAGTAATGGTATGATGCTTGAAGGAGGATGGGACAGATCCAGTAGTGAGGGAGAGGTTGAAGATATGCGTTAGAGTAAGGACAAGGGTAGATGAAAGAGTTGGACAAGAGGAAAGAAGAAGAGCATGTACATCCTCTTCAGTGACAGCAGATAAATTAGTTAATGTAGTGAAGAGGTCAATGGGTAGGGGGGCGCATAGTCAGAGGGAGGGTGAGGGCAGGGTGGTGACTGTGCAGATATATCATCTCTGATAGTACGAATTTTATTATTGAAGAATGTGGCAAAATCAGATGCGTTAAGTGGAAGGGGTAGTAGGGATCGGTCGAAGCAAGGAATTGAAAGTATTAAAGAGTCATTTAGTGTTGTGAGACAGAGAGGAGATGAGGGAGGTGAAGTAGGTTTCTTTAGCAAGGTTGAAAGCAGAGTAGTAGGAATGTAGCATTAATTTATAGTGCAGAATGAGACTTTCGCCAACTACGTTCAGCAGTGCGGAAACATTGTCGTAGGTGTCGGGTTACAGTCAAGTGCCAGGGTTGGAAGCGTGAACGTTGTGAGGAGCAAGTATTAACTGGTGCTACATGCCCAAGAGCAGATGTGAGAGTGGAGTTATAGACAGAGGTAGCGTTGTTAGGGCACGACACGTGATTGAGAAGTTCTGAAGGTTAATAGAGCTGAGGTCTCTCGTTAGGCGGGTTTGGGGTGCAAGGGAGCGAGTATGAGGCAAGGTTAGAGAGCAGGAAAGGAAGTGGTGGTCAGAGAGGGGGAAAGGGGAATTAGAAAGGTTAGTGAGAGAGCACATGCTCAAAAAAATAAGGTCCAGGGTGTTACCATCATCATGAGTAGGGGAGTTAATATGTTGTTGGAGATCAAAAGAGAAGGTAATAGAAATACATTTTGAAGCCATGGGACTCAATGGGGTGTCAACTGGGATGTTGAAATCCTCGAGGACAACAGAAGGAGAGAGGAGATGAAGAGAGGAAGCCATGAGGAGAAGTGATCAAGAAAGTTGTTTGCCGGCCAGGGGGGCGATATATAACAGCAATGCGTATGGAGATGGGATGAAATAGTTGGATAGCATGGACTTAAAATGAGGAGAAAGAGAGTAATGGGGCAGAGGGAATAGGTTGAAAAGTACAAGAAGGGGAGAGTAGGAAGCCTACCCCTCCACCCTTCCTGTCATCAGGTCTGGGAGTGTGAGTGAGGTGTAGGCCACCATAGGAGAGAGCAGCGGGAGAGGCAGTGTTAGAAGGGGTCAGTTAGAGCGCGAAGGTGTCTTATGATGAGTTATTAAGTTACTTGATCTTATGTGAAATCTATCATACCTTATCTTCTATGTGTTCCATATTACTTTATCAAACAAATGTGCCCTTTTTTTATTTACTCCTCCTTTCCCGACACCTACCCTTAATTATAATATATAGTGTCCCTTAATATTTGTTAATTAATTTTAATTCTTCTCACTTTAAGTGCAAGTGTGGAATACTCCTTATATATAAGGGGAGATCAACAGCAAACAATGGAGCGCATATACATGGGGGGAAAAAACAGACACCAATAGTGTAATATGTAAATCAAATAAAAATAAAATCAAATATAAGATCCACTCACAAACGGGTCGAAAATATGAGGCTCATCAAAATACGGACTCTGGATAAACTTGAATGTGGAGAGCTGTAAAACCAAGGAGAACCACAATGGTGCAGTATCTTAAAGCCGCAAAAAGATGAATCAAACATGCACTTACATCAAAGAAGTAGCACAACTCAACGAGTAATGTGCGAAAGCCTGATGTATAGGAAACTCCGGTAGACAGCTATAAAATATCAATATTTATTGGTCTCGACGCGTTTCGCCGATAGCACGTCGGCTTCTTCAGGAGACAATAAGCAAAAACGAGTAAAATCAGCTTAAAACAAATTAAAATAATCATATAAATGTCCGTAGTCCGTATTATATAGGTGCTTCCGGGTGCGTCATCGCGTTGTATGCATCAAGGGCAAGTCCTGGCAGCGTCATCCCATCAAAGTGCAAGTCCTGGCAGCGGGTCCCAGCGGCGTCGTCCCGTCAATGTGCGGATCCTGCGGCGTCATCGCATCAATGTACGGGTCTCGGCGGCGTCATTACGTTGATACGTATCATGTTATTCCCTGTAAATATCTATATTTGCCGGTGTGGTTATCACAACCGGCTAACGAACACCATTCGCTGGTTGGACAAAGAAAAGGACACAATAGCCTGCTTGTAAGTTCCAGAACGGAACGTTCCCAGGGCACAAAACACGGACATATTCCCTTTCCAATGCAAATTTGACCTGAAAAGAACTTGTGGGGTTATTAATCAATTTTTCGTAGGTGATCTTATCATCTAAAATGCGGTTTGATTCCTGGATATAATAAGTCCGGTCCATAATCACTATTGCACCTCCTTTATCCGCCGATTTAACGACGATCTGTTTCTCTTCTTTTAGTTTTTTCACAGTCTATAAGATTTATTAAATATGGACAATGATGAATTGTCCAACGTACAAAAATTGCACTTTATATTATATAGATATGATTAAATTTACACCCACTATCACTTACCTGGATTTGTAATGATTATCCTCTTTATATTAGTATTGTCTATTATAGACTAATCCTCCTTTTTATTCTTTATTCTTTACACTCGATTTTAGGTATAAAAGATAAACCAAGCATGTTTCTGATTTTAATTTTTTATTCTTTTTGTAACATTATATATTATATATTATATATGTGGGATGCCAAAGGGAATATGTCCGTGTTTTGTGCCCTGGGAACGTTCCGTTCTGGAACTTACAAGCAGGCTATTGTGTCCTTTTCTTTGTCCAACCGGCGAATGGTGTTCGTTAGCCGGTTGTGATAACCACAACGGCAAATATAGATATTTACAGGGAATAACATGATACATATCAACGTAATGACGCCGCCGAGACCCGTACATTGATGCGATGACGCCGCAGGATCCGCACATTGACGGGACGACGCCGCTGGGACCCGCTGCCAGGACTTGCACTTTGATGGGATGACGCTGCCAGGACTTGCCCTTGATGCATACAACGCGATGACGCACCCGGAAGCACCTATATAATACGGACTACGGACATTTATATGATTATTTTAATTTGTTTTTAAGCTGATTTTACTAGTTTTTGCTTATTGTCTCCTGAAGAAGCCGACGTGCTATCGGCGAAACGCGTCGAGACCAATAAATATTGATATTTTATAGCTGTCTACCGGAGTTTCCTATACATCAGGCTTTCGCACATTACTCGTTGAGTTGTGCTACTTCTTTGATGTAAGTGCATGTTTGATTCATCTTTTTGCGGCTTTAAGATACTGCACCATTGTGGTTCTCCTTGGTTTTACAGCTCTCCACATTCAAGTTTATCCAGAGTCCGTATTTTGATGAGCCTCATATTTTCGACCCGTTTGTGAGTGGATCTTATATTTGATTTTATTTTTATTTGATTAACATATTACACTATTGGTGTCTGTTTTTTCCCCCCATGTATATGCGCTCCATTGTTTGCTGTTGATTTTCGTATACACTTCAGGAAGAGTGTTTATGGAAGCTGCTTTTAGTGTGGGGAAGTATTAATTTTATTATCTGATTGTTTCACGTGGAACATTGGTATTTTTTTGTTTATATAAGGGGAGAGAGAGAGAGTGAGAGCAAAAGAAGAAGAAAAAACATATTAATTTAAATCCAACAAATTTATATTAACGTAACCCATCGTCCATAGTTAAGAGGAGTACTAGTCTACACATTTAGGATTTGGCTTCATTTTCTTCAGGGGTTTTACAGATCATTCTGAAGCCATCTTTATGAATAATTAGGCTCACCAGGAAGCCCCAATTATAAGTTATGTTGTGCTCTCTTAGTTCTTTTGTAGTTGTTGAAAAGAGTTTTCTCTTTTGATGAGTGGTAAAAGATAAATCTGGAAAGTCTAGTCTCCGTTGGTTTTGGTGCACTGCTTTGATGACCATCTCCTTATATTTCAATAGTTGAAATATCACTACTACTCTCGATGCTGCGGATGCTATAGATCTTGGTTTAGGTAAACGATAGACACGATCTAAAATTAAATCTTTTCTTTCAAATGCCAGATCCAAGCTTTCAAAAAACTCAATTAAATATTCTTCAATTTTTTCTTGGGCGATCACTTCTGGTATATTTCTTATTCTGAGATTTTTACATCTAACTCGATCTTCCAGAAAGGACAATTTTTCTTCTATATTAAATATTTTCCTTTCCAGATTTTCTATAGCTTCTTTATTTTTGTTCGATTGTAATAAAGTTAGAGCCATCTTTTCTTCTTATTTGATAACTGTCTATTAAGATATTAATGTCTTTTCTAATATCCTTTGAGTTAATTTGGATCTCTATTTTTATCTGTTCAAAGAGCTGAGACAAGCTATCCTTCACTCCCTGAAAGTTCCAACTGTGTAACGTCTGTACTTAGTTGAGCCATTTTATTTGAATTATTACTCCAATCAGAGGGACTTCCAGAAACACTAGGCAGATCTTATGGTGCGATCGGGGAGAAGAAAACTGACACATTATGATCTTTCTTTTTTTTTGCTCTTGTTCTCTATCTTTGCCCACTCTTTTTTTCTTTTTTGTTTCAGGTTTTTCTTGGGGCTTCCGACTCACCATATTGCCCCTAGGTATTATATATCTTTATCTTCCTCTTTCCTGGAGTTGTTTTTCCTTTGTCTTTTTCCTGTTCCAAGGATCTAGGGAAAGCTTTGATATTCATATATCGCCTCCAAAAAAAAGAGAAAAAAAAGGTTCACCCGTGATTTATCAGGGTGAATTTATTTTATTATAATAGCGTTGTCTCTTTAAGGTCTGTAAATTCCCAAGTCACCGTTTCAAGTGTCACCATTTCAAACAGTTTGATACGTCTTATGCAGATTCACTACCAAGTTGTTATCTGAAATATATAGACCATTTTATTTATACTATTATTATCCTTGCTAATAGTACCCAGAGATAGAAGGTGGCTATAAGTTCTTGTGATGGGAATGACTCGTACCCCGACTGCGTACACCCGCCAGATGTTGCTTCCTTCTGCCCATAGTCACCGGACATACAAAACCTGGATCATCAGGTTGAAATACAGCCTCTCAGGAACCTCGGCGGCACTGTTATATACAGAAGTATAGCAATACAGCGCTCTACCGCCCTGATAAGGGCAGCACCGAGGTTTACCTCAATAACAAGGCAGGACTCGTAGTGAGGTAAAACAGGAACTCCTTTATTTGAACCAAACACACAAACTATATATACAAGTAAGAAAAGGGGCAAGACAAATATCACAGGAAGGAAGTAATTAGATCAAATCCTCCTACACAATATCCGGGGGAAGGACAGAATGACATGAGACATAAATAATTACATTAATTGGGGACGTAGACATGATAACAGGACACAGAGATAACAGGAGGTGATCTCCTGTCCCTGCTCATGCAACGCCTGTCATGCACACCCCTATCACGCCGCCGCTGCCGGGGCTCGCTGCCAAACGCTCCTCACCCACACATCCTGCATCGCCGACCACGTGTCCCCTGCGGCCTTCTCTATTGCCCCCAGACATCACGACAGCGCCCCCTCCCCACCCGAGGCCCCCCGCCCGCTCCTCACCAGTAATCCAGCCAGCTGTCCCTCCAGGTTCCCGTGTCGCAGCTCCCGGTCCACGCTGTCCACCCGTGGGCACCGACAAGCCCCGGGGCCTCTGTCTCCACTACTCCAGACCCGGACGCCTTTCAGACGGGCTCCCGCACCGCCCCCGGCCTCGTTTTCGCCCCCGACGGACTTCTCTCCCGTCGTCGCTGACCCGTCTCCTCCGGACTCAAACGCTGCGGGGGCCTCGTTCTACGCACCGGCCGACGTGGCTCCCACAATGCGGGCCCAGCAGCTTCCAGCATTTGGCCCTCTGTCCCTCGTTGCAGCCCGAATCCCATCCAGCAGCGCTTCCACATCGCGATCCATGGCACCTGAAAGACAAAAAAACAAGCTTCCCAGGGCCGGAGATGTCCAAACAGACAAGAACAGGTCTGGAAAACTGATTATAAAATGAGATCACAAAATGGCTACCACCTATTCATATGACCCAGCCCCTAACCTGGCAAACCAATAAAATTACCCCTTAGGCCCACCTCCTAGCACTGTCAGGGCCCCCTCCACTAAGCTGCGCTTGTTCCAGAGGCTTCATTAAAGGTTGGGTTGTATACATGTATCTGTTTATCTATGTTAATGCAGTTCTGTGAACATATGAGGCTATGTCTTACAACAATAAAATGTTCATTCTTGCTGTACTCCGTTCCAGGTAGTTGTGTCTACTTATTGGGTACACATAGCAGGGTTCCAAGGTGTGCATGCTGACTGTGCTGGAAGTGATTTCGGGGACAACAGGAGGATACATCTGGGTGATCTCTGGGAGTTACTACAGCTCTCTTGGTGGCAGTGGCGGGAAGTTGCTTCCACTTGAAATGATACGGGGCCCCGAATTGGCAGGTCCCACAGCAGCTGTTTTCTCCCCAGCGGCTGAGAGGACTTTTGGGAGAAGGCACATTTTGCCCTTCTTCCCAGCGGCAGTTACGTTGTTTGGGAGAAGCAGAGTGTGCCTGGACGAGTACTGCTCTTTTGTTGACAAATTGTTTTGGGGAGTCCCAATTTGTGGCTGGCAGTGGTGGTCCAGATCTGCAGACTGACTTTGGAGTTAAGCAGTCTGGGGTCTTCTCAGATGTCAGTCTCACCCAGAAAAAGGAGATATGTGACGGAGTGTGCGACGGGACTGTCCATCACTGGGACTGAAAGCAAGCCTGGTACCCACAGATTATGGACCCTGGCTCCCTGCTCTGGTGAGTGGGACTGTTGTCCTTGCCTGGGACCCTAACTTCCCAATCTTTTTAACGTCTTAATCCTTAAAGGTACAGTGTTTCTCTTTGTCCAAAAGAAGGAAAAAAAATAACAGATTTAAAGGCACCAATTCCTGGAACTGATGTCATCATCACAAAAAATTAACCATGCAAATATAAAAACAATATATTTTAATAATAAAAATAAAATTAAAACACATATAAAGATTGAAATAACAAGAGATATGAAATATATTAGAAGTAGGTATAAATAGAGAGATAAAAAAAAAATCTGTGTTTGATACAATTTATACAGATCCTAATAATGCCCACAATCTATCATCATTTTCTGATCTCTTTTCCCCATTTATTTTAGCATTTTTCATATATAAACTTTTTGTATATATAACTAGCGCCACCATCATCTCAAAATCATGTCTACAAACTATCAAATATAATTATATTAATTGGTTTCCGGGGTTTCCCCAGCTATTAACCTCGGAGGCGGAGCAGGCCTCGAGAGAAAGGAACCGGGAAGCAGTGAAGAGAACTAGCCGGGTCAAACCAGGAAAGCAAGACAAGCGTAATCAGAATCCAGAAGCAAAGTAAACAACCTGAGTCGATACAGATGGTCAAAACCAGGAGCAAAATCAGCAAAACAGGAGCAAGGTCAGCAAGTCGGAGAAGCCAGTCACAAAATCATAATTATTATTATCTTTTATTTATATATTGCGCCAACAATTTACGCAGCGCTTAATACAATACATATATCCCCTTAACGACCTTTGATGGTTCAGGGGCGTCACGCAAAAACGGTCAGTTAACGACCTTTGACGGTCCTGAACTGTCATTAAATAAGCTTAAACGGTGTTGCTGTAATGCCTCGATGTCGAGGCATTCAGTAACACCGAGATCGGCATCAGGGACTGTATGGCGTCGGACGCCCATTTAAAAGAGTTTAGGAGGCGACCAACGATCACCTCCTAAACTTCAATGGTGTCGCTGAAATGCCTCGATCGCGAGGCATTCAGCGACACCAAACAACCACCCAGGACGCGTCGTGACCGCTCCGGAGAGCGGTCACAACCGCCACTGCGAGTGATTTCGCAAGATGGCGGCGCCCTTTAAAAAATCAAGTTGAAAAGAATCCTCAGGAGTGTCTCTCCAGACCCTCCTGAGAATCTGTCTCCACTTGCAGGTTGAATACAGGTACTGCATTCAACCATGCAAGTCAATGGAGCTCAGCTTTCTAATCACAATGTGATTAGTAAAATATTAAAAAAATAATTAAAAATAAAATATATGGAAACAAAAATTGCTCAAAAAAACTAAAAAAAATGTGCTAAGATTTAAAAATAATTATGCAGTGATGAACCATCCAGTACCAGCAAAATGTAAAAAAAAATTAAAAAGTACAAAAAAATATAAAATAACTAAGGTAAAAAAAAGTTTATTATTTTGAGCAAGTGCTAAAATTAGCGCATCTTCTAAAAAATCTTGACTTAGAAAGAGTTAAAATAAAGGCATTTCAAATACCAAAGGGGTGTCTAATTTAATAAAAAATGAATGGTTTGATGGGGTAAATTGGAGTGGCCGGGCTCAAAGATAGCGCATAGGCACAGACTGACCGAAATGGAGAAAAAAAGCACACTTCCCAAATGTGGCATTTTAAATCCCAAACAACCTGACAAACCGATGCATGTGGGGTATCACTGCACTCAGGAGATGTTGCTGAACACACATTGGGGTGTTGTTTGATAGTGACGCATACCAGGAGCTATGAATTCATTCCTGAAGTAGGTGGTCGAATCTCATGCATAAAAGGGTTAAAATACCAGCATCTGAAATACCTTGGGGTGTCTAGTTTTCAAAAATATATGGTTTGATTGTGTTAATTGAATTTTCGAGCTTCAAAGATGGCCTACTTAGGACATGAGAGCAGTAGGACAATAAAGTTCCAAGTTGAAAAATGCGCACTCCCCAAATGTGGAATTTTAAATCCCAAACAACCCAACAAACCCATCAGGAGATGTTGCTGAACACATATGTGGGTGTTGTTCGATAGTGACGCATACCAGGAGCTATGAATTAATGAAGTATAATTTGTGTGAAAAAAATATAACAAAAAATACTACACTTGCGCATTCGTCTTCGGGCGAACATGAAAACGAGCACGAAGAGGCCGTTTTTTTGTTCGTTCCGAAGACACGCCGAAGAGAATAGAGTGCCGGAGAAGGAGAAGACGAAGACTCACAACCACGAAGAATCGAAGATTCTTCGTGATCGTCTTCGTTTTTGCCGCGCAGCCGCCAAAATTTCAAACAGGAGTGAGCTGATCTCGTCTGTCCAATCAGCTCACTCTTGTGACGTCACGCTAAGGGTCTCGTCCAATGCCTGTGCTGCTGTTTTTTGAATTCTGAAGGCGCCTTTATAAGACCAGAGCTTGCCTGAGAGATCCATTCATTTTTCGCTGTGACTGCTTTGGCAACACTCCTGTGCTGCATCCGAGCGTTACAGAGAGATTGTTCTGTTCTGTGTGAGACTGGTAAGCCTTAGCCTGCCATTTCTCACAGTGTACTTCATCCTCACTTCAGTGCTACTTAATATAATTAATAATAATAATTTGATTAATTTAATTTTTATTTAATTTGTCATCAACTGTAGTGTAAGTGCTGTTGAGTTGACAGTGCACCCAGTGTCTCAGTGGCACTGGGGTGCCCTTTGCCCTGGGCTGGCACTAGTGCCTACTGCCTGTCCTGCTTAAATAAATTAAATAGAATTTATAAATAATAATTTAATAGAGTCTATAATTTAATAGTTCATTATAATATTATATATATATATATATATATATATTTGTCAGTCATATATATATATATACTATAGTATACTAGTGTAGAGTGTACTGTAGACATTCATCTACTAGTGTCTAATTTAAAATCAGTAATATTAATTAATATAATAATTGAATTCATTATAAAATTATATATATATTTGTCAGTTATAGTTAGTAATAGTATACTAGTGTAGAGTGTACTGTAGACATTCAAGACATCTACTAGTGTCTAATCTAAAATCAGTAATATCAATAATTCTATAATTCTTTCTTATCTTAATAGTTAATTAAATTAGCTATAAATAAAAGTAATAATATTAATTAATTACTACTAGCGTATAGTTCAGCTAATCTTATTAGTACTGGTGCTGCAGCTCTATAGTTTGTGCTTTGTTTTAGCAACAGCAAGAGACCAAGTCAATTTTTCTTAATTAATAATCTTTCATTTTATTTCATTTGTTTTGCTCACCTCAGTCCATCAGTGAAGTGAACTTGTTGGGCTAGTGAGTGCAGCCGCATAAGTGCTGTGTTTTTTTTTGATCAGCAAGCAGTGACGTTAACTGTTTTGCAAAGATTTTCTCATTTATTTTACATTTTATTTCAATTTTATTAAAAGTACCCTTAGTGTTTTGCTCACCTCAGTCCATCAGTGAAGTGAACTTGTTGGGCTAGTGAGTGCAGCCGCATTAGTGCTGTGTGTTTTTGTTCAGCAAGCAGTGAAGCTAACTGTTTTGCTGTGACATTTTATTTTATTTCTAATTCTTTTCAAGAAAAATTGACTGTGACGAGCTGTACTAAGCAAAGCTTCAAGCTACTAGCTGTAGTACTAAAATAATTCTAATCTTCTTTAATCTTAATCTATATATAATCTAAATATATAAATAATATATAACAATATAAATTCTAATTCATAATCTATAATATAAGTAATTCTAATTCTAAATTCTAATTCATAATCTATATTCTTCTATCTATAATATATAATATATAAGTAAATTATTTCTAATCTATTAATATTATATAACTTAATATTAATTAATAAATCATACTGAATCTGATTTAACCTCACTTTAGCTTAGTGGGTTTGAGAGCGTCTGCCTAGAGGTAGACTTATAGTAAGGAAATATAGCTTTAGGCTAGCATAGTAGTAGGCTAAGCTCTTAGGCCCGTGTCAATTCAAATTAAAAATAAAATACTGCTAGTTATTAAATAGTTAATCTTGAGTTAATAATTTAAATAACTTTAGCACTTTGCCAGATTGCACACAACAGCACAGTGCAGTAGTGCATAGTTTTACTTTTTAAGCAGTAGCACTGAAGAGAACTTCCTCTAATTTTTTTGTCTTTAATTCGTTTTTCCTATTTTTTATTTTTTTATAGTTTTTTAAACACTACACTACACAAAATTTTAAATGGATCCTCCTTTTGGGACTAAGGAGGGACAAGCTCCATCTACCACCACCATCAGCACCACCACCAGTTCTAAGATGCAGCCTTTGCGTCAGTCTAGTCGGCCAAGTAGGCCAAGCTCTCGCTTATCATTTGGGGAAGCATTGCTTGAAGGATCATCAAGTAAAGGAAAGGCCCACAAGCTCTATGGTTTTTTACGGAAAGCCTAAAGCACCAGAAGCACGTTCAAAGTTAAAGGGTAGCACAAGTAGTACCAGCCCAGTGACTAAAAAGAAGTGCCTTTTGCCCCAAGCAGCATCTTCCCCATCCACAAGCAGCATGCAAGGTACCAAGCAGAGCCAAATTAGCAGCAAGACTCAGAGGGGTCCCAAACAAAAGCGATCTCATTCCTTTGTAGGGAAAACCACCACCACCACCCCCACCGCCTCTACCACCACTAGTGCTGCGCCTACTGTTCCCACTGGTACCGCCACGCCATGTCCTCCTAGTACCTCTAGCAAGCCACCAAGTCCTTACAAAATTTTTGTAAAGACAGTTAGAGAGAGGGCTACACATAGTGGGACTCCACCTAGCGAGGTAGCAGAGGAGCCTGAGACTGAGAGGCCAAGTGCAGAGTCTATTCTTCCTGCTCGCACTACTACTAGTCACGAGTCTCACGACGATATCAGTCTTAGCTCCAGCCTAGCAGGAATTCCATTCGATCTGGCTAATGAAGAGCTAGACTATGAGCCAGAGGAAGTAGAGGAGATGAGTGGTCAGGAATCAGATTCCTCAGGGAGCAGTGTCCAAATGACTAGTGCACAATTTTCCCCTGAGCCTCCACCTTCTACGCTACGATCATCACCATCACCACCACCACCAGCAGCAGCAGCAGCAAAACCTAGCAAATCTAAAGCATTTAGCAGTCCCACTATGGCCAGTACTGTTACCACCAGTCCCACCATCACTAGTTCTGCCTCTGTTCATCCACCCCGAGCAGTAGGAGCAGCACCCAAGGCACACTCCAAGGCTATGCGCGCCCCAATTTGGGAGCACTTTGAAAATGTTGAAGAAGGGCGCTATGGAAAGTGCAAACATTGTGGGAAGCTAATAAGCAAAGGGAAAGTGTCTGGCCATTTTACCAGTGCTAGCATGAAGCATCACCTCAGCACTCAACACAACGCTGTGCTATTGGGGAAAGATGCAGAAGTAAAACTTAGTGCAGGCAGCATAGCTGGTGGCCGTGGAAAAACCCCAACAGCTTCTTCTTCTGAGCCAATAGCAGCAGCAGCAGCAGCAGCAGCAGCTAGTGCTGGCAGCCAGAGACCAAGGCAGGTTGGAGCACTGCATGTCCAGCCCACCCTGGAACAATTTGTGGCATTCCAATCCAAAAGGTCAATGCCCAAACAGCAGGCCAATAAAATAACGCGACTGATTGGTCAGTTCATTGCTGTTGGAGGGGCATCCTTCTCTATGATCGAAGGGGAGCCTTTCAAACAATTGATGGCGGCTGTGGCTCCACAATATACAGTTCCGTCACGTTCCACTTTCAGCAGGAACATTGTCCCCTCATTGTATCGGTCCTGTGTTGCAGCAGTGAAAGAGGAGCTTTCCAAGGCTGCTGGTCAGTGTGTTCATTTCACTACAGATTTGTGGAGTGCACCTAGCGGCCAGCATGCCTTTCTTTCTTTGACAGCACACTGGTGGCAGCCCGGTGTGTCTAAGGAAGCTGCTGCAGCAGGCTACCGATCTTTCCTTCTCCATGCAGAAGTGATGGATGAAAAGCACACTTCCCAAAATATTCTGCATGCAATGAGGAAAATGTTTAGCCTTTGGGTGGGAGCAGAGGCGGGCACCAATGTTGAAGTTGGTTTTGTGGTAACTGACGGAGGTGCCAATATGGTGAAAGCGCTGCGAGATGGTCATATTGTTGGTGTGCGCTGTGCAGCCCACATCATCCATCTTGTAGTGAAGGCAGCAATGTCAGAAGGAACTAATGTGGCAGCAGTAGTTCTGTCCCGCTGCAGAAAGATCGCTGGGCACTTTCACCATAGTGTTAAGGCTAGCCAACTTTTGAGGGAAGAGCAAGAGAGGTCAGGTCTTCCCGTACACTGCCTACGCCAGGATGTCAGTACACGGTGGAACTCCACGTTAGACATGCTGGAGAGGATTTTGGAGCAGCAGAGGGCAATCCATAATCTTGCCTCAGAGCACAATATTGGGATTACCTCTCCATTGAATAGGGAGGATTGGACAGTGATCGCCCAGCTAATGGCAGTCCTTAAACCATTCAGGGATGCCACAGAAAATTTAAGATCAAACACTGCCAGTCTGGCCCAGGTAATCCCAGTGTTCTCCCATCTAGGCAGCAAGATGGATGTGTTCCTTGGAAACCGTGAGGCTGTTCAAGGTGGCACTCTACATCCTGACGTAGCAGCCATTAGCCAGGAAGCTGAAGGATCTGCTAAAAGTACACCTTCGCAAACGAATGGAAGACAGTCCCGAAATGATGCTAGCGTGCCTTTGCGATCCAAGAATTAAGGGAAAGCTAGCTTTGAAATTTAATGTTCTCAGTAGCTACCGGGAGCAATTGGTCAACAAGGTGCGTGACTGGCAACGTAAAATGGGAATGCTGTCCGAGGATAGAGAGAGGTGCAGGAGGAGGAAGAGATGATGTGGTCTGCTACTCCTAGCAGCAGCATCAGCAGCAGTGCCACAAGCAGCACAACACAGCTGAGTGGAGCAGCTGCGTTTTGGGAAGAGGCACTTGGGAGTATAGTTGGACCATCTGACAGAGCTAGCAGCAGAAAGGAGAGTAGTGCTGCTGAAATGGTCAAACTTTACCTCTGTGAAGTTCCTTCTGCGCCTAATGTTGATCCTCTTAGCTACTGGGATGAAAAGAAGAGTGTGTGGCCTGCACTCTCATGGGTTGCGCAGCAGCTACTATCATGTCCGCCAACCACTGTTCAAAGTGAGTGCGTGTTTTCTATGACTGGAAACATACTGAGTCCACAGCGCTCACGCATGGCACCTCACCATGGTGAGTGGGTCGCCAATTGCCCACTCATTCGCCTTTCCCATTTTTCAATGCTGCTGCTGGTGGTGGTTGTGGTGGTGGTTGTGGTGGTGCCAGCATCTCTTCTGTGCCAGTTCGCTTCCTGGCTAGAGTCATGCCCAAAATGTCCCTAATGGTAAGGGCAGTTTCTCCCCCCTGGCTGCGTCTGTTTGCGGTGTGGCAACGCCTGCTACCTCCGCCGGAGTGGCCAGCTTACGCTAGGGCCTAGTGTCTGAGCTCTGGAAGTCTGCTGCCAAACGTCTAAGACTGACAGTGTTTGGGTGCTTTGCCCTGGGGTGAAACAGGTGAGTGGGTCGCCAATTGCCCACTCATTCGCCTTTCCCATTTTTCACTGCTGCTGCTGGTGGTGGTTGTGGTGGTGGTGCCAGCATCTCTTCCGTGCCAGTTTGCTTCCTGGCTAGAGTCATGCCCAAAATGTCCCTAACGGTAAGGGCAGTTTCTCCCCCCTGGCTGCCTCTGTCTGCGGTGTGGCAACGCCTGCTACCTCCGCCGGAGTGGCCAGCTTACGCTAGGGCCTAGTGTCTGAGCTCTGGAAGTCTGCTGCCAAACGTCTAAGACTGACAGTGTTTGGGTGCTTTGCCCTGGGGTGAAACAGGTGAGTGGGTCGCCAATTGCCCACTCATTCGCCTTTCCCATTTTTCAATGCTGCTGCTAGTGGTGGTTGTGGTGGTGCCAGCATCTCTTCTGTGCCAGTTCGCTTCCTGGCTAGAGTCATGCCCAAAATGTCCCTAATGGTAAGGGCAGTTTCTCCCCCCTGGCTGCGTCTGTTTGCAGTGTGGCAATGCCTGCTACCTCCGCCGGTGTAGCCAATTTACGCTAGGGCCTTGTGTCTGAGTTCTGGAAGTCCACTCCCAAACGCCAAGGACTGACAGTCTATGGATGCTTTGCCCTGGGGTGAAACAGGTGAGCGGGTCGTCAATTGCCCACTCATTCACCTTTTTCCGTTTCCAACGCTGCTGCTGGTGGTGGTGCCAGTATCTTTTGCCAGTTCGCTTCCTGGCTGAAATCATGCCTCAAATGTCCCTAATGGAGAGGGTAGTTTCTCCCCCTGGTTGCACTTGCTGCGGTGTGGCAATGCCTGCTACCTCCGCCGGTGTAGACAATTTACGCTAGGGCCTAGTGTCTGAGTTCTGGAAGTCCACTCCCAAACGCCAAGGACTGACAGTCTATGGATGCTTTGCCCTGGGGTGAAACAGGTGAGCGGGTCGTTAATTGCCCACTCATTCACCTTTTTCCGTTTCCAACGCTGCTGCTGGTGGTGGTGCCAGTATCTTTTGCCAGTTCGCTTCCTGGCTGAAATCATGCCTCAAATGTCCCTAATGGAGAGGGTAGTTTCTCCCCCTGGTTGCACTTGCTGCGGTGTGGCAATGCCTGCTACCTCCGCCGGTGTAGCCTGTGACGGAAGCCTCCATCACTGGGGCCACTGGAGAGGCCTGACTGCCAGCCTCCTCCCTATTGACTATGGGCCCTGGGTTTGTAGAGACTTCTGTGGCTACCCCCAGCAGTATCATCTCATCACTGGCTGAGGGGATTATCTCCAGCAGACAGTCAGGATCTGCCACCAGGGAGTGACCACCATTCTTTGATGTTTAATGTTGTATAAATCAGTCTCCCCCCTATTGTATTGTTAATCCCGTTACTGCCCCTGTTGTCTCTGGGAGGCAGATTAAGGGGGCGGTTTGTGTCCCAATATCTTGTTTTATGTTAATGTGTGTTTGCTGGATATATCCAGCTCTGTGTGTCCAAAATAAATCAGTCTTCGTTTGGTTTTACCCTACACTGAGTCTCGGCGAGTGACTGGGGAACCGGGGAAAGTGTGTTGTCCCAGGCTAAGGGAGCACAAGACAGCGGAGGTAGTCGGTCGGACTAGCCAGCTCCGTGACATTGGTGGCAGATCCTGGCTGTCTGCTGGAGATAATCCCCTCAGCCAATGATGAGATGATACTGCTGGGGGTAGCCACAGAAGTCTTTACAAACCCAGGGCCCATAGTCAATAGGGAGGAGGCTTCCTGGCTAGTGTCATGCCTTAAATGTCCCTAATGGAGAGGGTAGTTTCTCCCCCCTGGCTGCGTCTGTTTGCGGTGTGGCAACGCCTGCTACCTCCGCCGGTGTAGCCATCTTACGCTAGGGCCTTGTGTCTGAGTTCTGGAAGTCCGCTCCCAAACGCCAAGGACTGACAGTGTTTGGATGCTTTGCCCTGGGGTGAAACAGGTGAGTGGGTCGCCAATTGCCCACTCATTCGCCTTTCCCAATTCTGCTGCTGCTGCTGGTGGTGCCAGCGTCTCTTCAATGCCAGTTCGCTTCCTGGCTGGTGTCATGCCTCAAATGTCCCTAATGGTAAGGGCAGTTTCTCCCCCCTGGTTGCACTTGCTGCGGTGTGGCAACGCATGCTACCTCCACCAGTGTAGCCAGCTTACGCTAGGGCCTAGTGTCTGAGCTCTGGAAGTCTGCTGCCAAACATCTAAGACTGACAGTGTTTGGGTGCTTTGCCCTGGGGTGAAACAGGTGAGTGGGTCGCCAATTGCCCACTCATTCGCCTTTCCCATTTTTCAATGCTGCTGCTGGTGGTGGTTGTGGTGGTGCCAGCATCTCTTCTGTGCCAGTTCGCTTCCTGGCTAGAGTCATGCCCAAAATGTCCCTAATGGTAAGGGCAGTTTCTCCCCCCTGGCTGCGTCTGTTTGCAGTGTGGCAACGCCTGCTACCTCCGCCGGAGTAGCCAGCTTACGCTAGGGCCTAGTGTCTGAGCTCTGGAAGTCTGCTGCCAAACGTCTAAGACTGACAGTGTTTGGGTGCTTTGTCCTGGGGTGAAACAGGTGAGTGGGTCGCCAATTGCCCACTCATTCGCCTTTCCCATTTTTCACTGCTGCTGCTGGTGGTGGTTGTGGTGGTGGTGCCAGCATCTCTTCCGTGCCAGTTTGCTTCCTGGCTAGAGTCATGCCCAAAATGTCCCTAACGGTAAGGGCAGTTTCTCCCCCCTGGCTGCCTCTGTCTGCGGTGTGGCAACGCCTGCTACCTCCGCCAGAGTGGCCAGCTTACGCTAGGGCCTAGTGTCTGAGCTCTGGAAGCCTGCTGCCAAACGTCTAAGACTGACAGTGTTTGGGTGCTTTGCCCTGGGGTGAAACAGGTGAGTGGGTCGCCAATTGCCCACTCATTCGCCTTTCCCATTTTTCACTGCCGCTGCTGGTGGTGGTTGTGGTGGTGGTGCCAGCATCTCTTCCGTGCCAGTTTGCTTCCTGGCTAGAGTCATGCCCAAAATGTCCCTAATGGTAAGGGCAGTTTCTCCCCCCTGGCTGCGTCTGTTTGCGGTGTGGCAACGCCTGCTACCTCCGCCGGAGTGGCCAGCTTACGCTAGGGCCTAGTGTCTGAGCTCTGGAAGTCTGCTGCCAAACGTCTAAGACTGACAGTGTTTGGGTGCTTTGCCCTGGGGTGAAACAGGTGAGTGGGTCGCCAATTGCCCACTCATTCGCCTTTCCCATTTTTCAATGCTGCTGCTGGTGGTGGTGGTGGTGGTTGTGGTGGTGCCAGCATCTCTTCTGTGCCAGTTCGCTTCCTGGCTAGAGTCATGCCCAAAATGTCCCTAATGGTAAGGGCAGTTTCTCCCCCCTGGCTGTGTCTGTTTGCGGTGTGGCAACGCCTGCTACCTCCGCCGGAGTGGCCAGCTTACGCTAGGGCCTTGTGTCTGAGCTCTGGAAGTCCGCTGCCAAACGTCTAGGACTGACAGTGTTTGGATGCTTTGCTCTGGGGTGAAACAGGTGAGTGGGTCGCCAATTGCCCACTCATTCGTCTTTTCCATTTCCTTTTCCATTTCCATTTCATTATTTTCCTTCTGATACACAACCAACCAACCAAACATAACACAATAACACAAATAACACAGTGACATAATACATAACACATATAACACACAGTGACAACACACATAACACATACACGTACAATGCACAAATCACAAGGACCTTTCCTCTTGTTATTTGTCCTGGCCTTCACTTCTACACTCACTAGCATTAACGCTATAACTCACACTTCATACTATAACATTTTTCCATCCACATACCTGCCAACAGACCCAACTTTTTCAGGGACAGTCCTGCTTTTTTCCAGTCCTGTCCCATCTAATTTAGCTATCTAGGTATGCAAATACACGTTGGTAGTTATAGCTCGGTAGGTAGCACTAGTATAAACATTAAATAAATATAATAAAGTACTAAATAATAAATCTAACTTTAAAATACATTTAAATAAACCCCTTAATTTTTTAAAACCCATTAAAATGAAAATTAAATTATTATTTAGACATAATACATCTTTAACCAAACCAGTGCACTGCTACTAATCTTAAACATAACCGTACATTAACCCTAAGCTATTTTTTAGTTCTTGTCCAACATTTTTCCATCCGCATACCTGCCAACACACCTAAGATTTTGGTGGACAGTCCTGCTTTTTTCCAGTCCTGTCCAGTAAAAGTTGGGTTGTTGCAAAGTATGCCATTGTGAATAGGTAGCAAATGTTAGGCATGTATTACAAGTGGTCCAAAATCAATTTAAAAATGTAAAATAATCCCTATTCTTTTATTAAACATCTATGGATGTGTGACTGTGTATGATAAACGGAGGCCAAGTTCCTTGGAGCATTTGTCTCTAGGTCATTTTGTGTACAGTACACCTCAGTACGTGTGTGCAACTCTATTGGTCGTTTCGGCAGGGGGCTGGCCTGCCATCAACGAATGAAGTGCGTTCTGCAATTCACTTGTTGATGCCAGACCAGCCCCCTGCCGAAACGACCAATAGAGTTGCACACACGTTCCTTCACGGCAGCTGCTGCTGCTCCGATGTGTTGTTAACCCCGTATTAACCCCTGCTAGGCAACCGGGAAGGAAACGAAGATTAAACGAGCACGAAGAATGTCCGCGAATATTCGCCCGAAGAGAAGACAGGAACGGGCGAATATTCGCGGAATACGAAGGTTTTTTTCCCCCCGAAGACGAGCACGAAGACGAACACGAAGAGCCCCCTGGTGCCCAAGTCTAAAAAATACTACCACAAACTTTGGCAAAGACTGGTGGTAGAATATCATGCATGAAACAGGTTAAATACCAGCATTTGAAATACCTTGGGGTGTCTTCTTTTCAAGAATATATGGTTTGATGGGATAAATTGAAGTAGCCGGCTTCAAAGATATTCCAAAGAGGAGATAGAGGCAGAATGACCAAATGCTAAAAGTCTGTGTTGAAAACCAGAATTATGCATGTCCCAAAAGTAGCCTTTTACCAGCCAAACAATCTGACAAACCTATGCAGGTGGGGTATCACATACTCGGGAGATGTTGCTGAACACATATTGGGGTGTTGTTTGACAGTGACATATACCAGGACCTGTATATTTATAACTAAATTAAAATTTGTGAGAAAACAAAATTAAAAGAAAATTACCAATACAAAGTTTGACAAAGTGTGGTTGTATAATTAGTGCATGGGGTGTCTAGTTTTCAAAAATATATGGTTTGATGGGGATAAATTCTAAACTCAGGACAAATATTAGAATCTATTTAGCTAGTTTTTTTACTTCCTTTTGTAGGTGTGTAAAATATTTTTCAAATAAAAGTCATAAAAGGTGTTTTTTTTTCAAATTTTCACCATGTTTTTGTCACGATCAATATGTGAGCTGATAATCGAGAGGGTTCCTAATAGCTGAAACCAATCCAACACGGGAAAATCCAGGCGAAGTAAAATAGGGCACGAGCAGAGGCAGAGTCAAAATACGAAGCAAGGGTTAAAGGCAGGCAGCAAGTGGTCAATAGTCGATAAAAACGGAAAGAGGGTCTGGTACACAAAGGGTCAATAAACAGAGAACGCTTCAGTATAGGAATCCAACTTCAACTGATACTTCAGCAAAGGTTACTGGGACTGAGGCGGCTAAATACGTTCAAATTTGGCGCCAATATGACGTCAACTAGAGACAGACGCGTCTCCTTGGCAACGGAGCGAGCTCCCTTTCCCTCCTGTTAACCTTCGGCTGCAGCTGCGGGGGCGTGTAGCTGGAGAGGCCCTGCTTGCTGCCGTGTCAGCAAGCCGGGAGGGAGCAGAGAATGCTGACAAGCGCTTCGAGGGTGCATATTGCTGTGCGAGATGTGTGCGGGTTGCTCATTTGGAAGCACAAATCCTGAGTCTAGAGGAGCAACTGGCAACACTGAGATCTATTGACAACTTGGAGAGGAGTCTGCTGCTCACTGAGCAAGCTCTCTCGGGGGTAGAGGTGGGGGAGGATAGCGGGATGGAGGTACAGGACAGTCAGGCAGCTAGCTGGGTTACAGTTAGAAGGCGGGGTAGGGGGAAAAGCGCCAGGGAGGCTAGTCCTGATCTAGCACACCCCAACAAGTTTGCCCGGTTGGCAGATGAGGGGGATGTTAGTTCATAGTTAGCAGTACTGCAGCAAGTCACTGCCTCTGACCACCAGAGGGGTGTCTGCTCCAGTAAGGAGGGAAGGAGGAGCGCAGGGCAGGCCAGACAGGTGCTGGTAGTGGGGGACTCAATTATTAGGGGGACAGACAGGGCGATCTGTCACAAAGACCGGGATCGCCGAACAGTGTGTTGTCTGCCTGGCGCTCGAGTTCGGCACATCGCGGATCGGGTTGACAGATTACTGGGAGGGGCTGGAGAAGACCCAGCAGTCATGGTGCACATTGGCACCAATGACAAAGTGAGAGGTAGGCGGAGTGTCCTTAAAAATGATTTCAGGGACTTAGGTAGCAAGCTTAAGGCAAGGACCTCCAAGGTAGTATTTTCTGAAATATTACCTGTACCACGTGCCACACCAGAGAGGCAGCGGGAGATTAGGGAGCTAAACAAGTGGCTCAGAGGCTGGTGTAGGAAGGAGGGGTTTGGGTTCATGGAGAACTGGGCCGACTTCTCTGTCGGATACAGGCTCTACGGTAGGGACGGGCTGCACCTCAATGGGGAGGGTGTAGCTGTGCTCGGGGAGAAAATGGCCAGAAGGGTGGAGGAGTGTTTAAACTAGGTAAAGGGGGGGAGGGAAACTACAATATAGAAGGGGAAGATAGTGTAGATAGAAAGCTGGGGCTTATAAATGTACCTGGGGGTGGAGCGGAGGGAGGGGTTAGAATAGTCAATAGGGATAGGTGTTACACCTACCTGTCCGGCCGGGGTCCCACGGCGTTCCTCGCGCACGTCCCCCTCGTGTACTGACGTGCGCTCTACACGCACACGAGGGGGCGTGCGTATAGAGCAGGCACGCCTCCCGGTCAATGACGGTTCTGTTCGGGCTGCCGCAGCATATCAGCGGCGATCGGAGAAACGATCCGCCGCTACATGCTCGCGGCACCCGACCAGTACCTCTTCTGCCTGTGTGGCACTGCCACGTCACTCGCGGCGGCAACACAGGCAGAGAGGACCTCGTAGTTAACCGCCGCGGGCATGCCGGCGGCGATCAAGAGGTTGATCGCCGCTGCATGTCCACGGAGGTTGTTTTACCTCCCCTGCCTGTGTGGCCCCTCCGCGTCTTTCACGGAGGTAACACAGGCAGGAAGTTTTGTTTTGTTGTTGCCATCGCGACGACGCTATTGCGCCGGTCGCGATGACGTCATCTCACCTGCTCTCCCGCCATTGGCTCGATTTAAACCTTCCTGTTCCTTGTTTCATTGCCCGTTCAACGAGTCCATGTTAATGTTCTCTGGGTGCTCTTGCGAATTGATTGATCTCCACGTGTACCAGACCTCGGCTTTGTTATTTGACCTTGATCCTGCGCTGCCCGTCCCGACCTCGGCTTTGTTATTTGACCTTGATCCTGTGCTGCCTGCCCCGACCCCGGCTATTGCATTGACCACGCTCCTGTGCTGCCTGTCTCGATCCCGGCTTGTCTATCGGATATTCTCGCCATCTCTGCATCGTGGGTCCATCACCTGTGGTGCCTGATTCCGTAACAATAGGCTTCATAGGGAAAAAAACCATACACCTCTAAATTGTATGCTTACTAATGCCAGAAGTCTGACCAATAAAACTGACGAACTGGAGTTAATAATGTCTGAAGAAAACTATGACACAGTGGGTATAACAGAGACATGGTTGGATGATAGCTATGACTGGGTGGTTAACATACAGGGTTATAGTCTATTCAGGAAGGATCGAAAAAAATGAAAAGGGGGAGGAGTTTGCCTTTATGTAATGTCCAGCCTAAAGGCCACACTGCGGGAGAATATATGTGAGGGAAATGATAATGTGGAGTCATTATGGGTAGAAATATATGGAAAGAAAAATAATAAAATACTGATCAGGGTTTGCTATAAGCCACCAAATATAATGGAAGCAGCAGAAGATCAATTATTAAAGCAAATAAACAAGGCAGCAAATCACAATGAGGTGGTTATTATGGGGGACTTTAACTATCCCGACATAAACTGGGAAACAGAGACCTGTATAAAGGAAACCGGTTTCTGACTATAAGTAAGGATAATTATCTGTCCCAAATGGTACAGGACCCGACCAGAGGGGGCGCCCTACTGGACTTAATATTAACCAACAGGCCTGACAGAGTAACTAATGTGCAGGTCAGGAGGCATCTAGGAAATAGTGATCACAATATGATACATTATAACTTGTCCTTCAATAAGGGAACTCTTAGAGGAGCCACAAGAACTATGAACTTTAGGAAGGCAAAGTTTGATCAACTAAAAGAAGCCCTTAACACTGTAAATTGGGAAAATGTCCTCAAAAACAAGAGTACAGACACTCAATGGGAGATTTTTAAGGATATCTTAAATTCTCACTGTGAAAGGTACATACCGTATGGCAATAAAAGAGTCAGGAACAAGAGAAAACCAATGTGGATAACTAAAAATGTAAAGGGGGTAATAAATGGCAAAAAAAAGGCATTTAAGCTACTAAAACAGGAAGGCAGTGAGGAAGCACTAAAAAGCTATCGGGAAAAAAATAAAATATGTAAAAATCAGATAAAAGCAGCAAAAGTGGAGACAGAAAGACTCATTGCCAAAGAGAGTAAGACAAACCCCAAAATGTTCTTTAACTATAGAAATAGTAAAAAGGTTAAAAATGAAAGCGTTGGCCCCTTAAAAAGTAATGAGGGAGAAGTTATAGACGGGGATCAGGAAAAAGCTAATCTATTAAATATATTCTTCTCTGCTGTATTCACAGAGGAAAATGAAATGCCAGGTAATATACAGCAGGATGAGATAACTGCCCCAGTACATGTCGCCTGTCTAACCCAGGAAGAAGTGCAGTGCCGCCTAAAAAAAATCAAAATAGACAAATCACCAGGTCCAGATGGCATTCACCCCCGCGTTCTAAGGGAGTTAAGTAATGTAATAGACAGACCCCTATTTCTAATATTCAAGGACTCTATAGTGACAGGGTCTGTTCCCCAGGACTGGCGCATAGCAAATGTTGTGCCAGTATTCAAAAAGGGGACAAAAAGTGACCCGGGGAATTATAGGCCTGTTAGTTTAACTTCTGTTGTGTGTAAACTGTTTGAGGGTTTCCTAAGAGATGCTATTTTGGAGTATCTCAATGAAAATAAGTGTATGACTCCATATCAGCATGGGTTTACAAGGGATCGGTCCTGTCAAACTAACCTGATCAGCTTTTATGAGGAGGTGAGCTCAAGACTGGATCGGGGTGAATCGCTGGATGTCGTATATCTTGATTTTTCCAAAGCATTTGATACGGTGCCACATAAAAGGCTGGTACATAAAATGAGAATGCTTGGGCTGGGAGAGAATGTGTGTATGTGGGTAAGTAACTGGCTCAGTGATAGGAAACAGAGGGTGGTTATTAATGGTACATACTCTGAGTGGGTTACTGTTGCTAGTGGGGTACCACAGGGGTCAGTTTTGGGTCCTATTCTTTTTAATATATTTATTAATGACCTTGTAGAGGGATTGTATAGTAAAGTATCAATCTTTGCAGACGATACTAAGCTCTGTAACGTGGTTAACACAATAGAGGACAGTGCACAATTACAAATGGATCTGCATAGGTTGGAGGCTTTGGCTGGGATGTGGCAGATGAGGTTCAACACAGATAAATGTAAGGTTATGCACATGGGGAAGAAAAATCCAGGCTGGGAATATGTATTAAATGGGAAAACACTGGGGACGACTGACATTGAAAAGGACTTAGGAGTTTTAGTTAACAGTAAATTTACCTGTAGCGACCAGTGTCAGGCAGCTGCTGCTAAGGCAAATAAAATCATGGGGTGCATCAAAAGGGGCATAGATGCCCACGACAAGGAAATAATTCTACCACTGTACAAGTCACTAGTCAGACCACACATGGAATACTGTGTACAGTACTGGGCACCAGTGTACAAGAAAGATATAGTGGAGCTGGAGAGGGTTCAAAGACGGGCAACCAGAGTAATAAGGGCAATGGGAGGACTACAGTACCCAGAAAGATTATCAGAATTAGGGTTATTTAGTTTGGAAAAAAGACAGTTTAGGGGGGATTTAATAACTATGTATAAATATATAAGGGGACAGTAGAGAGATCACTCCCAGGACCTATTTATACCCAGGACTGTATCTATAACAAGGGGACATCCTCTACGGTTGGAGGAAAGAAGGTTTCTACACCAGCACAGACGGGGGTTCTTTACAGTAAGAGCGGTGAGATTATGGAACTCTCTGCCAGAGGAAGTGGTAATGGTAAACTCAATAAAAGAGTTCAAAAGGAGCCTGGACGTGTTTCTTGAAAGCAATAATATTACAAGTTATGGATATTAGATTAATAGGGACAGAACGTTGATCCAGGGATTTATTCTGATTGCCATATTTGGAGTCGGGAAGGAATTTTCCCCCTGGTATGGGGCAATTGGCATCTGCTTCATAAGGGTTTTTTTGCCTTCCTCTGGATCAACACAGTAGGGACACAATATGTATATAGGTTGAACTTGATCGACTTTGGTCTTTTTTCAACCTTATGAACTATGTTACTAAGATGAGAATTAACAGACTAAGACAAACAGATACATTAGATGGAGAGGGTCAGTAGTATACACCAACCAAGGGTAACCCATAAGGTATTTCCTGAAGGCAGAGGTCACCCGAGGGTATAAGAGCACGTTTCAGGTCTTGTTGTACTGGTTTGCCGCATGGCTGACCATGCGGTGAAGACGCCGGACGGGCAGAACATAATAAGACTATAATTTAAGGGGGTCTGTCAAGCCTGACAGCGCGCTCCAGCTCATAAGAAACCCCTTACCAACGAAGGCCCCTCACGCTCATCCAACGGATTTGCACCTCCGGAAGAGGAAAAACCCAGCTGTCGACCAGAACGCCGAATCGCCACCCTACGTTCGGCCCAAAATACATATGAGTGGCCAACTATCCAGACTAAGCATGGCATGCAAACCAAAACAAATGAAATGAGAGCAAACATCAAACCAGGAAAAAAAAACTATGCTTCGTAACAGGAACACAAACAACAACTAAATTAGAAGATTATCAAGACAATACAGCGTTTTCTGGTTGGGATTTCTGGCTGTAGCAGTAACCGTGAGCCACAAGGCAATATCCTTGTGGTCCCAGCAGATGTTTTTCCGTATCAACATGTGCTGCCGAAACTGCTCATTGTATCGTAGCCATATAGATATGATAAGCTTCTTCGATGCCGTCCATATAGCAGAACAGGCCGGAGCAGTGTTCGGAAGTTTTTCCCCCAATAACACTTTCCAATATGGCAAACTTGGAGCCAGTTAGAGAACATATAAGAAATCTGACAGTAGAGGGGGCGGGGCTGGCGCCGAGGCAAGATGGCTGCTTGAACTTTCTACTCACCAACCGCGTGATGGGGAAATCCAACCGGTCTGCGGGCACTCCTAAGCCCCCGGGCACGCAGGAAAAACACCTGGCTCCCTCGGTTCGACCCTTTTTCCGCGGTTCACGCGACTCGGAGGCACGCGGCCATGCGTCCAAGATGGCGGCTTCCCCTTCCAGTCGGGCTAGTGAAAGCTCGGATGACGCATCTCTCGATCAGGACTTTGCATCTCACGACCTCTCTGCTGCTCCCCCCTCATGGCAGGAGGCGTTGAAAAACCTACCGACTAAAGCTGAATTGGTCACCGTGCTTGATACCGCACTGGACCAGGCCTTGCAGGGGGTTAGAGCGGATCTCGTGTCCATCAAGCAGGAGGTCCAACATATTGGCGATTGGGTAGCAGCGCTGGAGGAAGCAGTGGACACCTTATCCGCCATGTCGCGGGAACACTCGGACCTTTGTAAATCTCTACAGCGCCAGTTAGAAGATTTAGACAACCGGGGCCGACGCAACAATCTTCGAGTAAGGGGCATACCTGAAGCGGTTACGGCAGCTGACATCCGCTCAACGCTGTGCTCCCTTTTCAACAAAATATTACAACAGCCTAGTGACAGAGTGATACAATTTGACAGAGCCCACAGGGCGCTTCGCTCGAAGGGTCCTCCATCTGCACCGCCACGAGACGTGGTCTGCTGTTTTCATGACTATTCGGTTAAGGAAGCTGTCCTGAAGGCTTGCCGACATGCTGGAGACTTGATATACGAGGTTGAGCAAATATCTATTTTCCAGGATCTCTCCCCGATAACCCTACAAAAAAGACAGGCTCTTAAGCCCATTACGGCAGCATTGTGCGGCGCAAATATCCCGTATCAATGGGGTTTCCCATTTGTCCTAATCGCTCACAAGGATAACAATGTTTTCACACTTCGCCAACATGGCGACCTGGAAGCTTTTCTCGCAAACCTCGACTTACCTGGGATCTCGGTCCCGAACTGTGAACTTTCGCTACCGTCTCCGAAACCGCTATTGAAACCGTCCAGATCGTGGTCGACGCCGAAGAACCGCAGGAAGAGGATTCGTCATGCAGCCATGGCTGCGGAACAGACCGGCTGACGCCCTGGTGTTACATCGACCCCACGCGGTTAACATATTGTTCGTTACCTTTTTGTTCCGTAGACGGGGACGCGGTACCCCCGGTTTTTTTTGTTTTGTTTTTTTCTTCGGTATTTGAACCGTATAGGTTCCTTTTCCTACTTGCCTCCCCTGGCGTCCCCCCTCAGAGCCATTATGTCCTGTAGTGGACAGTGGTAATGGGGCGTCCGGGATGACATCCTTTTTTCAATGCACATAATCCATTTGTTCTATACTCTGTGCTGGTTTTTGTTATGGTTTGTTGTTCATTTTATTTGTCCCAGGGGGTCAGTGGTCCTGCAGTTCTCTGCGCTGAGTTCTCGTCCGCCTCCAAGTGTCCAGTGATACATTTAAATTGGTCTCTTTAAATATTAGAGGCCTTAATAAACCTCAGCAACGCTCTAAACTTCTTGCGTTTTTACATGCTTCTAAGTCACAGGTGGCCTTCGTGCAGGAAACTCATTATAATGCCGATAGGGAATTCCCACTTTTAAATAGACACTTCACACAATCATTTCTCTCTAGCTCTCCTTCCTCCAAGACAAAAGGGGTAGTCATCCTCTTACATAAGTCGATTCGATTTCAACTATTGGAGACATGGAAGGATGTCGAGGGCCGTGCTATTTTTGTTAAGGGGTATGTGGGTTCCCAAAAAATCACTCTAGCAAATATATACGCACCCAATAGCAACCACGCTCATTTTTTCATTTCCATCCTGAATAGGTTGGCTGACTTCCAGGAGGGTATCACCATTTTAGGCGGCGACTTTAATATGGTTTTTGACCCTAGGGTCGATACTTCTTCGGGGAGTTCTCACATTCCCTTCTCCGCAATACGGAAAGTACTTAAATATTTGAAACTGAACCAATTAATGGACGCATGGAGAACTCTTAATCCAGATGGGAGGGACTATACATATTTTTCCCCCAGTCACTGTAGATATTCTCGTATTGACACCTTCTTCATCTCCCATTTCCACTTGGCGGTCCTTCATTCGGCTAGAATAGGGATATCTTCTCTTAGCGACCATGCCCCAGTCTTTTTGACACTCAAGCTCACTGATATGCCTAAAACCAACTGGCATTGGAGACTGAATTAAAATTTGCTGAGTAATCCTCATCATATCTCCTAATTGTGGTCCCATATCACTCGCTACTTATCTTACACCTGATGTCCCCATCCCTGTAGTCTGGGAGGCTCATAAGGCTGTTATACGGGGTCACCTTATTAAGTTGGGTGCTTCCATTAAGCGAATGAATTCGGCTACTATTCTGGAGCTTACGCAACAAATAGCTCGCTTAGAGACCAGATATAAATTAACCTTGCTCCCCTCTCTTCAACTTGAGCTTACAGCACTTTGGACTCGTTTGGCTTCCCTTCTTGATACTAGGACAAAGCGCAACTTTTTGCTGGTGCGGCGAAAATTTTATGAGTTTGGTGATAAGCCGGGCAGGCTTTTGGCGAGGGCTTTGAGAGCAAAAAGGGCACAAACGTTCATTGCTCGCATTAGGGATCATACCAATCAGCTTCACTTCCACTCAGACAAGATAGCTGAATGCTTTAGACAGTATTATATGTCCTTATACAATCTGCCTCGCCCGGGGGCTCCCCACTCTGACTCGGATGCAGCCACCGTTGACTATTTATCAAAATTTATTACCCAAGTTTTGTCGTCCGACGCTAGGGAGCTCTTGGATAGCCCCATTTCCCTGGCTGAGGTTGCTGCAGCTGTTAAAAATTCCCCTGCGGGCAAAAGCCCTGGCCCGGATGGCTTTACGATCATGTATTATAAAAAATGCCTTCCCGTCCTGGGCCCACAGTTGGTTACTTACTTCAATGCTGTTGCCCAGGGCTCTAAATTTGACCCACACTCGTTAACCGCTCATGGTTCTTCCTAAGCCCGATAAGAATCTTGACTTGTGTAGCATTTATCACCCCATATCCCTGATCAATGTTGATTTGAAATTGTTCTCAAAAATCTTGGCGAATCGCCTCCAACCTTTCCTTCCCTTTCTCATACACTCTGATCAGGTGGGGTTTGTCCCCGGGCGGGAGGCAAGGGACAACACCATCAAAGTCATCAACATTATCTCCCATGCGCATAAATACAGGCTCCCGATGGTCCTTGCCTCTATGGACGCTGAGAAGGCATTTGACCGAGTAACCTGGCCCTTCTTGTTCAGGGTGTTAGATAAAATTGGCATTGGCAATTCTTACTTGACGTGTATCAAAGCTCTGTATGATGCCCCGACTGCGCGAGTGGCCCTCAATGGGATATTGTCTGACAAGTTTACCCTTTTGTTTCTACTAGTTTTAGAACCCTTTGCTAACGCTGTCCGGGCGCATCCAGATATTGGGGGGGTGCAGATAGGTTCAAGATCCCATGCGCTGTCGATGTTTGCGGATGATATCCTTTTAACTCTTTCCAACCCTGTCCGTTCTATCTCAGCAGTTCTGTCGGAGCTTGACAGGTTTCAGGCTCTATCGAACTACAAAATTAATCTTTCCAAATCGGAAATCATGGGTTTCCACCTCCCTCAGCCCATGGCCCAGCAGATTCGCGATAGGTTTCCTTTTAAGTGGAAGGACGATTGTATTAAATATCTCAGCGTAATGATTCCCTCTGACCTTTCCAAGTTATACAATTTGAATTTTGCACCCTTATTAAGCACTTTGGAGTCTGACCTCCGTAAATGGGCCTTCCCTCATATCTCTTGGTTTGGGAGAATGGGGGTTATTAAGATGAACCTCCTGCCCCGCTTTCTGTATTTATTCCAAACCTTGCCTATCAAGCTTCCACGGTCCTTTTTCCGGCGTTGCCATAGGGCCTTTCTACGTTATATTTGGAGAGGTAAGCCTTCACGTTTATCATTTTCCTACTTGACTAGGCAGAAGCTGCAGGGGGGCATGGGCCTCCCGAGCTTGGAACTCTACTGGAAGGCGGCCCATTTGCGCCGCATGGTAGAGTGGTCTGTTTTTCCCGCTAAGCAGTGGATATCGTTGGAGGAAACCTTTTTGACATGTCCAATTAATGCGTTGCCATGGTTCCGTGATCCATTGAGGTGTGTTTCGTACTCTGCTCACCCTCTCATTGTCCCCACCGTGAGAGTCTTTCGGACTGTTTTGAGGGACGGCTTGCTTTCTGGGCTCCCTGGCCCATTGCTCCCTCTGGAGGGGAACCCGGACTTCCCGCCGGGTCATTCACTGGGCGGCTTGAAAGCCTTCTTACCTCCTCAGGTGCGCCTTCTTCGCTTATGCCATGTAGTTAGTGGACGCGAGATTAAACCCTTGGGGGCGTTAGTTGGTCAGGGTTCTCTTACTTTTTCGCTCCAGTTTCTTTACCACCAACTTAGGCACTTTATCTTGTCCTCTGGGGCCTTGAATCTTGCTGATAGACCGCTTACGCCTCTGGAGAGGTATTGTCTCGAGCAGAAGGAACCTCCCCATTTATTGTCCAAACTGTACACGCTATTGTTGTCGCCGGAACCGCTGGCTAAACCCTACTACTTTTGCCTCTGGGAGAGGGACTTGAATTGTTCTTTCTCCTCGGAGGACTGGACGAAAATTCTTTCTATCACACACAAGGGCTCGGTCTCTAGCCGGATGCAGGAAACATCCTTTAAGATAATTACAAGATGGTATAAGGTCCCTTTGGATCTCCATAGGTTTTTACCCCAAGTGCCACCTACCTGTTGGAGATGTTGCACCCATCCAGGTTCCCTACTACACATTTGGTGGTCGTGCCCCGTTATTAGGCCCTTCTGGGATGCAGTCATAAAGGCCATACGTGACATAGCCAATCGCGACTTTCAGGCTTCTCCCGAGTCTGTTCTCCTCCACCACACTGATACTCCGCTTACGAGTTACAAACACTCTCTGACATTCCATTTGATTAACGCGGCTAACGCTATCATCCCTCGACACTGGAAGTCAGCCACCCCCCCAACGTTTACTGCTTGGGTCAACCAGGTTGAATTTGTTTACCAAATGGAAGTTCTGGTTTGGTCCGCCAAGGGTGCTGGGCATAAAATTGAGCTTAAATGGTTCCACTGGCGTACATACGTAGTGAACTTGAACAGGAACCCCCCTCCTGTTTCATTATAAGGCGATGTCTGCTACTCGTCCCTCGCGACATGCGGTTTAACAGGGGATTTCCCCTTGTACGCTTTCTCGTGCGGAGTAATTGATTGCTACTGATTATCGGAACCTATCCCTGGACCCTGGGACTGACATGTTTTTGTTATGTTATATTTTCTTTGTTATATGTTTTATTGTACATGCCGGGTACTCTTTCTCCTGTGCAATCTGTCCCATTTACGCCTATGGGACAGACGTGATTAACCCTTTGAAGAGCCTGACCTGGCCATGTTTCTGTCCTTCATTTAGCTCATGCGCTCTGTGAAGTGCCGTTAACTATTCATCTCACATACGTACCACCAGTACAGAGAGGGGAGTTTAATTCTTTCATTGCTTCCTCAACTGCTACCTCGCAGCTTTACGTTGCGATATTGTTACTGGTCTCTACCGTCTGAGGCGTGCTGCTGTACCTTGTGCGATGGATGTGTGTCTGGTTTGCATATGTTACTTTTGCCAGTGGTACGAGCTTCACTCTGACCACGTTGCGTATTTAGCTTGTACGCCGATGTGGATACTCTTGGTCTACCATAATGTCACTGTTATGTTTCTACCTGTATCAACACCACTGTGTAATGCGTTATTTTGACATATGTCCAACCGTACTGGATGTTCATTGTTATTTCTGTATATGACACTCTGTATTGTGTTTATCTTCCTAAACGTGCAATAAACAGAGAATTGAAAAAAAAAAAAAGAAATCTGACAGTAGTGCCTCTTTTCCACCTCCTCTTTCTTGCTCTCCTCAGCCTTGGCGCTTCTGTCAAGATTAACTTTTTCCAATGGGAGAAGGGAGACGATTTCTATGTACTGTTCTGTTTTGCAGCAGCAAAATCATCAAGAGCCAATTTCTCCTCAGGAAACAGACCAGAAGGTTGCTGTGATGTATCCTGATGTTCAAGTGACACTGCTACTGGAAACGCGAGCCCTTTGTGAGCATGTAGCCATCGCTGCCTCCCCAACGCCACTAGCATGATGGCCGCTTCCTGCTGTTTCCCGAAGGCGATTTGCTGACGTCATGGGTATCGATTAAAGTCTCTGATCACGTGACGGACATGAGATTGCGTCCGCCATGTTGGATTTTGCACTGCTGGAGACAGGAAGAACTACACAGCTGACAGACGAGGACTGCAAAAGGGTAGGTGGAACAACATCCAGAGACCATTCCTCTGCATCTGATTGTAACATTTCACCCTTCGCTGTCTGGAATTGTGTGGACCCTGTGCTGCTCATTTTTGTTTCCAACCACTAGTGGCTGCCCTTGCCACTCTGAACCACTCAGAGTGATTATCATGTACAGCTGCACTTAGACCTGATTGCCATGTCCAGGTGCACCTTGTTTCCTGGTTATCACAACCTATATAAACCTGCCCAGCCCTTCAGTCTGGGCCTTGACATTGACGTTTTAGGACTGCCTGTTTGGTTCCTGATCTGCTCCTGTTTGGTTCCTGATCTGCTCCTGTTTGGTTCCTGATCTGCTCCTGTTTGGTTCCTGATCTGCTCCTGTTTGGTTCCTGATCTGCTCCTGTTTGGTTCCTGATCTGCTACTGAGTTACGGCCAGCGACCCACAAGTGGGATATCTGCCGTGTGCCCTGCAAGTGGGCTTACCTGTCGTGTGTGTGCCCCATCCAGAGGGCTTCTAGTCGTGTGTGTGCCCCATCCAGAGGGCTTCTAGTTGTGTGTGTGTGTGTGTGTGCCCCCCATCCAGAGGGCTTCTAGTTGTGTGTGTGTGTGCCCCATCCAGAGGGCTTCTAGTCGTGTGTGTGTGTGTGCCCCATCCAGAGGGCTTCTAGTCGTGTGTGTGTTATTTCCTGTACCTGTCTGTAACAACCCCAAGCCATCATACATTGTGGGGTACAGACAGAGCCCCTCGAACCCCATGCACCTGGGCTCCTATCAGACCCGATCACCCGGTCCGTGACACTGATTCACATGCGTCCACTGGTTCAGGTTGGCAGGTACGATTACTACCACCACATTCTGGGTTAATATTCAGGGCTTATCTTTAGTGGAATACAGTTAATAAAACTTTTTAGAATTTTAGAACAGTCCCCACCAAATGTGGAGCATCGAGCCAGGTCTGGAACCATACTGTCACGTAGAGGTTCTCACCACAGAAGTTCTTCTGCCCAGAGAACCGCTGTTGAGAGAGAGAGGGTGATAATCCAGGACTTAGATGATCCCAACAGTGAGATGGTCAAAGTAGCAAGGTGTACAGCAGACAGAATGAGGGCAGGCAAATACAGCAATGGAGGGGTTAACTCCAGTAGAATGGTCAGGATAGCCGGGTCGGTAACGGAGCAGACAAACGAATACGCCAGGGAGAAAACACGAGTGGGAGGTCAAACAAGCCGGGTCCGAACACAGGAATCACGAGCAGAGGTACCAAATTGAAAGGCAAAGAGTGGTCAGGCATGCAAGGGTCAAAAAATCAGTAATCAGTAGCTCAGACACAAATAGACAGTAAAGACAACAACAGAGAGTAGCACTACTGTGTTTTTATATCTGGAGCCACTCTCAAGCCCCACCTCCAACTGTCAATTCCCTGGCATCAGCCATGCAACACAGCCGCTCGCCTGGAGGACTGACCGACGACTGGAAGACGGGTAAGTGACAAACTGCGGGAACTCCTGTTCCCCGAGCTGGCCCTCCTTCTCCCACGCAAGTGCCGGGCACAATGCCACTTCTGCTGCTCATGCTTCCTCTCCGGCTCCATCTGCAGTCTGTTCTAGGCGCACGCGTGAGCCCCACCACCTCAACTGGGCAACATCTAGTGGTGGATTTATAAACCAGCACTGAGTTGTACTCAGTGCTCAGATATTGTGCTTTATTGAGCTTCCCTCTGCGTATTGCTGTTTTTGATTGATCATGTTGCTGACCTCGGATTCCCTTTGGACTTTGCTGACTTCTATTATCCTGACCCTGGCTATTGTTATCCGGACTTCGCTGATCTCTCCTACCCTGACCCTTGGCTTCGTATATTGGACTGTGTTTGCTTACCCTGACTCGGCTACGTTTCTGGACCTCGCTGCACGTGGCGCATCTGTCCCTACTACTTCTACTTGGCTGTGATATTCCTGCATACTGGGTTTCTCATCCCTAACCCTCAAGACCATCACACTTCAATGTGACACCCCTTTCAGGTTTCACTGAGAGAAAATATGGCCTTTTAGCTTTGTAATGCATATTAATACAGGGTTGACAAGCAGTTTTTTTTTATCAACTTTTATATATCATTCTATCAATACTAACTTACTCAAACAGCAAA
Organism: Sceloporus occidentalis; assembly: GCA_023333645.1. Classification (NCBI taxonomy): domain Eukaryota; kingdom Metazoa; phylum Chordata; class Lepidosauria; order Squamata; family Phrynosomatidae; genus Sceloporus; species Sceloporus occidentalis. The sequence goes on from JALMGF010000058.1 coordinate 5,545,997, forward strand.
AGAAACTCAGTCCACAAACCATTAAAAACAAGTTTAGCCAAATAAAATTGCACAAGGCTAGAGCACACTGTGGGTACAGGCTGGATTCAGGCTGGCTGGCACACACTGGCATCGACTTGGGGGGGCAGGGCCGGATTAAGAGCATAATGGGCCTAGAAGATTTTGTGGCAATAAATGAAATTGACAGAAATTTTACTCCTCTGCATCCATGTGCACTGCATAAAGATGACTTTGGTGCGGGGCAGATAGAATCTTATGTGGTAGTACAGCAGTATACTAAAAAAAAGTCATCATACATGGGATGCCGAATCAGTACCACAAAACCTTTAGTTTTCCTCTCACTGATTTCTGGGCATAGAACGTTTTGTCCTCTGATGTGACTACAAATTCAGGAATGTTGTTTATCTCTGGATAAGTAAAAATTAAATACTTCTATTTATTCCTACAAAAAGTAAAGTGCCAGGAAACAGATACCCAAACACACACTAGGACAGGCACTGCCACACTGACACCCAGACACACACCAGGACAGGCTCAGCCACACCGAAAATACACAAGAAAATGCTAGGGCAAACACTAAAAAAGCCTGGTGGTAAAATGTGTGCATGGAAAAAGTTAAAATACCAGCATTTGAAAATTCCAGGGGTATATATTTTTCAAAAATATATGGTTTAATGGGGTAAATTGAATTGGCTGGGTTATAGATATCCCAAATAGGATATGTGGACAGAATTTCCAACATGTCAAAATTCCAATTTGAAAAATGCACACCTTCCCAAAAGTGGCCTTTTAGTCCCCAAACAACCCAACAACCCCATGCATGTGGGGTATCACTGTGCTCAGGAGATGTTACTGAACACATATTGTTTGACAGTGACATATACCAGGAGGGGTAAATTCATACCTGAAGTAAAATGTGTGTGTAAAGAAAAACAAAAACAAAAAATTACTACCATAAAGTTTGACAAAGGCTGGTGGTAGAGTTAGTGCATGGAAAAGGGCTAAAATACCAGCATTTGAAATACCTTGTAAATACTAGGTGTCTAGTTTTCAAAAATATATGGTTTGATGGGGTAAATTGCATTGGCCGGCTTCAAAGATGGCCTAAATACCACATGAGGCAGAATGACCAAATTTGAAAAAAATGGTTTTGAAATAGCAAAACAATATATGTAATTATTGCCCAATAACGTGCAGAAAAAGGCAAAACAAAACATAAAACCATTTTGTATTTATTTCTAAACTCAGGACAAATAGTAGAATCTATTTAGCAGGTTTTTTCATTAGTTTTTGCACATGAGTAAAAGATTTTTCAAAAGTGAGAAAAAGTATTTTTTTTATATATATTTTTTTTATAGTAAATTAGATGATATGATAAAAATAATGGTATCTAAAGAAACCCCTGCTTGTCCTAAAAACAATATATATATATATTGTGTATTGGTGCACCAAATGAGAAAGAAGAAAATTATAGCTAAACAGCAACACTGGGAAAAACGTTAAAAAAAAATGTTTGTCCCAAAGTGTACTACGAGTAAAAAGCAGTCTTTTTATTAAGGGTTTAAGGCAGAGGCACTAGGTCATTATTCTTGAAAGGTATTTCATTAACTAGACAATGAGATATTATAAAATGGCGAAATAATATTTTTAAAAATAACTTACATATGCATTACAGAAATGTCATATATATCTAAAATCTAAAAAGGATTATTATAATTAGGTACATTAAACAATTAGGTTTATAATACTTTTCATATATTGCATGAGATATATATATATATATATACCTGCTGGGTGTGAGGGATTCCTGCAGGACATGTTGTATATTCCTTTGTCACCAGGCTGAACTTTTGCAGTTAAGAATGTAAAAGCAGTAACAGGGAGCATTGTTACACGATGTCCTTCTTGTACAAAGCTGTGACCCTCAAGTGAGATGCTATGAATCTCTTGCCTTCCAAATCCAATTACATGAAGAGAAAGTGGTTTCTTATGACACAACGTGATCTCTGTTGAATGCAGAGAATGTTATAATAATGACATTTGTTACAGTGTTAAAAAAAAATAATGACATATGTACACATTTTCAATGTAAAATATTTGACAGAAAATATTTGATTAATTTACATCTTTGTAATACTAAGAATACTGCATTATTTTATTGGTATGTATGTTATCACTGGTGTGTGCGTATAAATAATCAATGCTTCTAATTTGCCACAGAAACCTGCACCTAGAAAAAAAGGTAATTGCCAGTTGTGCCTGATAATAAAATCACACAAGACACAGTAAGAATATAAATTCACAGATGAGACAAATGAGACAGGAAAAAAAACAACAAAAATCTAAAAAAAACAAATTAAAGAAATGTGAGAGGCGACAGGGAGACAAAAGAAGAGAATGGATAAAAAATGTATGAGAGAAGAAAGAAAAGGAGAGGAACAAGCTAAGAAAGATAGAAGAAAGCAAGAATGAGTGTCAATGGAAGACCGAAAAGAAGAAAAAAGCAAGAGGAAATAAGAGGACAAAGAAGAGAAAAAGTGAGGGTAGGATAATTGAAAGACAGAATACAGAGAAATGGGAGAGGACACACTGGCACACTCATACTAACACAAAAATTCTGATACTTATACCCAGGCACTGGCACTCACACCAACACACACATACCCAGAGACTAACTCACAGAGACACTCACCAACACACAAACATGCCCTGACGCTCACGGAGAAATACTCACACTAGCAGTGACAGAGACACATTGAGCCTGGCATGGGTCCTATAGTTCGCTCCTGATTTCTCTGTGTGGGGCAGATAGAATCTTACGTGGTAGTACAGCAGTATACTAAAAAAAAGTCATTATACATGGGATGCCGAATCAGTACCACAAAACCTTTAGTTTTCCTCTCACTGATTTCTGGGCATAGAACGTTTTGTCCTCTGATGTGACTACAAATTCAGGAATGTTGTTTATCTCTGGATAAGTAAAAATTAAATACTTCTATTTATTCCTACAAAAAGTAAAGTGCCAGGAAACAGATACCCAAACACACACTAGGACAGGCACTGCCACACTGACACCCAGACACACACCAGGACAGGCTCAGCCACACTGAAAATACACAAGAAAATGCTAGGGCAAACACTAAAAAAGCCTGGTGGTAAAATGTGTGCATGGAAAAAGTTAAAATACCAGCATTTGAAAATTCCAGGGGTATATATTTTTCAAAAATATATGGTTTAATGGGGTAAATTGAATTGGCTGGGTTATAGATATCCCAAATAGGATATGTGGACAGAATTTCCAACATGTCAAAATTCCAATTTGAAAAATGCACACCTTCCCAAAAGTGGCCTTTTAGTCCCCAAACAACCCAACAACCCCATGCATGTGGGGTATCACTGTGCTCAGGAGATGTTACTGAACACATATTGTTTGACAGTGACATATACCAGGAGGGGTAAATTCATACCTGAAGTAAAATGTGTGTGTAAAGAAAAACAAAAACAAAAAATTACTACCATAAAGTTTGACAAAGGCTGGTGGTAGAGTTAGTGCATGGAAAAGGGCTAAAATACCAGCATTTGAAATACCTTGTAAATACTAGGTGTCTAGTTTTCAAAAATATATGGTTTGATGGGGTAAATTGCATTGGCCGGCTTCAAAGATGGCCTAAATACCACATGAGGCAGAATGACCAAATTTGAAAAAAATGGTTTTGAAATAGCAAAACACTATATGTAATTATTGCCCAATAACGTGCAGAAAAAGGCAAAACAGAACATAAAACCATTTTGTATTTATTTCTAAACTCAGGACAAATAGTAGAATCTATTTAGCAGGTTTTTTCATTAGTTTTTGCACATGAGTAAAAGATTTTTGACCAGTTACTCAACTACTGGAACCAGATGACTAGTATCAACCTACAACATTAAGTTAAATTACTTAATGTACTTTTAGTTTTTAAATCAATGTCTTTTTTGTTTTAAATCAATGTAATTATGTTGCAGCTTTTTGGTTTAAGAGCAAGGGAAAATTTCACCTCATGGAAGTAGAACTCTATGACAAAACGTATCAATTTAATCTTGTGCTCAACCTGGAAAGTGAACTGAAACAAATTAGATGCCACCAAGAAGGTACTAATATTTGATGTGACCACACTTTGCCTTCAAAACAGCATTAATTCTTCTAGGTACACTTCCACAAAGTCATGGACTTTGTTGGCATATAGTTAGGTGTATGGTTAAACAATTATACCGAACAGATGCCTGTTTCTTTGCCTTCAAATACCCCTGGGTTAATTGTGGGTTCTTGGTTGCTTAAGGATATGGCTGGGGATGATGGGAGTTGTAGCTGGGTGGGTGTGTTGGAAGGTTTGAAGCAGTTTATTAGGCTGTTTGAGGTTAGACCAAGTCAGGCCTCAGGTTTTCCTAGTTTTCAAATGACGAGTAGTGTGTGGGAAGGAGCTGGTATGCAGAGCAGCACAGGGGGGCAGGATACAGCAGGCCAGATTTTGGTCCAGTTTAGTTCAGAGTCCGTAGGGAATACCTCAGCTGTAATGGTTTCTGCCATCATGGTTGACACTGCTGCCAATAAAGGTAAGAACTAGACTTGGGCACCAGGGGGCTCTTCGTCTTAGTCTTCGTGCTCGTCTTCGTCAAAAAAAAAATCTTCGTATTCCGCGAATATTCGCCCGTTCCTGTCTTCTCTTCGGGCGAATATTAGTTTTTTCTTCGTTTTTTCCTGTTAAGGGGTTAATACGGGGTTAACACGTACTGCAGCAGCTCTGGCGCCAGTAGTTTAAATGTGCGTATCAGCAACTCTATTGGTCGCCAGCAGGGGGCCTGCTGCTGGGGACCAATGAGCTCACTACCATATATATAGCTAATATATTCTCGGGCAGAATATTATGCTACTCAGAGTCTGTCCTTAAATTATTTTTCTTTAATTTATTTAATTCACTTAGTTTCACGAGTGCCTATTAATTTGCCCCCCTTTGAATTCACGGCTTAAATTCACGGCTTGGCCCTCACTATTCTTGGCACACGATTTTGTTCCCACGTTTTTGGACACTGTTTTCTTTTTAAGAGGAAGTGAAGCCTGGACTTTGCTGGAGGAGGATTGGGAGCCTTCTGGCCCCTTCCTCTCTCTACAAACCCAGCAAGGAGTCTCACTCTTCGGGGTGAGACTCAAGATCCGACCCTCCCATGGGGGGGGTTGGAATTTGTCCGAGTTCTCCGTGAGTGAACTCGGTATCGTAGTCTGGCTTCTGTTGCCTTGTGCACAGAATGCGGCACCAAAGGAGCACGCACCTCGGGCTTCCAAAAAAAAAATAAAAAATTATGCTACTCAGAGTAAAACCAACAGAGGGCAGCATTCTGTCTGAAGATATAATAGCCATATGTGGCAGTGTGTTCATTTTCATTTATTAATTATTTAAATAAAATATATTCCCATGATACGCTGGTCTCACCGCTGCAACAGTTAAATGTCCGCACTCGCAGACATTAATTCTGTCGAACTTACAAACTCTTTTTTTCTATTTATTTTGGGGGGTTTTTTGTATTAAACCATTACACGAAAGGTTCATGGGAATATATTTTATTTGAATAAATGCAAATGAGCACACTGCCACATATGGCTAATATATGTTCGGACAGAATGCTGCCCTCTGTTGGTTTTACATTAAGTAGCATAATAAATAACTGGATTTCAAGCATATGGAACAATGCTACTTAATGTAAAACCAACAGAGGGCAGCATTCTGTCCGAACATATATTAGCCATATGTGGCAGTGTGCTCATTTGCATTTATTCAAATAAAATATATTCCCATGATCCTTTCGTGTAATGGTTTAATACAAAAAAACCCCCAAAATAAATAGAAAAAAAGAGTTTGCAAGTTCGACAGAATTAATGTCCGCGGGTGCGGACATTTAACTGTTGCAGCGTGGAGACCAGCGGATCATGGGAATATATTTTATTTAAATAATTAATAAATGAAAATGAACACACTGCCACATATGGCTAATATATGTTCGGACAGAATGCTGCCCTCTGTTGGTTTTACATTAAGTAGCATAATAACTGGATTTCTTTCAAGCATATGGAACAATGCTACTTAATGTAAAACCAACAGAGGGCAGCATTCTGTCCGAACATAAATTAGCCATATGTCTTCAGACAGAATGCTGCCCTCTGTTGGTTTTACATTAAGTAGCATAATAAATAACTGGATTTCAAGCATATGGAACAATGCTACTTAATGTAAAACCAACAGAGGGCAGCATTCTGTCCGAACATATATTAGCCATATGTGGTAGTGTGCTCATTTGCATTTATTCAAATAAAATATATTCCCATGATCCTTTCGTGTAATGGTTTAATACAAAAAAACCCCCCAAATAAATAGAAAAAAAGAGTTTGCAAGTTCGACAGAATTAATGTCCGCGAGTGCGGACATTTAACTGTTGCAGCGGGGAGCCCAGCGGATCATGGGGATATATTTTATTTAAATAATTAATAAATGAAAATGAACACACTGCCACATATGGCTAATATATCTTCGGACAGAATGCTGCCCTCTGTTGGTTTTACACTGAGTAGCATAATAACTTTGGATTTCAAGCATATGCTACTTAATGTAAAACCAACAGAGGGCAGCATTGTGTCCGAAATTATAGTAAGTTATTTATGCTAAGTTAAATGTCCGTACCGGCGACTTTGTTGGTCGCTGGCACTGACATTTAACTGACACAGCGGAGAGACCACTGGTGTCCCTGCTGTGTCAGTTAAATGTCCGTACCGGCGACTTTGTTGGTCGCTGGCACGGACTTTTAACTGTTGCAGCAGGGTCCCAGGTTGATTTTTTTTTCTGCCTAGCAACTAGTGGTAAGGGGCCGTGCGAGTGAGCCTATTGGTCGCTTGCACAGCCCTTTACCCTACGGATTTCTGCTCCCGTTATCCAACGCAGCATCGCAGGGGTTAACGGGAGCGGAAATCAGGAGTTAAAAAGGCAGTGCGAGTGAGCCCTATTGGTCACCTGCAGGGTCTTCCTCTGGCATCAACCAATTGGTTGATGCCAGAGGAATACCCTGCAGGTGACCAATAGGCTCACTCACACTGCCCTGTAACCCCTGACGACGAACCTGCGGATTTCCACTTCAGTCAACTCCCGCGATGCTGTGAAGATAAGGTAAGTTAGATGGGGAAGGGACCGGGGAGAATAGTAGACGAAGGCGAAGATTCTTCGTGTGCGAGTCTTCGTCTTCGCCTACGTTTTACCGGCACTGTCTTCTCTTCTTCATGTCTTTGGAACGAACACGAAACCGCACTCTTCGTGTTCGTTTTCATGTTCGCCCGAAGACGAATGCACAAGTCTAGTAAGAACGTGGAGAGTTTGTCTGATTTCGCTAGGGGTGAGGTGTACGTTTGCTATGAAGGGTCGATGGAGCCCCATCTAAAAAATGAAGTAAAGGAAGAGATATGGAGAGGGGAGTACGTGGACAAAATATGTTGCTCTCTTTGTGAAGGTTTAATTTAGATAAGCTGTTGAAGGTGGATGATTCTAAAAGGGAGGAGAAAAAGGAAAATCGTAGGCATTGACTGACACCATGTGGCTACAGACTGTTGCGATTTTGGCGCCAGGGAACTGGTCAGCTTTATTCTGTTATGAAGTATTGGGGAGGCCCATAGGACGTATGGGGGCATGAACTGGTTGAGGTATGACGAGCAGTTCTGACAACAGAAGGCTGTTTGTCTGTCTATGCGCTGGGATCAGGAGATTCAGGAGATTCCGCTTTGGTTGAAACATGGGTACAAGTATCATCACAAATGTACAAGCTGTAGCGGCAACCCTCCCTACTCCAAATGTTTCAAGAAAGACAAGTATTCCAAGCAGGGATCTGTTAACAAACGGAGTGTCCCCGGTGATCGTGGATGAGATGCTCCCATGGCTTCGTGAGTATCTCATAGAGAGTCAGCTGTTTTGCTGGAGTGGGTTGTCAAATGTATGGCGGGTGTGGGACCAAGGGATACGCAGGTTTGTGCAATTTTATTGGAGAATTGTGGTGTATCATTGGCAAGACCGTGTTCAGTTTTGCGCTGTTTGGGGATCAAAATTGATTCCGAGCTTATGCTGTACACAATACCTTTGGATAAGGTGGTGGATTTGAATAATCAGGTTTCCAGGACGAGACCTGCTAAGAAGGTTACACTTGTGCAATTGCAGTCACTCTTGGTCAAATTAAACTTTTCTTGCAGGATGATGCCCATGGGCAGAGTATTCCATACGTGTTTCTTTATGGCAACTGCTGTATATGGGCACCACATCAATTAAGACAAGAGCTTAAGGAGGACCTCAGAGTTTTGTTTTTATCCAGTAGTTCGTTTTTTCTGGATGGAGGATGCCATTTTCAACCATGACATGACATTGTGGACTGATGCGGCTGAGTCAGTGGGCTTTGGTGGTTTCTTTTGAGGTGCATGGTTTGCTGGCACCCGGCCAGATGAATGGTTTAAGTCAGGATTGACTAGGAACATGACGCTCTTGGAAAGGTTTCCTATTGTGGTTGGTGCTGAGGTTTGGGGTGAGAATTTTAAGAATGAGTGTGACAACCAAAGCATGGTTTTCGCTGTCAACTATTTCTCCTCCTCTTATCTACCAGTTATTAGGTTGTTACGTCATGTGGGTCTGCAATGATTACAATTCAATTTGTGAGTTAGTCAGTTCATGTCTCTTGTTGATGATGCTTTGTCTCGGCAGCTTTAGGACCATTTTTGAGATTTGGAGCCCGAAGCGAATCCGGCAGGGGCGGAGGTGCCAGCCTGGATTTGGAGCAGATGGGTCATGAGTCAGGTAGCCTGGTCATTAGCACCTTCTACTCTTTTGGTTTACACCAAATACTGGCAGGACTGGGAGTCGTCTTTACTGGAAGTGGGTGGTCCCACCTCCCGCAAGGATAGGCTGCCTGTTTTATAATATGTGTTGGGTACAGAATTTGCGAGTGTTGCTAGGCATCTGGCTGTACTAGCCTTTTACGTTAAGATGTGAGGGGACCCGGTTTGACAAAGGACTTCTTGGTTCCTCAGGGTGTCAGCCAGCCCAGACGCACACTGGGGGCCTTCCTGAGGCAGATGAGTTGGAACCTCTAGACAGGGTAGACGCCAGGCCAGCAAGAAACCCAGGAAGCTGCAGAACAGGATCAGGAACTGGATATGTAGTCACAGAACAAGCCAGGTTGACAAGTGCAGGAAACAGGGACGTATTCGTAGAACAAGCCAAGGTCAGCAACAGGTTAACAAGTCCAGTTAACAGAGACATAATCATAGAACAAGCCAAGGTCAGCAACGGGTTAACAAGTCCAGGTTCCCCCTTTTCCAATACGTGCCCTCTGGGCATGTCGAGGTTTGGGATGGACCAAAGCTGGAGCATGAACATTGGCAGCTGGTTCCTAAGACAACCCTGATTATAAGACGACCCCCCAAAATTTGAATATTAATTTAGAAAAAAAGCCTGAATATAAGACTACTCTATAAGAAAAAAGTTTTATATGTAAATATTAATTCACATTGGCAGTGCAAGGGTCATGACTATGGCTTTAAAAGGTGGTCCATGATAGGACCAGAAGAGAAGCCCAAGGGACCCATAGGTGGGACTAGTTTTAAAATTTGTATGAGTAAATCATGCGCTGAAGATATTGTCTCCAGGTCACAAAAACTCTACCAAAAGGAATGGAGCAAACTCAAAATAGAGAAAAATCTGCTATATAGAGTGGTGCAATATCATTATCATCCTGGAGGGAAGCAGTTTGTGTTGCCTCGTTAATTTTGCTATATGGTTCTGAGATCTCTCCATGATGATCATGGGCATTTAGGGGTAGAGAAGGCCTACAGTCTGGTGCAGGATTGGTTTTTATGGCCTTGTATGAAAGAAGAAGTTGAGCAACACTTTGAAAGGTGCCTACAATATATTCAGAGAAACACTGTACCTTCTAGAGCTGCTCCCATGGGACATCTAAAACTTTCAGGGCCATTAGATTTAGTATGTATAGACTCCTTATATATGAAACCTGTTACTTCAGGCGTAGGAAACATAGTTCCCATTACAGATCAGCTCAGGCCTTTCCAAGTAAAGACCAAACGGCTACAACTGCAGCCAAAGTCATTTGGTTAAAATATTTCATACATTATGGACTACCAAATTGTTTACATTCTGATCAAGGGAGAGACTTTGAAAGTTGATTGATTCAAGCATTACTCAAGCTATTAAGGTTGAGAACACCAACAACTCTTTACCACCCTGAAGGAGATGTTCTTATATTTATTTAGAGCCAACAAGCCAACACAGAACTTCATGCAATACATATATTAAAGGTGTATTACATACTAGAATTGACAGACTAAGATTAACCCATACATTAGGCAAATCTTACAATTTAGAAGGCGTGTGGGATAGAGAAACAGAAGGTATGGAAAAAGGGAGATACAGTGTCATAAATGTATGGGAGGACAGAGAGAAACATGGAGGACCTGGATTTGGTCATTTGATGTAAAGGATAGCAAGAGAGGTGTAGTGTCATGATTTTACTGCTTGAGATTTCTCTAGTGTTGTGAGATCTCTGCCTCTTCTCTGTGTGCTGTGGGTGGTTCTTTGATGCGTCACCTTGCTCTGGTCTATATAAGCCTGCAGGATTCCTTGGCCCTTGTGTTTTGCTTCCTGCTACCAAGTGTATTCCTTTGTTCCTGAATTCCTGTGTATGACCTGGCTTCGTCTGACTACCCTCCTCGCCCCTGATTCCTGGCATTTGTACTCTAACTTCGCACATCTCCATACTACTGACTTCTGACTCATCTGACTACTCGGTTTGGTTCCTGCCCTGGCTGATCTTTTGGTATATGCTCCTGGATTACGATTTGGCTTTGTATGCTTGGTTTTTACATAATAAAGGTGTTTTGCCTACATTTTGTGTCGGTCTGGTTCCTGGTCCCTAACATATAGAAAGATTTAGTCTAGTTCAATTGAGCATAGTGGATATTGAAGGGATACCAATGGTTGGTGCCCTTTACTGGATCAGTGATTAAAGTGTAAATGAGCCAGGTGAAAAACTGTCTATATATTAAGACAGCACAGGGGTGGGCATGAGAAAGGCAGGGAAGGAGGAGAGAATTGTGGGAAGATTGGTCATTCTGTTGCAGGATTTATGAAGGTTGTAGGTAGACAGGTGCAGATAAGGGGTTAGTGGAGCAAAAAAAAACAATTTTTTAAGACTGCCACATAGGTCTGAAATGCCCATACTGCATGTCGGAAATGGGATATATTTGGGGAAAGGGGATTCCAGGTGCAGACACACCTACGTCTAGGGGTAAATAGCTTAAATCCCCGTAGCTCGAATAATCACAAGAAAATACTTCTTTGAAAATGGAGGATTTAATGCTGTGATGAAGCCTATGAAAGGCTAACACACACAGGGTTACATTGGTAATGAAGATGTAACTACCGCAAGAATGTAGGTTCTTATAGGGAGGGATCAAAGGTACATTTCATTAACATTCCTATTGGAAAGCTAATTAAATATTAAAAGGCAATACTAACACTATCACACAACATTCAATTTACAATCCTATTTACAATCCTATGGATAAACTAATTACAATATCAAAAGACAATACATACAATTTAAAATAGCAAAAGGACTTTATAAACTGATACCACTGATAATCAATAGCGTCTGCCATAATATTTACATTTACTGTTTGATGTGGATATGAAAAAGATTTGAACTGGGGTTAAATAAAAGTCACCGCCTATTGACTAGTTAGGTCAGATCACTATAACTCCTTTTACACCTATAATGACTGTAATACACATTTTAGTCTGCATGCTACCTCCACACTGGATACACAGGGATAAAGAGTCAACATAGAAACAGGAAAATAATAATAATGCATAAATAAGTTATTGATGAATATGGAAATCTCTTGCCCCAATCTGTATACCTTTATGCAGAGGTGTCCTTGGGGTTCATTTGCAGGGTTATTATTAGAAAGATGGAGAAATATGTTGCAGGATTTATGAGGGCTTTTTGCGTGAGATTCATTTATTATCTCATTATTATCTTTTATTTATATAGCGCCAACAATTTACGCTGGGTTGTTGTGGAAAGATGGAGGAATGTATTCCAGGCTGTATGGGTTGTCTTCTTGCCTACACAGACCTAACACTATGTGTGCCAGCCTCATGGGCTTCAGATACCATAGACACAATTACTTTTGTAGGTCAGTGTGGTTCACGCAATAAGAAACCTCCCTCATCATCTTCTGCGTCTCCTGCCAAATACCAATAGGGAATTTATGGTGCAGTTAATGCTCCCACACTTCCATATGGGGAAATATTCCATTTAGTAATGCTACTGTAGCATTTGGAGATTGAACATGGAGTTGATGCAGCGATAGAGCTTATTGATATCACTGGGTGTTGAGGCAGATGTAGACAAATTGGCAAGAATTGTAGAAATTGTCAGATCTGTAAATATTTATAGAATGCCCTATATTGTAGTGGGGCTGGCAATTGTCAAGTTATGAAGGCAAATGATCCAGTAGGTTACCCTGCCCCATAATTTTATAACACATTTCGTTGATTGGATCGTATTATGGAGTTCTAGGCTTTAATTGGTAAAGCCACAAGAGTTGGGCCACCAATTCCCAGGTAAACCAAGAAATGATGTCTCCATTCAAATTCTTAGGCAGTCTAATAGGCACTTTTATCACTTCTATCACTGATATTGATACCCAATGGTCGGTTGTTGATTTTATGATAGGAATCTCCAGCATATTGTTTAACCCCTTAAGGACCGGGCTCATTTTTCGTTTTGTACCCTGTGGAACCGAGGCTGTTTTAATACTTTTGTGGTGCTTGTGTTCAGCTGTAATTTTCTCCTCACCCATTTAGTGTACCCACATAAGTTATATATTGTTCTTCTCAGGACAAGATGGGCTTTCTTTAGATACCATTATTTTGACAGTATCATCTTATTTACTATAAAAAAAAAAAAAAACATGGTGAAAAATTGAAAAAAACACATTTTAGGACTTTTATTTGAAAAATCTTTTACTCACCTAAGAAAGCAAGTAAAAAAACTAGCTAAATAGATTCTACTACTTGTCCTGAGTTTAGAAATACCCAATGTTTTTATGTTTTTTTGCTGTTTTTTGTAAGTTATAGGGCAATAAGTACAAGCAGCGTTTTATGATTTCCAAATCTTTTTTAACAAATCTGGTCAGTCTGCCTCCATCTCCTCTTTGGAACATCTTTGAAGCCGGTTAACTCAATTTAACCAATTCAAACCATATATTTTTGAAAACTAGACACCCCAGGGTATTCCAAATGCTGTTATTTTAACCCTTTCCATGCACCAATTATACAACTACACTTTGTCAAACTTTGTAATAGTAATTTTTTTTAATTTTTTTTCACACAAATTGTACTTTAGTTATAGATATACAGGTCCTGGTATATGCCACTGTCAAACAACACCCCAATGTGTGTTCAGGAACATCTCCTGAGTGCAGTGATACCCGACATGCATGGATTTGTCGTGTTGTTTGAGATTTAAAATGCCACATTTGGGAAGTGCGCTTTTTTTGTCCATTTTGGAAAGTCTGTACCTATGCCCTATCTTTGAGCTCAGCCACTCCAATTTACCCCATCAGCCATTTTTTTTTATATTAGACACCCCTTGGGTATTTGAAGTGCTTTTATTTTAACTCTTTGTAGAGATTTTTGAGAAATTTTAGCACTTGCTCAAAATAATAAACTTTATTTTTTTATTTTATTTTTTTAATACTTTTTTTTTTTATATTTTTTTTTACACATTTTGCTGGTACTGGATGGTTCATCTAGTGACATCACTGCATAATTATTTTTAAATGTTAGCACTTTTAATTTTTTCCATATTTTTTTTTTCCATATTTTTTTTTCCATATTTTTTTTTTTTTTTAATATTTTACTAATCACATTGTGATTAGAAAGCTGGGCTCCATTGACTTGCATGGTTGAATGCAGTACCTGTATTCAACCTGCAAGTGGAGCCAGAGTTCTCTAGACCATCTAGCGAACTTTAAAAACTTGTTTGTTTCTTTTACAGGGCGGCCGCCATCTTGCTGATGGCGAAGAACACCGGCAGCTGCGGCTGTGACCGCTCTCCGGAGCGGTCACAGCCCACCCAGAGGTAAGTGTTTGGTGTCGCTGGATGCCTCCTGATTGCCTCCTAAACGCTTTTAAAACGGGCGTCTGTTGACGCCTCGGGGAGGGGCCAGACATGGCCCCCCGATGCCAATCTCGGCCTTGCTGAATGCCTCGACATCGAGGCATTACAGTAACGCCGTTTAAGCGAAGAAAGTGATCGTTGATCACTTTCTAAGCTTATTTTACTTTTTGACAGTTCAGGACCGTCAAAGGTCATTTAGTGACCTTCATGTCATGACGGTCCTGAACCGGCAAATGTCGCGACGGGGTTAAATAAGTCTAACAAAGCGAGGAGAGACACCTCTAGTTTGGTCAGGAACGCAAATTCCCCATTTTATAATGTTTGGAAGGGAGGCAGGGGTACCTTTGGACTTGTTTTCAATATGTGAAAAAACTGAATGACAGCTTTACTGCTAATAGACAGTAAAGTTGCAAACCTTTGCCATCGAGAGTTGCTGCCTGGAGACAAGGTTCTACTTTGAAATCTGGGAGTGCATAGCAAGCAGGGGCATACCTACAGTATTTGGCACCCGGGGTGGATCCTGTATGTGGCACCCCACAAACTTTAAAATGTAAAAAACCCACACAAAAAATGTATTTCACAAATTTGTGAACTGTATATCAACTGGAAAAAAATAATAAATAAATAACATTTACTGAACAGATATGGTACAGCATAACCCCCTCACTGTATACTTAGCCAGTCATTGACGGTAGTGTAGCATAACCCCATCACTATATACTAAGCCTGACATGGTAGGCCTCTGCCCCTGAAACAGCCTGCCTGTGCAACCTCTGCCCTTGAAACAGCCTGCCTGTGCAACCTCTAGCCCTTAAGAAGCCTGCCTGTGCAACATGTGCCCCTTAAGTAGTCTACTTGTGCAACCCCTGCCCCTTAAGTAGTCTGCCAGTGCCACCTCTACCCCTAAACACTTATAACATTAACCCACTCATTCGTTATAGTGTCTGATTCTTCTGTTCTGTGTAATATATGGACACTTTACTCTAAACCCCTAGAGTATTACTAAGCAGAGGCACTGCCAACCTAATTATATGTATATGTACAGTGGAGGAAAAAAATATTTGATCCTCTGCTGATTTTGTACGTCTGCCCACTGACAAGGACAATGAGAAACAGAATAACAACAAAAAAATCCAGAATAACGCATTTCAAATAAGTTATACATTGATTTGCATTTTACTCAGTGAAATAATTATGACCCCCTTTGCAAAACATGACTTAGTACTTGGTGGCAAAACCCTTGTTGGCAATCACAGAGATCAGACGTTTCTTGTAGTTGGCCACCAGCTTTGCACATATCTCAGCAGGGATTTTGTCCCACTCCTCTTTGCAGATCCTCTCCAAGTCATAAAGGTTTCGAGGCTGATGTTTGGCAACTCGAACTTTCAGCTCCATCCACAGGTTTTCTATGGGATTAAGGTCTGGAGAATGGCTAAGCCACTCCTGGACCTTAATGTGCTTCTTCTTGCGCACTCCTTTGTTGCCTTGGCCGTGTGTTTTGGGTCATTGTCATGCTGGAATACCCATCCACAACCCATTTTCAATGCCCTGGCTGAGGGAAGGAGGTTCTCACTCAAGATTTGACAGTACATGGCCCCATCCATCGTCCCTTTGATGCAGTGAAGTTGTCTTATCCCCTTAGCAGAAAAACACACCCAAAGCATAATGTTTCCACCTCCATGTTTGATGGTGGGGATTGTGTTCTTGTGGTCATAGGCAGCATTGCTCCTCCTCCAAACATGGCAAGTTGAGTTGATGCCAAATAGCTCGATCTTGGTCTCATCTGACCACAACACTTTCACCCAGTTCTCCTCTGAATCATTCAGATGTTCATTGGCAAACTTCTGACGGGCCTGTACATGTGCCTTCTTAAGTAGGGGGACATTGCGGGCGCTGTAGGATTTCAGGATTATGTTACCAATTGTTTTCTTGGTGACTATGGTCCCAGCTGCCTAGAGATCATTGACCTTCTCACCAAGCTGCTTGACAATGGTTTTGTAGCCCATTCCAGCCTTGTGTAGGTCTACAGTTTTGTCCCTGACATCCTTGGACAGGTATTTGGTCTTGCCCATGGTGGAGAGTTTGGAATCTGATTGATTGCTTCTGTGGACAGGTGTCTTTTATACGGGTAAGAAGCTGAGATTAGGAGCACTGTAAGAGATATTTTCCTTCACTGTATATATATTAGTTGCAATCGAAATTATTCAACCCTTATGATTGCGTAAAAGTTCACAATGCTCTGCTGATTCCATCACAGGAACATTACAAATGTCCATTGGCATTAATTTTAGCACACCATGTGGTGGAAGCTTCATAGAAACATAGAAAGTGACGGCAGATAAGAACCAGTAGGCCCATCCAGTCTGCCCAACCTCTGAGTACTTTCCTTTAGTACCTGCCCTTATCCTATATCTAGCTTGGCGTTATGCCTATCCCATGCTTGCTTATATGCCTTTACTGTATTAACATCTACCACTTATGCTGGAAGGCTATACCATGCGTCCACTACCCTTTCCGTAAAGTCATATTTTCTGATGTTACCATTAAACCTCTGCCCCTCTAGCTTATGGCTATGTCCTCTTGTTGTGGTAGTATTTCGCCTTTTAAATAAACTCTCTTCCTTTACCTTGTTGATTTCCTTTAAGTATTTAAATGTTTCTATCATATCCCCCCTGTCATGTCTTTCTTCCAGGCTAGATAGGTTAAGATCCTTTAACATGTCCTGGTAAGGTTTATCTTGTAATCCATAAACCATTTTAGTAGCCCTTCTCTGAACTTTCTCCAACATTTCTATATCCTTCTGGAGATACGGTCTCCAGTACTGCACACAATACTCCAAGTGAGGTCTCACCAGTGTTCTGTTCCCGCTTTCTACTGCTAATACCTCTCACTATACAGCCAAGCATTCTGCTAGCATTACCTGCTGCTCTACTGCATTGTCTGCCTACCTTTAAATCCTCAGAAATAATTACCCCTAAATCCCGTTCCTCACACGTTGAGGTTAGGACATTATCAAATATTCTATACTCTGCCCTTGGGTTTTTATGCCCCAGGTGCATTACTTTGCATTTATCCACATTAAATGCCAATTGCCACACCTCTGACCATTTTTCCAGTTTACCTAGATCGTTTGCCATTTGGCTTCTTCCTCCAGGAACATCAACCCTGTTGCAACTTTTTGTGTCGTCAGCAAATAAACATACCTTTCCATCAAGACCATCTGCAATATCACTAATAAAAATATTAAAGAGAATGGGTCCAAGTACAGATCCCTGAGTCTTCTATGTGGCACAGTGTCAAAGGCCTTACTGAAATCCAGATACGCAATGTCTACTGCACCACCTTGATCAATTACTTTAGTCACCCAATCAAAAAAATCAATAAGATTAGTTTGGCATGATCTTCCTGAGGAAAACCCATGTTGTTTTTGATCTTGAAACCCATGTGACTTCAGATGTTCAACAATCCTTTCCTTTAACATAGTTTCCATTAATTTCCCCACTACAGATGTAGTGGAATGGGATGGGTTCATGGAATGGGTTTCCATGGCCGAGCAGATGCATGCACGCCTCACATCACCAAGTACAATGCCAAGTGTTGGATCTAACTCTCAATTATGCAGAAGCCAGGGTGTACACATTAGACTTGTGCATTTGAATTCGTACGGATTGCAAATTTACCAAAAATGAGGCCAGACCCCCTATGACTCAGACGAAAAACTAAGCAAAAAGTTCAGATTTTTCATCCGACATTCATCTAAATGTTTCCATAGCTTCTCTGCCAACCACTTCCAATTCTGCCAACCACTTCTGCATCTCTGCAGACATAACCTGGCAACGTCAGCCAAAATGGCGGCGCTGTGGTGACGTCCTCCACAATCATCCAATCGCTTGTGGAAGGGGTCACGCCATATTGCCCTCAGTTCACCATCTTACGAGTGGCAAAATCTCTTGCAGTGGCACTTGTGACTGCTCTCCGGAGCGGTCAGAGTGCGTCCTGGGGTGGGTTTTCAGTAGACTTGGGCACCAGGGGGCTCTTCGTGTTTGTCTTCGTGCTCGTCTTCGGGGAAAAAAAAATCTGGTCTGGCATCAACAAATGAATTGCAGAACTACAGAATGCACTTCATTCGTTGATGGCAGATGAGCCCCCTGCCGAAACGACCAATAGAGTTGCACACACGTACCTTCATGGTGCTATCCGAGGTGTACACAATACACATTGCCCGAAACTGAGGGCCAAGTTCCTCCGAGCATTTGTCTTGTCTGAGACCTAGACAAATGCTCCAAGGAACTTGGCCTTCTTTATGTATCATACACAGTCACACATCCATAGATGTTTAATAAAAGAATAGGGATTATTTTACATTTTTATATACGTGCCTAACATTTGCTACCTATTTACAATGGCATACTTTGTAACAACCCAACTTTTACTGGACAGGACTGGAAAAAAGCAGGACTGTCCACGAAAATGTTGGGTGTGTTGGCAGGTATGAGAATGGAAAAATGTGGGACAAGAACTAAAATATAGCTCAGGGTTAATGTACGGTTATGTTTAAGAGTATTAGCAGTGCACTGTTTTGGTTAAAGATGTATTATCTCTAAAAAATAATGTAATTTAAATTTTAATGGGTGTTAAAAAAAAAAATAGGGGTTTATTTAATTTTATTTTAAAGTTATATTTATTATTTACGTTATTATATTTATTTAATGTTTTAGTGCTACACTACCCAGCTATACCAACATGCACTAGCATACCTAGTTTAGCTAAATTTGATGGGACAGGACTGGAAGAAAGCAGGACTGTCCATGAAAAAGTTGGGTCTGTTGGCAGGTATGTGGATGGAAAAATGTTATAGGGTGAAGTGTGAGTTATAGCGTTAATGCTAGTGAGTGTAGAAGTGAAGGCCAGGGCAAATAACAGGAGGAAAGGTCCTTGTGATTTGTGAATTGTACATGTGTGTGTTATGTGTGTTATGTCACTGTGTTATATGTGTTATGTGTTATGTTTGGTAGGTTGTGTATCAGACGGGAAAAAAATGAAATGGAAATGGAAAAGGAAATGGAAAAGGCGAATGAGTGGGCAATTGGCGACCCACTCACCTGTTTCACCCCAGGGCAAAGCATCCAAACACTGTCAGTCCTTTTTTTGGGCATGACTCTAGCCAGGAAGCGAACTGGCAGAGAAGAGACGCTAGCACCACCAGCATTGAAAAATGGAAAAGGCGAATGAGTGGGCAATTGGCGACCCGCTCACCTGTTTCACCCCAGGTGAAAGCATCCAAACAACTGTCAGTTCTTGGCGTTTGGGAGCGGACTTCCAGAGCTCAGACACAAGGCCCTAGCGTAAATTGGCTACACTGGTGGAGGTAGCAGGTGTTGCCACACCGCAAACAGAGGCAGCCAGGGGGAGAAACTACCCTTACCATTAGGGACAATTGAGGCATGACAATAGCCAGGAAGCGAACTGGCAGAGAAGAGACGCTGGCACCACCACCAGCAGCAGCATTGGGAAAGGCAAATGAGTGGGCAATTGACGACCCGCTCACCTGTTTCACGCCAGGGCAAAGCATCCAAACGACTGTCAGTCCTTGGCGTTTGGGAGCGGACTTCCAGAGCTCAGACACAAGGCCCTAGCGTAAATTAGCTACACCGGCGGAGGTAGCAGGCGTTGCCACACCGCAAACAAGTGCAACCAGGGGGAGAAACTACCTTGAACATTACGGACATTTGAGGCATGATTTCAGCCAGGAAGCGAACTGGCAAAAGATGCTGGCACCACGACCACCAGCAGCAGCATTGGGAAAGGCGAATGAGTGGGCAATTGACGACCTGGTCACCTGTTTCAACCGAGAGCAAAGCATCCAAAGACTGTCAGTCCTAGACGTTTGGGAGCGGACTTACAGACCTCAGACACTAGGCCCTATCATAAATTGACTACACCGGCGGAGGTAGCAGACGTTGCCACACCGCAAACACGTGCAACCAGGGGGAGAAACTACCTTGAATATTAGAGAAAATTTACTTTCCAAGCTAAGAGCTGGGTAACCCAACTTGGGCAGATTAAAATCCAATTATACCCCCAAGTGCCTCTTCCCAAAACGCAGCTGCTCCACTCAGCTGTGTTGTGCTGCTTGTGGCACTGCTGCTGATGCTGCTGCTAGGAGTAGCAGACAACATCATCTCTTCCTCCTCCTGCACCTCTCCCTCCTCAGACAGCATTCCCATTTTACGCTGCCAGTCACGCACCTTTTGAACCAATTGCTACCGGTAGCTACTGAGAACATTGAATTTCATTTCTTGCTTTCCCTTAATTCTTGGATCGCAAAGGCACGCTAGCATCATTTCGGGACTCTCTTCCATGCGTTTGCGAAGGTGTACTTTTAGCAGATCCTTCAGCTTCCTGACTATGGCTGCTACGTCAGGATGTAGAGTGCCACCTTGAACAGCCTCACGGTTTTCAAGGAACACATCAATATTATGCTCTGAGGCAAGATTATGGATTGCCCTCTGCTGCTCCAAAATCCTCTCCAGCATCTCTAAAGTAGAGTTCCGCTGTGTACTGACATCCTGTCGTAGGCAGTGTACGGGAAGACCTGTCCTCTCTTGCTCTTCCCTCAAAAGTTGGCTAGCCTTAACACTATGGTGAAAGTGCCCAGCGATCTTTCTGCAGCGGGACAGAACTACTGCTGCTACGTTAGTTCCTTCTGACATTGCTGCCTTCACTACAAGATGGTTGATGTGGGCTGCACAGCGCACACCAACAATATGACCATCTCGCAGCGCTTTCACCATATTGGCACCTCCGTCAGTTACCACAAAACCAACTTCAACATTGGTGCCCGCCTCTGCTCCCACCCAAAGGCTAAACATTTTTCATCCATCACTTCTGCATGGAGAAGGAATGATCGGTAGCCTGCTGCAGGAGCTTCCTTAGACACACCAGGCTGCCACCAGTGTGCTGTCAAAGAAAGAAAGGCATGCTGCCCACTAGGTGCACTCCACAAATCTGTTGTGAAATGAACAGACTGACCAGCAGCCTTGGAAAGCTCCTCTTTCACTGCTAAAACACAGGACTGATACAATGAGGGGACAATGTTCCTACTGAAAGTGGAACGTGACGGAACTGTGTATTGTGGAGCCACAGCTGCCATCAATTGTTTGAAAGGCTCCCCTTCAATCATGGAGAAGGATGCCCCTCCAACAGCAATGAACTGACCAATAAGTCGCGTTACTTTATTGGCCTGCTTCTTTGGGCAGTGGAATGCCCCAAATTGTTCCAGGGTGGGCTGGACATGCAGTGCTCCAACCTGCCTTGGTCTCTGGCTGCCAGCACTAGCTGCTGCTGCTATTGGCTCAGAAGCAGCTGTTGGGGTTTTTCCACTATCTCTGGAGATGGTACTAGTTGTTGTTGTAGTACCACGGCCACCAGCTATGCTGCCTGCACTACGTTTTTCTTCTGCATCTTTCCCCAATAGCACAGCCATGTGTTGAGTGCTAAGGTGATGCTTCATGCTAGCACTGGTAAAATGGCCAGATACTTTCCCTCTGCTTATTAGCTTCCCACAATGTTTGCACTTTCCATAGCGCCCTTCTTCGACATTTTTAAAGTGCTCCCAAATTGGGGCACGCATAGCCTTGGAGTGTGCCTTGGGTGCTGCTTCTACTGCTCGGGGTGGATGAACAGCAGTAGAACTAGTGGTGGTGGCACTGGTGGTACCAGTACTGGCCATAGTGGGACTGCTACCAGACTCTACCAGATTTGGTGGGTTTTGCTGCTGGTGGTGGTGATGATCGTAGCGGAGAAGGTGGAGGCTCAGGGGAAAATTGTGCACTAGTCATTTGTACAATGCTCCCTGAGGAATCTGATTCCTGACCACTCATCTCCTCTGCTTCCTCTGGCTCATAGTCTAGTTCCTCATTAGCCAGATCAAATGGAATTCCTGCTAGGCTGGAGCTAAGACTGATATCATGACTAGTAGTAGTGCGAGAAGGAAGAACAGACTCTGCACTTGGCCTCTCAGTCTCAGGCTCCTCTGGTACCTCGCTAGGTGGAGTTCCACTATGTGTAGCCCTCTCTCTAACTGTCTTTATAAAAATATTGTAAGGACTTGGTGGCTTGCTAGAGGTGCTAGGAGGACATGGCGTGGCGGTACCGGTGGGAACAGTAGGCGCAGCACTAGTGGTGGTAGAGGTGGTGGTGGTTTGCCCTACGAAGGAATGAGATCGCTTTGGTTTGGGAAAACCCCTCTGAGTCTTGCTGCTAATTTGGCTCTGCTTGGTACCTTGCAAAAGGTACTTCTTTTTACTCACTGGGCTAGTAGAAGTACAAGTTGTGCTACCCTTTAACTTTGAACGTGCTTCTGGTGCTTTAGGCTTTCCATAAAAAAACATAGAGCTTGTGGGCCTAGCAGGACTACTACTGCCTGCTTTTGG
This sequence comes from Sceloporus occidentalis, assembly GCA_023333645.1. Classification (NCBI taxonomy): domain Eukaryota; kingdom Metazoa; phylum Chordata; class Lepidosauria; order Squamata; family Phrynosomatidae; genus Sceloporus; species Sceloporus occidentalis. The sequence continues at coordinate 5,568,694 of JALMGF010000058.1, forward strand.
AGCCTTTCCTTTACTTGATGATCCTTCAAGCAATGCTTCCCCAAATGATAAGCGAGAGCTTGGCCTACTTGGCCGACTAGACTGACGCAAAGGCTGCATCTTAGAACTGGTGGTGGTGCTGGTGGTGGTGGTAGATGGAGCTTGTCCCTCCTTAGTCCCAAAAGGAGGATCCATTTCAAATTTTGTGTTGTGTGTGTAGTGAAGTGTTTAAAACTATTAAAAAAAAAGGGAAAAAAATTAAAGACAAAAAAATTAGAGGAAGTTCTCTTCAGTGCTACTGCTGAAAAAGTAAAACTATGCACAACTGCACTGTGCTGTTGTGTGCAATCTGCCAAAGTGCTCAAATTATTTAAATTATTAACTCAAGATTAACTATTTATATAAACTAGCAGTATTTTATTTTTAATTTGAATTTACACAGGCCTAAGGGCCTAGCCTACTACTATGCTAAGCCTAGAGCTATATTCCCTACTATTCTAAGTCTAACTCTAGGCTGACGCTCTCAAGCCCACTAAACTAAAGTGAGGTTAAATCAGATTAAATATATGATTTATTAATTAATATTAAATTATATAATATTAATAGATTAGAATTACTTATATTATAGATTATAGATAGAATATAGATTATGAATTATGAATTACTTTTATATTATAGATTATGAATTAGAATGTATTATATTATGTTATATAATTTATATTAGAAGAATTACTTATATTATGGATTATAGATAGAAGAATATAGATTATGAATTAGAATTTAGAATTACTTATATTATAGATTATGAATTAGAATTTATATTATATTATGTTATATAATATATTATAGATTAAGATTAAAGATTAGAATTATTTTAGTACTACAGCTAGTACCTTGAAGCTTTGCTTAGTTAAGTTGTTGTCGTCACACACTCAATCTTTCTTGAAAATAAATTAGAAAATAAAATGTCACAGCAAAACAGTTAGCTTCACTGCTTGCTGAACAAAAACACACAGCACTTATGCGGCTGCACTCACTAGCCCAACAAGTTCACTTCACTGATGGACTGAGGTGAGCAAAACACTAAGGGTACTTTTAATAAAATTAAAATAAAATGTAAAATGAGAAAATCTTGGCAAAACAGTTAACGTCACTGCTTGCTGATCAAAAAAGAACACAGCACTTATGCGGCTGCACTCACTAGCCCAACAAGTTCACTTCACTGATGGACTGAGGTGAGCAAAACAAATGAAATAAAATTAAATATTATTAATTAAGAAAAATTTACTTGGTCTCTTGCTGTTGCCAAAACAAAGCACAAACTAAAGAGCTGCAGCACCAGTACTAATAAGATTAGCTGAACTATAAACTAGTAGTAATTAATTTTATTTATAGCTAATTAATTATTAAGCTAAAATGAATTATATATTACTGATTTTAGATTAGACACTAGTAGATGTCTTGAATGTCTACAGTACACTCTACACTAGTATACTAACTATAGTATATATATATATATGACTGACAAATATATATATAATTTTATAATGTATGAAATTATTATATATTCTATTAAATTATTATTTATAAATTCTATTATTTAATTTATCTAAGTGAAGACAGGACAGGCAGTAGGCAGTGCCAGCCCAGGGCAAGGACACCCCAGTGCCAGTGAGGCACTGGGTGCACTGTCAACTCAACAGCACTACACAGTTGATGACAGACAGAAGCACTGAAAAAAAAAATAATAAAAAAATGACTAAATTAATAAAATTATTAATTCAGTAGAACTGAAGTGAGGAAGAGTACACTGTGAGAAATGGCAGGCTGAGGCTTACCAGTCTCACACAGAACAGAACTATCTCTCTCTGTAACACTCGGATGCAGCACAGCAGTGTTGCCAAAGCAGTCACAGCGAAAAATGAATGGATCTCTCAGGCAAGCTCTGGTCTTATAAAGGCGGTTTCAGAATTCAAAAAACAGCATGACGTGACAAGAGCGAGCTGATTGGACAGATGAGAATCAGCTCATTCCAGTTTGAAATTTTGGCGGAATTTTGGAATCTTCGATTCTTCGTGGTTGTGAGTCTTCGTCTTCGCCTATGGTTTGCCGGCACTGTATTCGGAACGAACAAAAAAACTGACTCTTCGTGCTTGTTTTCATGTTCGCCCAAAGACAAATGTACAAGTCTAGTTTTCAGTATCGTTAAATGCCTTGCTATCTATTTCAGCTTAATAAATGTCTCCTAAGCAATTTTAAGTCAGAGCTCCGCCGCCATACAATATATGACAGACGTTGACACCCCGAGGAGGGGCCACATGTGCTGTCATTGTTCGTTAACTGACCATTTTTCCATGACATGCTTGGCACGTCATTGGTCGTTAAGCGGTTAAAGGGGCTGTTCCACATAGCTGGTTTTTTTCCCAACATTTATAGATTTTTATATTATGGACGAATATGGAATGTATGTTAACCCCTTAACGTCCAATGATGGGCCAGGCACTTCACACAAAAACGGTCAGGTAACGACCAATGACCAATCACTTTCTCTGCTTAAACGGTGTTGCTGTAATGCCTTGATGTCAAGGAATTCAGAGATCAGCATCAGAGGCCACTCCCCAGGGCAGTGTATGGCGGCAGATGACCCGTTTTAAAAAAGTTTAGGAGGCATTCAACGATCGCTTCCTTAACTTCAATTCAGCGACATTGAACACCCACCCCAGGACACGCTGTGACTGCTGCGGTCACAACTGCCACTGCGAGAGACTTTGCCACTTGCAAGATGGCAGCGTGTCTTGAGAACTATGGCTCCCCTTGCAGGTTGAATACAGGTACTGCATTCAACCATGCAAGTCAATAGAGCCCAGCTTTCTAATCACAATGTGATTATTAAAATATTTTTAAAAATAAATAAAATATGGAAACAAATAAAAATAGCTAAAAAAATAAATAAATGTTTAAAAATAATTATGCAGTGATGTCACCAGAGGAACCATCCAGTTCCAGCAAAATGTAAAAAAAATCCAAAAAGAATAAGATATAATAGAATATGAAAATACAAAAATAAAATGTAATATTATGAGCAAGTGCTAAACTTGGTGCTGTATCTTCCCAAAAATCTTGACATGGAAAGAGTTCAAATAAAAGCATTTCAAATACTCAAGGGGTGTCTAATTTTTAGACAAAAAAAATTAATAGTTTGATGAGGTAAATTGGAATGGCCGGATTCCAAGATGGGGCATAGGCACAGACTGACCAAAATGGAAAAAAGCACACTTCCCAAATGTGGCCTTTTAGCCCCCAAACACCAGACAAACCCATGCAAGGGTGGTATCTCTGTAATCAAACGATGTTGCTGAACATATATTGGGGTGTTGTGTGACAGCGACATACACCAGGAGCTGTAAATTCACACCTGAAAATAAACAAACTACCACAAATTTTGACAAAGGGTCATAGTAGAATTAGTACATGGAAAGGGTTAAAATACCGCCATTTCAAATACCCTGGGTGTCTAGTTTTCAAAAATATATGGCTTGATGGGGTAAATTGAATTAGCCGACTTCAAAGATGGCCCACTTAGGACATGGGGGCAGTAGGATCAGATGTCAACGTTCCAAGTTCAAAAATGTGCACATACACCAGGAGCTGTAAATCCATAGCTGAAGTGCATTTTTTGTGATTAAAAACACAAAATTTGACAAAGAGTGGTAGTAGAATTAGTGCAAGGAAAGGGTTAAAATACCAGCATTTGAAATACCTTGAGGTGTAAAGTTTTCAAAAATATATGGTTTGATGGGGTAAATTGCATTTAAAGATACCCAAAATAACACATGGGGCAGAATGACCAGATTTGGGAAAAAGTTGGTTTTAAAACTTGTACTTATTGCCCAATAAACTGCAGAAAAATTCAAAAAAAACATAAAAAACTCAGGGTAAATAGAAGAGTCTATTTAGCAAGTATTTTTCATTAGATTTAATAGGCGAGTAAAAGACTTTTCACATAAAAGTAAGAAAATTAGATGATATGATCAAAATGGTGTCTGACGAAATATATAACAACATATAACTTGTGTGGGTACAATAAATGGGTGAGGAGAAATTTTGTGCTAAAACAGTCTTGGTCCCAAAGGGTATAAAAAAATAAAAAACAGCCTGGTCCTTAAGGGGTTAAATAAGCTTATTCCTTTTATTGGAATATCATACGATTTTGCTGTATTTTCTAAATCCTCTCCATCTGCTACTTGAAGAAATAACTAAGATGTCAATAAAAAGTTGAGGTTATCATTATGGGAGATTCTCCCTGATGTAGATTGGAAAAACTAAACAGCGAAAATAGCCAGAAGTAGAATCATCCTAAATTCCTTACAGTGACCGTGACAATTCGTAGAAGAGCCAACAAGGAAAGAGGCTGTGCTGGAGTTAGTATTTACAAATGGAGACTTGATTTCTGATGTCATTGCAGGAGAGTGTTTGGCTCCAGCGATCATCAATCAGTGTGGTTTAATATAAGGACTTTCTCCATTCAATTATACCACACTAAAACCAAGTGTTATTTTAGAAACTTGGATTTTCCTAAAATGGAGAGCCTGGTAGATGTTCCTAAGATGAAGTCCAGGAGAGATGGAACTATTTAAGAGATGTCCTGCTAAAGGCAGCAGAACATTGCATTAAACTTGTTAATAAGACTAAAAGAAAAAGGAAAACCCTGCGGTACACTGCAGACACGGCAAATATACCGAAGGAGAAGACAGGAGCTATTAAGAAATATAAACTCAAAATGAGAAAGATAGGTGCAAGTATAAAGCTAAGCTTAGAGAGGAAAAGTGGATTATTAGATGTGCCAAAACAGACACTGAAGAGAAAATTGCAGAGTTAATAAAAAAATAAGAATAATTAAATATTAAATGTCTTTAGAATAAACTAAACTAAGGACACATGAAGTGGATTATTTAAATGAGGATAAAGATGTAGCTGACTGCCTAAAGGTCTGAAAAGGAAGATAAAGGTGAGGCTCCATGTTAGCCAAGAGAAAAGGGTGCATTTTCGTTGTTCAGCCCGAATACCGAACATATGAACACGATGGAGGCAAAACATATACGAAGACGAAGACACACAACACGAAGAATCTTCGTGTTCGTCTTCATATTCGTTTACTAATCTTCCTGGTCCCTTCCCCATCTAGCATAGGTAGGTTATCTACACAGCATCGCAGGGGTTAACGGGAGCAGAAATTCGTAGGTTCGCCGTTAGGAGTTAAAGGTCTGTGCAAGCGACTCTATTGCTGGCCTGCAGGGACCTCCTCTGGCATCAACCAATTGGAAAAATATCCAGTGGCATCTGTACCCCAGAGGAGCGACGTCGGAGCAAGTGACAGCAGTTATTGAGTTATGCCACCAGGAGTAGAGGCCGAGAGGGTCCGTGTCCCCCAGCCTATGGGAGCAAACAGCCAAAATACCATACCAGGCGATCCAGCCCTTCAGAGACCCTGAGGACGAGATAGACCTTTGAGAGATCTTTGGAGACAGTGCCTTACCCTGCAATTGGAGCCTAACAAATGGGTGCCGCTCTTGGTGAACTCACCAGCCGGGCTAGGACAGCATTTGAGTCCTTACTCACCAAGGACTGCCAAGACTATGAGAGGGTCAAAGAACGGTTATTGGTCCACTTCGGCGTCACCCCAGAAGCACACAGGGTGAAATTCCGCAGCCTGCGCATATCCGAAGGGCAGTCATTGGGAGAGTGAACCCACCACATGAGTTGGGCAGGCTGGATTCGAGGGCACCATGCCGGCACCGTCGAGGAGGTGACCCAACTCATCCTCCTGGAGCAATGCTACAAGTACGCTTCGAATGGGTAAGGGACAGAAAACCCCTCACAGTAGATGAAGCTGCGGTTCTGGGGGATGAATATCTTGACTCACGGCGCACTGCTCATATAGACATTCACAGAAGAGCCCAACCTGTAACTTCCCAGTCTATTCGTTCCATAACCCACCAATGACGGTCACATCCCAGCTCTCTCGGCTGACCGCCTGGCACTCTATAATGCAGCCCAGGGGGCACACCCGTCCTACTGCGGTCCGAGTAAAGGGACCCGAGGATTGCCAACCCGGCTACAGCGACCGGATGTCAGGGTCCATCCAGGCTGTGGAGCTGCATATCTCTGTTTTTCCCTGCCTTGCCTCAGTTCCCATGTTTTATGTGGTCCGCTCCTGGATTTCCGTATGCTCTGTCCTGAACATCTGATTCCTTGATTCCAGTCTGCTCTTTGCTTCAGCTCCTCTTTCCTTTATAAGGTGTGTCCCACGCGTTTGTTTGTTTGTCTCAGTCAGCAGTCTACAGGTATGTCTTTCTTGGTTTTGTGTATAACTTCAATGTTCAGTTTATTAGTACTTTTGTATTCAGCGTTAGGACCCACTATCATTGGAGTACTTTGGCATAGTGGTGGGCTAAGCATTCTATGGCCATAAGATGTGGCGGAATCTCCAATAGTTATCATATAGTCCTAGGCTCTTATATACCTTTGCCCTCCTACCCTGAATCATCTGAGGATTTCGGTTCCTCTCTCCTCTCCCCATGTCCCAGTTAAGTTGTCCTATCCTTGCTTAAAGGAGAAGCGTCCGAGGATTCCGACTCCTCACTCCTTCCCCTGTGTTCCTTGCCTTGTTCTCTGTCCTTTGTTGTGCCCTGTGTCATGTATGTCTTGTGTGGTTATGTTCCTTGCTCGGTCTCCCTGTTCCATGCTCTGTCCTCCTTGCTTGCTATGTTTCCATTATATACTCTGCTTAGCTTCCATACTCCCAACCTGACATGATTCTAGTGCTATGTCTCATACTTGCTCCAGGGTGCCTGCAGGGTATCTCCAAGTTTTGTTTGTTTTGTAAGATTCAAGTTTTGTTCAGATTTCCACATCCAGCCAAGTTTCGTTCTGCTTTGTTCTGGACATCATCCGCTGCTATGTCAGGGTGCTGGTATGTGGCTGCTCAACCCTAGATGCCCACCTGGGAGGCCCTGTGCAACTCCACTACTGCCCAATACCTCCTGACACCGGAGGGCAGGACATGCTTCCGATGCGGGCAGGTAGGACACCTACACACTGCCTGTGCTACTGCTACCCGACCCACTGGAACCCTCCTGGGGAAGACTGCCCTACCAACGGCGTATTGTCTGGGCAATGAGGAGGACTTTGGCGTTCTACATGAGGTAGACCTGGTCCGGGCTGCTGCAGGAGATAACCAAGATCACCACCGACAGGAGGTCTGGGTCAGTGGCCAATATGCTCAAGGACTGCGTGACAGTGGAGCAACCAGTATGCTGGTAAAACCCAACCTTGTCTCCTCATTGGCTTATCTACCTAAAGCCTTAGCAGTGGCCAGAGGACATGTCCACTCACCGCGCAGCCACTCACCGCTATACCTGCTCACTCCGGGAGAAAGGTCCCGTGCCGCGTCTGCTTCTTCTTCCTTCACTGACCGCATGGTCTCTTTTGGGCGCGTGAGCACGCCCTCACCAAACTTTGTGTTCCCCGACACAGTCGGCGGAGAACACGTGCGAGTGACATCACGTCTATGGGCGTGGCGACCACTAGCGGGTAATTTAAAAACTGAGCACTGAGGTTCATTCAGTTATTGTGCCGTTTGGACCCTTTGACCTTGTTTTCCTTGCTGTTCCTTACGTGTACCAGACCCCGGCTATCCTTGGCTTGTCCTCTCCGTGTACCAGACCCCGGCTATCCTTGGCGTGTTCTCTACGGGCTCCTGTCCTCGGCTATTTGTGTTCTGCTGTATTGCCTGCTTTTTGGGTTTCCACCTTTGTTTTCTGGCGCCCGTATCTGCCACCTCACAATAGGATACCCACAGCCCGGGTACAACTTGATGTGGGACTGGTACACATACAATGGATGTGGGACACTTCTGCCTACACCGAGACCCTTACGCCAGAGGTCTGAAATGTGGTAACTCGCCAACAGAGCCAGAGGGAAGGAGGAGGAGACCCAGATGCCTCTGCTTTTGGATTGGGAGCCATGCTAAGTCAAGTAGGGTGCGATGGCCATGTGCACCCCGTAGCTTACATCAGTAGAAAGCTACTACCCCGGGAGGTCACATATGCAGCCGTGGAGAAAGAATGTTTGTCTCTGGTCTGGGCCCTGAAGAAATTTCAGCCCTATCTCTACGGACGTCCCTTCACCGTGCTCATCGACCATAATTCTCTGGTTTGGCTCCATCGTGTGGCTGGGGACAGTGGGCGACTGTTGCGGTGGAGCCTATGTACTGATGGGATGTAAGCTGATGGGATTGGGGGTTGGGTTCCGTGCACATTGAGAACAAGAATGTTAATAGAATTAAGGATATATATATAAGGTCTGTGTGGTTTTAATAAAAATTGTTCTTGTTTTACTACTACAAATTGTGGTCGGACTGATCCGTGGATAGCAGGAGCTATCCATAAGAGGGTACTGACTGGCGATTCCTCAGCCCTCCAACAGGGGTACCCAGCAGAGGCGTATCTAGGGTATGGCAGCTATGGCTCGTGCCATAGGGCCATTTGAAGGGGACGCCAGTGAGCGGCTTTCAAACGCCGTCTTTTTTTTTTTTTTTTTGATGCGGAGGAGAGAGAGGGGCGCCTAGCAACCGCTCGGCATTCCTTGCCCCCCCTGTTGCCCCCCTGCCGAATTTGGATCCAGATGTCCCGGATTCAATCCGGGACAGTGCACCTCACTGAACGGGGCTGTCATCACCCACGAAGGTTATTGAGCCGCGCTGGCCAGCTGACTCAAATCTATTTCGGATCGACTGGGGTGTATTCTTAAAATGCCGCCCCTGTCGATTTCAAACGCCGTCTTTTTTTTTTTTTTTTTGATGCGGAGGAGAGAGAGGGGCGCCTAGCAACCGCTCGGCATTCCTTGCCCCCCCTGTTGCCCCCCCGCCGAATTTGGATCCAGATGTCCCGGATTCAATCCGGGACAGTGCACCTCACTGAACGGGGCTGTCATCACCCACGAAGGTTATTGAGCCGCGCTGGCCAGCTGACTCAAATCTATTTCAGATCGACTGGGGTGTATTCTTAAAATGCCGCCCCTGTCGATTTGAAATTGAATTGAGTCAGCCGGCGCCGCTCAATAACATTCGTGGACAGCGTCAGCACGGCTCAATTACCTTTGTGGGGGGGTGCCAGCCCCGTTCAGTGAAGTGGGTGGAGAAAGTTGGCAGCGGGAATTCAGCAGAGTCCACTGTCAGGCCGCGTGTCTTCAGTCAGGTAAGTTGACAAACTGGGGGCATGGTTGGCAGTGGGAGGCTGGGACAAAGATGGCTATGGGAAACTGGTGAGAAACTCTGTCCCCGGTTTCCCATAGGCATCTTTGTCACTAAATAGCTCCCCATGGTCCCATGTTCAGTGACAAAGATGCCTATGGGAAACTGGGGACAGAGTTTGCCTTTGCCCCCAGTTTCCCATAGGCATCTTTGTCACTAAATAGCTCCCCATGGTCCCATGTTTAGTGACAGAGATGCCTATGGGAAACTGGGGGCAAAGGCAAACTCTGTCCCCAGTTTCCCATAGGCATCTTTGTCAGTAAATAGCTCCCCATGGTCCCATGTTTAGTGACAAAGATGCCTATGGGAAACTGGGGGCAAAGGCAAACTCTGTCCCCAGTTTCCCATAGGCATCTTTGTCACTAAATAGCTCCCCATGGTCCCATGTTTAGTGACAAAGATGCCTATGGGAAACTGGGGGCAAAGGCAAACTCTGTCCCCAGTTTCCCATAGGCATCGTTGTCACTAAATAGCTCCCCATGGTCCCATGTTTAGTGACAAAGATGCCTATAGGAAACTGGGGGCAAAGGCAAACTCTGTCCCCAGTTTCCCATAGGCATCTTTGTCAGTAAATAGCTTACCATGGTCCCATGTTTAGTGACAAAGATGCCTATAGGAAACTGGGGGCAAAGGAAAACACTGCCCCTAGTTTCCCATAGGCATCTTTGGTCCCATGTTTAGTGACAAAGATGCCTATGGGAAACTGGGGACAGAATTTGCCTTTGCCCCCAGTTTCCCTTATGCATTCCAGGTATGCTGGAAAAATGCAATAACTCAATTATGCAACCATTGTGAATAATATGATATTGTAGAATGAAGCTATTTACACAAAACCATGTTGAATCCATTGCCTTATGTCCAGCCGAGCTTTCTGTGTGTAATTGTTTTGTTGCGTTTTATTGTGTAAGCTCTAAATACCAAGTGGGGGTTTATCTATACCTTTAATGCTGTGTTTTTATGTGAATTCCAATTGATCTATACCCACAAAGCTGTGCTTTTGTGTTATTCTATAGATCCATATCTGCTATGTTATGTTTCTATACATTATTTATGTATACCTGCAAATACAGGGTTTGTATGTCATATTTAGTTGATCATTACCTGCAGTGCTGTTTCCATGTATTTATTTGATCTATACCCTCAGTGCTGAGTTTACATGTGATTTGCAGTTGATCTATACCTGCAATGCTATGTTTCCATACATTATAATTGTATACCTGCAGGATTTGTATGTCTGATTCTGTTTATTTGATCTATACCCTCAATGCTGAGTTCACAAGTGAATTTCAATTGATCTATACATGCAAAGCTGGGCTTGTATGTTAATGTGTGGATCTATACCTGCTATAGGCAGCAGGGTCTAATATATCTATCTATCTATATATATATCTATCTATATATATCTATATATATATCGGCGGCAGGGCCTAATATTAATATATATAATAAATAATATATTAAAGAAACTGCCAGTTCAGTTATTTTGAAATCATATTTCAATTTCAAGTGATAAGTACTTATTATGATGGTTAAAAATGCATGTCTAACGCATATATGTGATGGGGCCATCACATAAATCAATAATAAAGGGAGGGGCTCGCTGGGGGCATTAATACAAATAGTGCTTTTTCCAGTATAAAAATAGTTTTATTTTATACTGGAAACCAGCTTTGCTGGCCAGTTCTTTGTTAGACTGGGAAGACTACTGTATAGTAAGCCTCCTAAATATGAGTAGGTTTTTCTTTGTGTGATTGTTTGATTGATTTGGTGCAATAAAAGCCTGGAAACATATTGGGTCTCCTACTGTGCCCGCTGTACCTGAGGTACCTTACTACATGTGGTATCAGGAGTGGGATGTGCTGTTCCTAACATTACTACAGTGAAAGGCTTAAAGGTACAGAACCCAACGGACTTCTAGATATAGGGGATGTTGTAAAGGCCCTACTACAGGCTACAACAGTGCAACAGGAGACTAATCGCCAAGTTGTGGCCTCGGTAGCAGCCCTACAGGAATGTAACTGTATTTTGGCAGCACAAATTGAGGCCCTGGTTGAAGCTCAAAACGCAGACCATGGTATACTTAAAGAGGTAGTACAACATCTTGCGGTCCAGGGAATACCTGTGCAAGCGAGCAGTGTTTCTAAGATAAGGGTAAGCAGTTGTCTCCTGAAAATGACTTCTGAGGATAATGTGGAGGCATATCTCTTAGCCTTTTAACACATAACGACCCGGGAGGCGCGGCCCCATGATCAGTGGGCATGAATTGTTGCTCCCTGTTTGCTGGGCCCAAAATGTTTATTATGACCTGGAAGAGGAGGCTGCTACTAATTTCACTCGGCTTCTAGCAAGGATGGGGGTGACGGTAACAGTAAGAGCCCAGTGGTTCTGGGATTGGCGGTTCCATGAGGAAAAAGTACCTAGATCACAGATGTTTGATCTTATACATCTAGAAAGGAAGTGGCCCAGACTAGAGGCTCAAACCCCTGAACAGATTGTGGAGACTCTGGTGCGTGATAGATTCTTACAGGAACTCCTGCGTGGCCTAAGAGAATGGGTTGGCCAAGGGAATCCCACCACGTATGACTCCATGGTGGCACAAGTGAAAAGATACCAGTCCGCCAAAGATTTGTCAAAATCCACCCCAGTCCATTGTAAGTTCTCCTCATTGGGTCCTGCAAGTCCCAAAATCGCCAAAGACCTGGAGCCAGGATGAGTGACTCTGAAGTCAGAAGACCTGGAGCTGTGCTTGATGTTCGCCCAAAGAAGATAGACTATGGAGACCATACTAATGTGGGGAGTACTCCGGTATCATATTTTGAGTGTGGGGAGCTTGGGCATGTCCGGGCCCGATGCCCAAACGTGTCAGAATGAATGCAATGTGGTCTTGGTGAGGACCCATGTATACATGGGAGCACTGTACATTATCCCACTACTGTAATTGAAGTAACTGTAATGGGTAGAGTGTTCCACATATCGGCAGCAGTAGTACCCAAATTACCTTATCTCCTCGTTCTATCCCTGAATTTCACACCTTGATCCAATCCTAGGTGTCCCCAAAACAGGAAAATAGTGAGAGTGTACATATGACAGCTCCACGACATCTTTCCATTCACACATCCTGATATGTATACAAAGAACCCCAAATGACGTAAAACCTGGCGGGAACGTAGGGAGAGCAAGTACCAATTCACTAAATCGCTAAGGGAAGCCCTGGTGAATGAAAAGAGGAAACACCCCATAAAGATGGCCATCCAGTGCACAGAATCTTATGACCTTGGAGAACGTACAGTAGACCAGGAGGGTGAATCTGAAGAGAGCAGTTCCGCTCCTTGTGACTTTTCTGGTGGCAATTTTGGACGAGACCTGGCCAATGATCCCTTGTTGCTCAATGCAAGGAGTAGAGTAATAGAAGTAGATGGTTTTCCTGTAGAGGGTCAAACCAAAAGTACATATCCATATCTTATTTTTAAGAAAGATCTCCTGTATAGAGTAATCACAGAAGAGTGGCAGGAGGTTGAACAGTTATTGATTCCTTCTAATCATACTAGAAAGGTTCTAGACTTTTCCCACCCACACCTTTTAGGAGGTCACCTAGGGGTAGAGAAAACTCAGGAAAGGATCCTACAAAGATTCTTTTGGCCAGGGGTGTATGAGGCAGTAAAAAGATAGTGTGCTTCCTGCCCGGAATGCCAATTATCATCCCCGAGATTCAAGCTAAGGGCTCCCCTTATTCCACTCCCGGTTATTGACGTTCTGTTAAAAAGGATTGGCATGGACAAAGCAGGCTCCTTAGAGAAGTCAGCTCGCGGTGCATGTGTTTTCACGAGTAGGCATACCAAAGAACATACTCACTGATCAAGGTACCCCTTTGGTTTCCTGACTCATGAGGGAATTGTGTCACCTGTTTAAAATACATGCCTTGAAAACCTCAGTTTATCACCCTCAAACAGACGGACTAGTCGAAAGGTTTAATCGCACTCTGAAGGTGTGATTAAGGAAAGTGGTTATTAGAAATGGAAAAGACTGGGATATGTTACTCCCATACTTATTATTTGCGATACAAGAGGTTCCCCAGAGTTCAACTTGTTTTTCCCCATTTGAGCTCTTTTATGGTAGACATCCGAGAGGGATATTGGATGTACTCAAAGAGGATTAGGAAGGGCAAGGGGTACAAGGGACTAGTGTTGTACAGTATGTAGAACAGATGCAGAAGTGCATGACTAGCGTTGTTCCCCCTGTTCGCCAATACATGGAAAAAGCGCAGGGGGCCCAGAACTTACTTTTTAACCAGTCTGGCTGCAGTGAGGGAATTTCAACAAGGGGACAGATGGTTGGTTCCCACAGCAGAGAGTAAACTTCTAGCACGTAGCTCAGCATGAAATGCCAGCACTGCAATGGAGGTAAAGGCCTTGTGGAGGAGAATGAGGGGCGCAGAGTGGTTGCTAGGCGCCCCTCTCTCCTCCGCATCAGTTTATTCAGATAAATGACAATTGTTCGGTTGAGGATTGCACACTTTGGGGGGGGCACTTAAATGTACATTAAGGGCTATTTGATCAAAACCTATGCCTATCTCAGAAAGCAAAAAGGTAGATTTATCAGCTAAGCTGGAGCATGACAATAAATTGAACCCAAATATACGTATCACCAATGAGATAGTAGAATTACAGCAGGAGATTAAAAAAAAAATTAAACGAGAAACTGGAACAAGCCATTTTTTTGCCAAACAGAAATGTTATCATGAATGTAATCGAGTATACAAGACATGGATAAAATACCAATGAAAAAAGTTGTGTAATAGATTCTACTATTTGTCCTGAGTTTAGAAATACCCAATGTTTTTATGTTTTTGTGCTTTTTTTTATGCATGTTATGGGGCAATAAGTACAAGTAGCGTTTTGCTATTTCAAAACCATTTTTTTCAAATCTGGTAACTCTGCCCCCATGTGCTATTTGGAACATCGTTGAAGTGTGTGGTGTGAACCATGTATTTTTGAAGACTTGACACCCCAGGGTATTTTAAATGCTGGTATTTTAACTTTTTCCATGCACTAGTTCTACCACCAGTCTGTCAAAGTTTGCGGTAGTCATGTTTTGCTCAGTTCAATTTAGTAGACAAATCAAAAGCGTTTAAAAAAGGGCTGCACTAAAAATAACTAAAATATGATAACCAATAATTTGTGCAATCTGGCTGAGGAAGTCATGGACTGACGAAACGCGTCACAGTGAGCCTATTTGAGCACTTTATTATAATATATTTTATTAATGGTTAAGTGTTTTGATTTTAAAAAACCTTATTTGAAGTATTTAATAAATTGTTTAAAACTTTTAATTATATACGCTGTCTTGAGTGATTATTCTCCATAAAGGGGCTTGAGACACGGCCTTAAGAGTGTCCAACGTATGCTTTATGAGCTTAAATTTTTAATTTGGCTTTACAATTTTATTGGATGCAGTGATGTTTTTTGCATTATGATGTCTCTCTTTGCCTTTTTTATTCTGTGTGGTATTTGCATTTGAGAGACGTTAATTGAGACCGCTTAACAACCCATATATTGTATGGCGACAGAAAATTACAGCTAAACACGAGCATCGCAGAAACAGCCATTGTCACAATGGGTACAAAAAATAAAATCAGTCATTGTCACAAAGGGGTTAAATTATTACACTGATTGTAACAGCACTCTGGAATCTGCTGGAGTTATATAAATAAATGTAAACTGTGTTGCTCACAGAGCTTACTCATTGTAAGGGGCTTGCATTTTCTAAGTGACTTGCTTTCTGTAAGTGACCAGTGGAGGAAATAGCCAAAATGACAGTGAAGGGGGATGTTATAATCATGATTGACTTCAATCTCCCTGATGTGAACTGGAAAACGAAAGTAGCTGGTTGTACCCGGAGTGCGGATATTCTAAACTCCCTACTGGGATTATCTTTAAAACAAGTAGTTGAGGAACCAACTCGTAATGAGGCATGACTCGGGCACTATATATTAACATGCAGCAAAGTACAGAATAAAAAACACAGGAGACATGAGGTCGTTGGAAAGTGTAAGGCCACAGCGCTTTATTACTGTGACAAAAGTGCAAGAAATAATTTTAAGAAAATGTGAGATAGGTATACCTTGATTAACATATAAAACCATAACCCTTGTAATATAACCTTTTGTAGGGATATCCCGCCAAATACCAACGGGAACCGCTGGGTCGGAACACCCTACCCTTCCAAATTCCCCCAGGGACTGAACCCGTGGAGAAATGTACATGAAAACATAAATATTGGCATAACAGCCAATCGTAAACAACCCATACCTATCTCTAAAATTCAGCCTTAAGCCACGGTCAGACAAAGAAAGGTAAATTAATTGGGGAGGGAGGGTGGGGATTCACAGCTTTATAACAGATCACTGCTATATAACGCTGGTAGATAGTATCTGACCAGAGGCGGGAAAAGAGGGTCCCCTAAATAGACACTCCAAAACCCCACCCCACAGGACAAGGAACCCCATAGGGTGTCCCCTAGATGACCCCTAAATCCTATCCAGCATGCTTATTGTTAATACAGGCCCAGTCATGCAGCCCTTACTCTTAATATCCAGGGCTTGTCTTGACTCGGGCACTATATATTAACATGCAGCAAACTACAGAATAAAAAACACAGGAGACATGAGGTCGTTGGAAAGTGTAAGGCCACAGCGCTTTATTACTGTGACAAAAGTGCAAGAAATAATTTTAAGAAAATGTGAGATAGGTATACCTTGATTAACATATAAAACCATAACCCTTGTAATATAACCTTTTGTAGGGATATCCCGCCAAATACCAACGGGAACCGCTGGGTCGGAACACCCTACCCTTCCAAATTCCCCCAGGGACTGAACCCGTGGAGAAATGTACATGAAAACATAAATATTGGCATAACAGCCAATCGTAAACAACCCATACCTATCTCTAAAATTCAGCCATAATCTACGCGTTTGACATAACTTAAACGCGGAGATTCCTCCACAACTCAACGGCACGCTCAATACCCGTGGTAACCTCCAGACACCACAAGTCGGCTCCCAAATCACTCAGGTGAACTCCATCGTCCCGGTAAAGCGCTGGGGAGTCGGTCGAAATCTCTGGATGTGAAATCACTAGACCCCCTTGCAATGTAACAAAACGAGCAATAGCCTTATTAACATTCAGGCGAGCTTTATTAATCCCGGCCAACGACCTCGCGCCCCTCCAAAATAACCTAGGGACAATTTCGGACCATAATACAATGACACCGGGCATGGAAGCTCGAAAACGGATAATGTCACATTTGATATCCTTTTTGAGGCGCCGCAGAGGCACAGAACACAAATCGTTCCCACCCGCATGTATAACCAAAACCTGGGGAGGCCTGTCAAGCCCGATAGCCCGTTCCAATTCGAAAGAAACCCCTTCCCAGCGCAGGCCCCTCACCCCCATCCAATGAATCTCCACTTCAGGCAGGGCAAAACCCAACTGACGACCCGAACGCCGAATTGCCGCTCTACGCTCGGCCCAAAAAACGTAGGAGTGGCCAACTATCCAAACTAAACACGTCCCGCAACCTAGAAAAGAAACATCAACATCAAAATGCGACCAAATGCAGGAAAAAGAACATGATCAGAGCAACGTAATAATTCGCCCCCTCAGGCGGGAAGTTCAGTAATGACAGGCACGTTAATTCTTCTCTGTGTAGTCACGTGTTCAATCAATTGTTCTTGGTTTTTATTTGTTATTTTTTTAATTTTTTTTTTTTTTTTTTTAATTAATTTTTTTTTAATTTACATTTTTTTTTTTTTTTAATTTTTTTTTTTTTTTATTTTATTAGTGGTTTTTTTTTTTTTTTTTTGTTTGTTTTTTTTTTTTTTTTCTTTTTTATATCAAAAGGGGGCGAATATAGGACTTGAAACGAGCAGATTCCCAGCGCCCGATCCTCTTGATAATGGAATCGTTAAGGCCCCATCGTGCTGCCTGTGTCGCAGCACCAATGCGGAAAGAATGTGAACAATACTCGTGAGGGGGAAGAAACAAAGCAGCCAAGCAGCGCCGAAAAACGGCAACAAACTGAAAGCGGGAAAGGAAAGAGCCGTCCTCATGAATCAGCAACGGCCCGTCGCCGTGAGGCCTCCTCGCCAAGTAGTTCCGTAAGCAAAGCAGCGGGCAAAGATCGCTACCTTCAAAACGCGCTAACTGCACCGTAAAACCTTTCCCGTATTTGTCCGTCTTGGAGCGACATATGTGTAGACAAAGGACTTCCGTACTTGGAGAAACGTCACAATAACGCAAGCCTCCGGGGCAACGTTTGTTTGGGCTAACTAATTCGGAAATGCGGAACGCCCCAAAAAACGCAAGCGTGAAACTCAGCTGGAAAAGTGTGCTTTCATAAGCCGAGGAGCAAACAGAAGGTACAACACGAAACAGACGCTCCAATAAATCCAGCGTAACTGGGCGGCGAGAATCGCGCTGAACGTAACCTTTCCTGTAACCCTTCAGAGCCTGTTTCACCAAAAAACATTTTGTGAGGTCTTGTGACCCCATAAGCCTAAAATAAAAGGCCAGGGCAGCCAGTTTGCGGGAAATGCAGGACACAGACACACCGCACGAGTAAGCGTCTCCCAAAAACCAGAGCAATACCGCTAGCTTCTCCTCATCCAAGACCGGGTTGCCGGCTTCAGCCAACTTAGCCGACCATTCGTCCCAAACTCCACGGTAAGCCATCCACGTGCTATCAGCCATGGAGCGCCGAATTAAGGCCATCGCACCATTACACCCAAATCCCAAAGTTCCGCTGGACAATCCACTCCCTCCGTATCCGCATCGGGGGCCAGGATCCGGAAGCGCTCCAGCTGAAACCGAGACAGAGAGTCTGCAATTTCGTTCTCAACCCCAGGCAGATGCTGAGCCCTAAGATATATATTGAAACGCAAACAAAGAAAAACAAGATTGCGCAACAACCTAACAACCGGCGGGGAGGATGCAGTAACGCTGTTGATGGACTGAACTACGCTTAAATTGTCGCAATAAAAACGCACTTTTTTGTTGCGCAGTAACTCACCCCAAACGCAAACCGAAACCAAAATCGGAAAAAGCTCCAAAAAGGTCAAGTTTTTAGTCAACCCCTCGTCATGCCAGCACTGAGGCCAGGCCCCCACGCTCCAATGCCCACGAAAAAACGCACCATAACCAGAAGAACCTGCAGCATCAGTCCAGAGGCACAAATCGGAGTTCGAAACCTCGCTATCCAACCACAATGTTTGCCCATTAAAATCGCGCAGGAAAATATCCCACACGCGAAGATCATCCCTGTGGTCAGCAGTCACCCTAATAAAATGGTGGGGGGCGCGAACACCGGACGTGGCCAAAGACAAACGTCTACAGAAAATACGACCCATAGGAATAATCCTACAGGCGAAATTCAGCTTACCAAGGAGTGATTGTAACTCCTTTAAGGTAACCTTCTTCCTGGAAACGACAGCCTGCACCGTAGACCTCAAATCAACAACCTTGTCTAACGGAAGACGGCAACACATGGCCCGAGAATCGATCTCAATACCCAAAAATTTTATAACCTCAGAAGGACCTTCAGTCTTCTCGGGCGACAACGGAACCCCGAAAGAAGCCATGACACGCTGCGTGGTTTGCAAAAGCACGTGACAAAGCCAAGAATGCGGAGGGCCAATGCATAGAAAATCATCCAGATAGTGGATCAAAGAGGGAATCCCAGATTCCGTCCTAATGACCCACTCCAGAAAACTGCTAAAAGTCTCAAAGTACGAGCATGAGATGGAGCAGCCCATGGGAAGACAACGATCCACGTAAAAGTGACCGTCCCATTTAAAGCCCAACAGCCTGAAACTTTCCGGATGAACCGGAAGGAGCCGAAAAGCGGCCTCCACATCAGTTTTAGCCATTAGGGTACCGGCACCATACGATCTAACCCAATGCAAAGCCCGATCAAAGGGGGTATAGGAAACTACGCAATACTCCTTGTCTATCCCATCATTTACTGAAGAGCCCTTCGGATAGGACAAGTGATGTATTAATCTAAACTTGCCCACCTCTTTTTTAGGGACAACACCTAAAGGAGAGACAATCAAATCAGGCAATGGGGGATAACGAAATGGGCCCGCAACCCTCCCCAAATCGACCTCCCTCCGCAACTTCTCGGCGACCACCTCCGGAAAAGCCAAAGCAGACTGCAAATTCTTAACATCAACCAAACTCCGTTCCACCTGACAAGGGATACGAAAACCTTCCGTAAAACCGAACCACAACAATTCAGCAGCCGCCGCATCATTATAACGCTGAAGCCACGGTAACATCGCGAGAGCGTTCACCGGAGTTCTCCCCTTTCGCAACAGTGCTCGCGGCGGAAGCGGATTTTGTCTTTTTAAAGCATTTTGATGACGCATGGGAACCCCCACAGACAGAACACTCGTGTTTGTATCTGCAGGAAGCGCCCCATCGACACTGGCCCTGGTTGAACTGCCAGCAACAGCCTTTTTTATTGCCTGCCGAAGACGCGGCCGCAGAAGCACCCCCGGCAGCCCCTGGAAAGGGTGTACTAGAAGACCTGGACGGAGCAGTAACCCGGAGCCACAAGGCAATGTCCTTGTGGTCCCAACGAATATTCTTACGGACTGACATACGCTGCCGGAACTGCTCGTCGTAACGCAGCCACGCCACACCTCCATACACCCGGTAAGCTTCGCCTATGCTATCCATATAGCAAAATAACCCCGAGCAATGCTCAGGGTTTTTCTCGCCAATGACGCTCGCCAAAATGGCAAAGGCTTGCAACCAGTTGGTAAAAGTACGAGGAATGAGGCGATAGCGCCTCTTTTCTTCCTCTTCCTTCTTACTCTCGTCACCCTAGGAGCCCCTGTCCAAATGAAATTTCTCCAAGGGAAGAAGGGAAAAAATCTCAATATACTCGCCCTTCCATATACGCTCCCTCACCTCCTGTTTAAGGTGTGCCCCAAGCGGACCCTCGAAGCACACATAAACTTCCCCACGCGCAGAATCACCAACCCGTTCAGCCTTATCGGAACTTTTTTCCGTAGCTTTTTCCACCGCCTGTGGCGACGGCGCTACCGCGGCCGGAGCAGTCGCAGGCGGAGCAGATACCGAACCGGCAACGGTACCCAAAGGGGCAGGCAAAATACCAGCGGGCTGAGGAGAATATCCACTCCAAACCGCTTGTGGGCAAAGGTTACCAGCCCTGACCCTATCCTCACATTGCTGCAAGAACGACCGAAAACCCGCAAACAAATCTAAAAAGGGCAAATTAGGCACCTGGGGCAAAGTGGGGGGGGGCGCAGCGCAAGAAGCTGGAGTAAGACCCCCAACAGCAAAAGGCAAAGAAGTATGTGTAGGAGGGTGTGGTGCAATAGGACCGGAATCCTGAACATGCTCACCAGAACTGCTGGGTTGCAGGGGAGCCATTCCAGACGGTGGAAGAGGTTCTGCAGCAGCCGAAGCACCTGGAACGGAAATGTCGTCAGGGAACAGCAAAGGAGACCGTCTGGACCCTTGCTGAGATGAATCCTGTTGATCCTCAGCTGCAACAGGTGAAGAAATCGCTGCACGGTCCCTACGTGAGCGCGAAACAGCAGGCAAATCCCTGAAGACTCCAACAAGATGGCCGCTCCCAGTATCTGCAACCCGGCGCCGAGATGACGTCACAGCCCGCGACGACCTCTGACGGCCACGTGATACACGAGGCATGGCGGCGGCCATATTGAATGGAGATGTGCTGCCAGGAGCAGGGACCACAACGGAGTGAAGAAGAGATTCACAGCTTTATAACAGATCACTGCTATATAACGCTGGTAGATAGTATCTGACCAGAGGCGGGAAAAGAGGGTCCCCTAAATAGACACTCCAAAACCCCACCCCACAGGACAAGGAACCCCATAGGGTGTCCCCTAGATGACCCCTAAATCCTATCCAGCATGCTTATTGTTAATACAGGCCCAGTCATGCAGCCCTTACTCTTAATATCCAGGGCTTGTCTATATTGGCTTTGGTGTTCACAAATGGAGATTTGTTAACAGATATTTCTGTAGGTGAAAGTTTGGGATCTAGTGATCATCAGTCTGTGTAGTTTAATATACGAACAGTGACTGAGTCACACCACACAAAAACAAAAGTTTAAGATTTTAGAAAAGCTGACTTTTCTAAAATGAGAATATGTATAGAGGAGTCATTATCAGAGTGGGACAATCTAAATGGCGTTCAGGAGAAATGGGATTATGTAAAAACTGTATTATTGAAGATAACAGAAAATTGTATTAGGCTGGTCAGTAAGAGTAAAAAATTAAAGAAACTGCTGTGGTACTCTGCAGAAGTGGCCAAAATCGTAAAAGACAAGAAGTTAGCCTTTAGTAGATACAAAAATACCCAAAGTGAGGAAGATAGACAGATCTATAAAATTAGGCAGAAAGAGGCAAAGAAAGTTATAAGATCTGCGAAATCACATGCAGAAGAGAGAATTGCCCTGTCAGTAAAAAATGGAGATAAACCATTTTTTAGATATATTAATGAGAAAAGGAAAGCTAAACAAGGATTAGTTAGACTAAAAACAAAGGGAATGTATGTAGAAGAGGATAACGGTTTAGCTGACTGCCTCAATGAATATTTCTGTTCAGTTTTTACCATTACATAAGTTATGGTGGGTAAAAGGTAATGGAAACCCTTCCACTTAAATTTAAGGGGTAGTAGAAGTATTATTAAACACTCATCTACAGACACCAGACAAGCCAGAAGGCTTGTTTTTCCCTCAGAAATCTCATGGCGCTTCCACAACCACAAGGGATTCTGGGTAATTAAGCCTCAACTATTAACCCAGTATCACAACCTCATGCTGATGAGTCCCATGAAGGACGAAACAGCTGTCCATGAGTGGTGATCTGGCTATTGTACCTCTTCCTGAGTTTTGTCTAAAGGCTGTCTTATGCAGCGGGCAACTACTTTCAAGGGATCCATGTATAAAGTGGATATAGAGGCAAAGGTGATAATCGTTAACCTTATTTGCATGCGCCTACCCAGAATCCCTTGTGGTTGTGGAAGCGCCATGAGATTTCTGAGGGAAAAACAAGCCTACTGGCTTGTCTGGTGTCTGTAGATGAGTTTTTAATAATACTCCTGTTCAGTTTTTACAAATGAAAATGAGGGCATGGGACCTCAGTTGGGAAAAAAGACTGAATCATTTGAAATATGTGAGTTTATCGAGGCGGAGGTTCTACTTCAGTTGTCTAAGGTAAAGACAAATAAGTCGATGGGGCCTGATGGGATACACCCCAAGTTATTAAAAGAGCTTGGGGGTGTACTAGCAAAACCGTTAACTGATATATTTAACGAATCATTGGTAACGGGAGTCGTCCCTGGGGATTGGAAAGTAGTGAAGGTTGTGCCCATTCACAAAAAAGGCAGTAGGGAGGAGTCTTACATCTGTAGTAGGTAAATTAATGGAAACTATGTTAAAGGAAAGGATTGTTGAACATCGGAAGTCACATGGGTTTCAAGATCAAAAACAACATGGGTTTTCCTCAGGAAGATCATGCCAAACGAATCTTATTGATTTTTTTGATTGGGTGACTAAAGTAATTGATCAAGGTGGTGCAGTAGATATTGCGTGCAGATGTTCCGGCATTGTGCCGGATGTGCGGAGGATCTGCGCGATGCGCTTAGACAATCTCCCGTGCTGGCACATTCCCCCCGTGGAAAGTGCTGGCAAGGAAGGCTGTCTGAGCGTATTGGAGAGTAGGATACAGGTCCCCTGCACTGCTGTGGGGGATCTGTATCCTAAGCCTGGCATGTCCCGGGTGTCGGGCGCTAGACCCCGAATATAGGCCGCACCCCCACTTTAAAAAAGTGCGGCCTATATTCGGGCCAATACGATATGTTGGAGAAAGTTCAGAGAAGGGCTACTAAAATGGTTTATGGATTACAAGATAAACCTTACCAGGACAGGTTAAAGGATCTTAACCTATTTAGCCTGGAAGAAAGACGTGACAGGGGGGATATGATAGAAACATTTAAATACTTAAAGGGAATCAACAAGGTAAAGGAAGATAGTTTATTTAAAAGGAGAAATACTACCACAACAAGAGGACATAGCCATAAGCTAGAGGGGAAATGGTTTAATGGTAACATCAGAAAATATTAGTTTACGGAAAGGGTACTGGACGCATGGAATAGCCTTCCAGCAGAAGTGGTAGATGTAAATACAGTAAAGGCATTTAAGCAAGCATGGGATAGGCATAAGGCCAAGCTAGATATAGGATAAGGGCAGGTACTAAAGGAAAGTACTCAGAGGTTGGGCAGACTGGATGGGCCTGCTGATTCTTATCTGCCGTCACTTTCTATGTTTCTATGTTTAATGTAATGTAGAAAAACAAGTGTTTTTACAAGTTCTACTGGTGAGGCCATTGTGCACATGGGGCATGAAAAATGGACAAGGCAACTGCCAAAATTGCTTTGACAGCATATATACGTAGCCACTTTCTACTTCTGTGCTGACACTGGGTACCTTTTAAGGCACATACCAAATAATCACATTATGTACGCTTCTCAGACATTACAATGCAGTTCATTAAACTCAGAAATATACTAAATGTACATATTTACCTGGCAATGACCCATTTGTATATCCATTAATTGTATGTAATTCTTCACCTCCTTTTCCATTTGTATGACTGTTTCCTAATTACAGAAATATTACAAAAAAAATTATATGAAAACAAAGAAATATGTCATTTTGCATTTTGTTTTTTTACCTCTCTCGGTAGCTACAACTTTTTATTATGGTTTCATATTTATTTTGTTTTTCTACTTTACCCTTAGAACTTCACCTCATAACAGCCCAACCGCCACGCATATCTCACATTAACTTTTCTTTTTTAAAAACCTTCTATTACTAACCACATTCAAGTAAAAGCAGAACATTCCCACCAACATCTCCTCCATCTATGTTCAGATAACATTGAACACAAAATAGGTCATCCTATTCCTACCTGTTCTGGCCCTTGCCCTTTTTCGTAAGAACCTAAACAATTGTAATACCACCAACTAGCCTCTTTATTTCTGATGGCCTCAATCTAGTTCATATCACTGAAACTTGGCTTTCATCCTCTGACACTAACTAAACTTTAACTAAATGAGGACAGAAGATATGTTGAAGGTTTCCAAGACTGTTCCTCTGTACCATACCCCTTCCAAAGGAACAAATATTCCAGATGACCATATATATGATTTCTTGTACCTCATATTCTTCTTCTTCATCATCTACCAGAATTGGGTCAGGTGGAGGGGTACGTGTTGTATTCCCTTAAGGACCGGGCTTATTTTTTATTTTTGTACCCTTTGGGACCGAGGGTGTTTTAACACTTTTGCGGTGCTTGTGTTCAGCTGTAATTTTCTCCTCACCCATTCAGTGTACCCGCACATTTTACATATTGTTTTTTTCAGGACAAGATGGGCTTTCTTTGGATACCATTATTTTGATCATATCATCTTATTTACTATAAAAAATACACCTTCTATAATTTTTCTTTGAAAAATCTTTTACACAACTACAAAAGGAAGTAAAAAAACTAGCTAAATAGATTCTACTATTTGTCCTGATTTTAGAAATACCCAATTTTTTTTATGTTTTTTTGCTGTTTTTTGTAAATTATTGGGCAATAAGTACAGGTAGCATTTTATGAAATCCAAACCTTTTTTCCATATCTGGTCATTCTGCCTCTATCTCCTCTTTGGAACATCTTTGAAGCCGGTTAACTCAATTTATCCCCATATATATATATTATAACCATATAATATTTCAAATGCTGATATTTTAACCCTTTCCATGTACTAATTATACAACTACACTTTGCCAAACTTTGTAATAGTAATTTTTTTTTCTCATGAATTGTAATTTAGTTAAACAACACCCCAATATGTGTTCAGCAACATCTCCTGAGTATGGTGATACCCCACATGCATAGGTTTGTCAGATTGTTTGGCTGGTAAAAGGCTACTTTTGGGACATGCGTAATTCAGGTGGTCATTTTGGTCATTCTGCCTCTATCTCCTCTTTGGAACATCTTTGAAGCCGGCTACTTCAATTTACCCCATCAAACCATATACTTTTGAAAGTATTTCAGATGCTGGTATTTTAACCCTTTTATGCATGAGATTCTACCACCTGCCTTTACCAAAATTTAATTTTGTACTTTTTTCACACAAATTGTATTTCAGGAATGAATTCATAGCTCCTGGTATGTGTCACTATCAAACACCCCAATGTGTGTTCAGCAACATCTGCCAAGTTCAATGATACCCCACGTGCAACCGATAAGGGTTGTTTGAGATTTAAAATGCCACATTTGGGAAGTGTGCTTTTTTGTCAGTCTGTGCCCTAACTTTGAGCCCGGCCACTCCAATTTACCCGATCAGCCATTAATTTTTTATTAAATTAGACACCCCTTGGGTATTTGAAATGCTTTTATTTTAACTATTTCTATGTTAAGATTTTTGAGAAGATAAAGCGCTAATTTTAGCACTTGCTCAAAATAATAAAGTTTTTTGCTGGTACTGGATGGTTCCTCTGGTGACATCACTGCATAATTATTTTTAAATGTTAGCATATTTGTAATTTTTTTTAGCAATTTTTTTCCCATATTTTTTTTTATTATTTTTTGAATATTTTACTAATCACATTGTGATTAGAAAGCTGGGCTCCATTGACTTGCATGGTTGAATGCAGTACCTGTATACAACCTGCAAGTGCAGCCAGATTCTCAGGAAGGTCTGGAGAGACACTCTTGAGGATTCTTTTCAACTTGATTGTTTTTTTTTAACGGGCGCCGCTATCTTCCGAGTGGCAGAATCACTCGCAGTGGCGGTTGTGACCGCTCTTGGTGGGGATCATTCCACCTACGCCAGAAGGTGTGAGCAATCCATTTATTGCTCACCATATTGTGAGTACATAGTGAACTGTTTTTATTTGTTTTATTCATTTTACATGTACAGAAAGCACTATGTCTATTTCTGTTTAACTTTTTATGTGCACCTTATCCTGAGAACGAAAGAAAGAACGACACAGCACTGCTGTTAAAGATATCCCCAGGCGAGGATTGTATCCAGGGCCGGCCCAAGGCAAAATGCCGCCTGGGGCGAATTTTAAAATGCCGCCCCCCCCCCTTATCTACCCTTCCCCTCCCTCCGTCCCTGCCGCCCCCCCCCATTATCTACCCTTCCTCTCCCCCCCCCCCCTGTACTTACCTTTCAGCAGTCCTGCGGCGAGTCTCCCTGTTCGGTCTCGGTGCCGGCTTGTAATGCTGAGCGCCGGAACTCAGCATTACAAGCCGGCACCGAGACCGAACAGGAAGACTTGCCGCAGAGGAGGAAGAGAGGGGCGCCGAGCGGGTACTGACAGCTTGGTAAACGAAAACCACTCGGCGCCCCTTTCTCTCTCTTTCGCTTTTAAAAAAAAAAAAAAAAGGGCTCGGGGCGGCAAAATGCCACCCCTTCAACAGTGACGCCTGGAGCGGTTGCCCCACTCGGCTCCATTGTCAGGCCGGCCTTGATTGTATCGCCCATGCAAGTATTGTGGGACAAATTGCTAAAGTCCCCGAAAAATGTGAGTACCCATTCTTTAACTCTTTACCACACGGTGTCAGCCACATATTATACTACTGTGACTTTCTTCTCGTCTATGCGCAACCACTATCTCCTGGTAAAATGGTGGGCCTACAAATGCCAATTTAACAAAGTGCTTATAGTGTCTTGTACTTACTTTCATCAAACACTGCAAATAGAAGGACTTTTTCCTGTACTCCAAACTGATATCCATTTTGAGAAAGAGATCCTTTGGGGGGAAAAAATAGATGTCAAAAATTACCACAAGTCACAGCAACAACGTTATCAACATTTTTGTATTCTGCTCTTTAAAACACTACCATATCAATACCAAAATTACAAAGAATCTGATCCCCACATACATTATTTTCTCTCTGCATGGCAAGACTGTTAGAATTTAGTCCTGAGATTCTGTAAAAACATACTGTGTGAAATTTATTTTTGTTCTAGTCAGCTGCATTTGTGTTATTTGGATCTTGTGTTGCAGGATTTGATCAAATTACTTCCTGACATGGTAATTAGATCCTGTGATATTTGTCTTGCCCCTTTTCTTACTTGTATATAAAGCTCTGTATTTGGTTTAAATAAAGGAGTCCTGTTTTCAGGTCACCATGAGTGTTGCCTGATGGTTGGGGTTGGCTGCTATGATCCTTTATTGTCGTTTTCAGGACAATAGCCACGCTGTGTAGTTAAGCTTCAGATAGCCACAGTGCCAACGCAGCTCCGGTGCAGCAACGTCCCCCTTCTATCTACAATGCTGGTTCTGCCTGGCGCTGAAGGGGTTAATTGTTGGTGTCCCGGCAGGAGGAAGCAACGTTTGGCGAGAGTACCCAGTCGGGGTACAGGTCGGTCCTGTCACATTCCTGTTTCTGACTGACTGACGTCCGTGTACCAGACCTTGGCTTTGTTTCCTGGCTTTGATCCTGTGCTGCCTGCCCCGACCTCAGAACATCCTGTTTATGTTTCTCTACCGCTGACCCTGTACTGCCTGTTTGCCTTGGACTTACTACCTGAGCTCTCCGTTCTGTGAATAGGCTACCGTCTCTGCATAGTGGGTGCATCACCTGTGTTCTCCTAGGTCCCCCATTACACATTGAACGGGCCAGACATGGACCCCGCGGAGATGGCAAATGTATTCTCCCATCAGGAGCTGCAAGACCAACTGCTAACATCCCACTCTTCTCAGCTACAGTCGCTGGCACACAAAATGGACACCATGACGGAGCTGATACAGTCACCAAGGGATCCCAGTCCCGAGCTACTGCTCGCTTACCGCTCCCAGACAAGTATGCGGGATTTATAAGGAATGCAGAGGTTTCCTGAATTAATTTCTTCTCCACTTCCGGAATCATCCTCAGGCCTTTCGTTCTCAGTCCAAACGTGTGTCATTCATCATATCATTGCTGAAAGGCGAAGCATTGCTCTGGGCCTCTCCCTTGATTGAGCAAGGATCGGAGCTACTAGACATCTGCCCTGCCTTCATGGAGGCTCTACGGTCGGACTTCGATATGCCTGGCCGCAGGGAGACAGCCGAGGCCTCCTTACTGGAGCTCCAACAAGAAGATAAGCCTCTAGCCCAGTACACCATCGAGTTCCGTACACTGGCTTGAGAGCTCAAATGGGATCCAGGAGCCTTGAGAGCAGCGTACCGTAAGGAACTAAATGAAAAGATAAAGGACGCTCTCCTGTACCATGACCCACCGTCCGACCTGGAGGAGTTTATTGCTCTCTGTTTGCGCATTGATAAGCGCATTCAGGAGAGAAACATGGAGAAAGAGAGGACCAGACGGTCTTGACCATATACTCCTCACTCCACTCTCCAGTCTCCACAGGTTGTCACCTGTCCTACTACTGACAAACCCATGGAGATAGGCACCATACGCCATTTATCCGAAGCCGAGAAAACAAGGAGGAGGAACCTTGGGCGATCAAGCTGGCCATCTACTGCGCACCTGTCCCATACGCCAGGGAAATGAAAGAGCTTAGGGACCAATGGAGGAGAACCCCTAAGCACGGCCATCACCTCTCCTCCAAACCACATTTTGCTCTCTGTTTCGCTTAGGTGGCAAGACCACTCTGTGGTCACCCAAGCTTTCATAGACTCTGGTGCGGCTGGTGTGCCCCTTCGCACCAAAAAGAATCCTTCAGTTGTGACTGCTGTTGATGGCAACCTGTTGGGTCCAGGGGTAGTCACTCAGGTGACCACGCCTCTTATGATGTACATAGGGGCAACTCACAAAGTAAACATCTCGTTTAAGATAATCCAGTCTCCCCATGCTCCTCTCATATTGGGACACACCTGGCTTTGTTCTCACAACCCACGTATTGATTGGGAAAACGGAGAGATCCTAGCGTGGAGTCACAAATGTCACCAACTTTGTTCTATTCTCTGTCAACGAGTAAATCTTGTACTGGAAATCAAGCCGACAGACCCCAAGCAGTATTGCTTGATACCCCAACCAGTACTCAAGCAGTATTGGGAGTACCTTGATTATGTTCTCCAGAAAACAAGCCAAACGCCTACCTCCTCACAGGCCTTACTACTGTGTTGACTTGTTACCAGGTACCACGCCTCCACAAGGGCGCACCTACCTGTTATCAGAACCAGAGAATGAAGCGCTGGAGCAATACATAAAAGAGAGCCTGGAGAAGGGCTTCATACGGCCCTCCTCATCACCACCGGGTGCCGGTTTCTTTTTTGTATCTAAAAAGGAAGGATCTCTTCGACCCTACATTGAGGGCTCAATCGTATCACCATCAAGAACCGGTACCCCCTTCCTTTGATCATGGAAATATACGACTGGCTTAAAGGGGCCACGATATTCACCAAACTGGACCTGAGAGGCGCCTATAATTTCATACGTATAAAACAGAACGACAAGTGGAAAACCGCATTCAACACGCGGTTCGGCCACAGAGTAATACAGAGTAATGCCCTTTGGACTCTGCAATGCGCCTGCTGTTTTTGAGGCATTCGTTAACATCCTCTTCCGGGATATGTTACTTACCCACATAGTTGTATACCTTGATGACATCCCTGTGTTTTCGCCCAACGTCGAAACCCATCGAATCCATCTAAAATCCGTACTGCAGAGATTACACGAACACGGCCTGTATGCGAAAGCCAAGAAATGTGAATTTGAAAAGAATAGCCTTCCATTCCTGGGGTATATCATCTCTGCCAATGGATTGGAGATGGACCTCAATAAATTAAAGGCAATCACAGCCTGGCCGATCCCTCGGACCGTAAAGGCCGTACAACGGTTCCTGGGTTTCGAGAACTAATACAGACGATTTATCCGTAGTTATGCCAGCATCGCAGCTCATATCTCTGCATTCACAAAAAAGGGCTAATCCTAAGGCCGAACGCTCGCGGGTGTAGCACACGCAGATACTATTTTTGTTTGTCGCGTCGACGCCATTCGTGTGCGTCGGTGGCGATGACGTCACCTTGCTTCCCATTGGCTGTTTTTCCCGCCTTTGGCCCTTTTTACACCTGCTCCCCCAGTCGTTCAGTGCCCGTTCAAAGAGTCACTTGTATGTTGCTCTGGGTTCTCGTTTATTGCATATTCCTGTTTCTGATTGACTTACGTTTGTGTACCAAACCTTGGCTTTGTTTCCCAACTTTGATCCTGTGCTGCCTGCCCCGACCTCGGAACATCCTGTTTACGTTTCTCTACCGCTGACCCTGTACGGCTTGTTTGCCTCAGACTTACTACCTGAGCTCTCCGTTCTGTGAATACGCTACCGTCTCTGCATAGTGGGTACATCAGCTGTGTTGTCCTAGGTCCCGCATAACAGTGGTCCAGCAAATCTCGAAAGATGTCGTTAATGAAGTGTAGGAAGGTCGCATTGGCGTTGCATAAACCAAGCGGCAAACAGGTAACGTGTTCTTATAACCTCGGGTGACCTCTTAATGCAGGACACACCTCCACCTTTCCCTATTTGAACCTGGACTTCCTCTTCTGGGTCACCCTTGGTTGGTGTATTCTGCTGTTTTCCTGTGCTAGTTACTGTGACTATTTCTTCGTTTGACCCGGCTTGCTGACTTCACTCCTGTTTTCTGATTTGGCTCCTGTTCTCTGATCATTGGTATTGACTCAGCTTGTTTGACTACTCTTCTGGATTTGATTCGGCTTCCTGCTTTACTGGTTACCAGACCTGATTCTCGGTTCCAGCTATCCTGGCTACTCCTGGTTCCTGTTTGCCTGGCTCACTCCGCCATCCGGGGTCCTCCTCATCCAATCGTTACACTAACTAAATTATAGGCTCCACGGAGGTCGATATTAGTGAAGACTTGAGCTGTCGGAGAGTTTGGAGATTAGTGGTAATGGATACCTGTTATTTACTGTAACATTGTTTAGTTTCTGGTAATCCACACACGGGCGTAGTTCCCCATCCTTCTTTACAAAAAAGATGCCTGCTCCTGCAGGGGAAGCAGAAGGGTGGATGAATCCTTTAGCAAGGTTCTTGTCAATATATTCCTTAAACGTAGATAGTTCTGGCTCAGTTAGAGGAAACATTTGTCTGAAGGGAATGGGTGCCCCTGGTAGAAGGTCTATGGGACAATCATT
Organism: Sceloporus occidentalis; assembly: GCA_023333645.1. Lineage (NCBI taxonomy): Eukaryota > Metazoa > Chordata > Lepidosauria > Squamata > Phrynosomatidae > Sceloporus > Sceloporus occidentalis. The sequence continues at coordinate 5,600,202 of JALMGF010000058.1, forward strand.
TGAACAATGGGGTGGTAAAACATCAGCTCCTTTCTTTTCGAAAACGTCACAAAATTGTTGATAGACTGTTGGGAGTGTGGGAAGGGGGTTGTCCATTATGTTGACACATAAGACTGGAGAAGATAGGCGTTTCTGGACACAGCGTGTAGAGGAGAAAATAATAGTCCCTGTCTCACAATCAATAGTCGGGTTATGTTAAGGGAGCCAGGGAAGTCCCAAAATAACCGAGAATGTGGGTGCAGACACAATATCAAACTGGAGGAGTTCCTCATGTTTATTTCCAATGGTGACAATTAATGGTATAGTTCCATAGGTAATGGGTCCAGATTTGAGTGAGCTCAAAGGAATGGCTAGAACAGAACAGGTCTGTCCAGACCCTGCTAGGATATCCGATTACTCCAATGAGGCACAGACACTGTGTTCTCTATGCAAGTCTGTTGGGACTTGCTTAGAGATCACAGTGTGATCGGTGCAGGGGGATCGCAGGGAGGATCACATGCTGAAAAACGAAACAAAGAAAAAAAAAATTGTAAGTGATTTAAAAATAAATAAATTAAAAAAATCTGTAAAATAATACAATAAATAATAATTTTAAAAAAAACAATAAAGTGAGCTAAGCAATGTCATTATGACATCGCTGGCATTAATAACATGTTCAAGAGGTCCCTAAGAGGACCTCTAACCATACTGCACTGATAACAGTGAATTTAAAACAAAATAAAATAAATACAAAAAAATATATAAAATATATAATAATAATAAAAAAGAAAAAAAAAAACTTACATCCCATTGCCCTAGCACAACATCTAAAAAGTATAACCACCCGTGCCCCTGTTCACAACCCCCAAACCCATTAAGCATAAAAATTCTACGAATAATGTACTCCTTATATTGGTTCTGTCCAACTTGGAGTTCTTGCACCGAAAGGGTTAAGGCAGAGATCTGCTGAGTAAGAGCTGAAATGGCTTCAGGTAATCCTGCGGGTTCCATAAGTGGCTTGGTATAAAGTTATGGTGAAAACAGGAACCTGCTATGCAGGAGAGGACATCCCAAATAAGTCAGCACAGGGAGAAGATAAATAGTACTGGCCAGGGATTCCAGAGGAGCAGCATAAACGGTTAACATTCCACGGTCAGTGATTCCAGAGAAGCAGCATAAAAGGTCAAAATCGAGGTCAAAATCAGAAGGAACAACAAAGAAAAATGCTAGGTACTGAGGCTTACAGCTCAATAGCTCAATGATGACTGTGAGTTCTGCTTGGCTTTTGCAGTCGCATTTAGCTTGGACACACAAGCGAATCCTGAGCTGGGGCGAATCTCCTAAGTGACATCTCTAAGTGAGGAGTTACAAGCAAAGAAGGAGAGTATATTCATTACTATTGCAAGGGGGAGCACTGTGTTTGTTTGTGTTGTGTTCAGTGTAAAGTTTTGTTGAAAAAAGCAAAAAAAAAAAGGGCTAAGGGCTATTTCAGGTGTGTTGCTAATTAAGTAACCTTCTCTGTGAGTTCTGCTTGGCTTTTGCAGTTGCTTTTAGCTTGGACACAAGCGAATCCTGAGCTGGGGCGAATCTCCTAAGTGACATCTCTAAGTGAGGAGTTACAAGCAAAGAAGGAGTTAAAAAGCAAGAAGGAGGGTAAAGTATAAATCCTTGTGATTCCATATATTTATATATATATATATATATATATATATATATTGCACCTTACTGTCTGTTTTTGCCAGTTATTTGAGCTATACCCATTGCCAAGATGTCCTCCATGTTTGACAATGCGGTCAGGTGTACATCTTGCTCAATGTATGCAATCCTTGATCAGCGCTTCGAGGGTGCATATTGCTGTGCGAGATGTGTGCGGCTTGCTCATTTGGAAGCACAAATCCTGAGTCTAGAGGAGCAACTGGCAACACTGAGATCTATTGACAACTTGGAGAGGAGTCTGCTGCTCACTGAGCAAGCTCTCTCGGGGGTAGAGGTGGGGGAGGATAGCGGGATGGAGGTACAGGACAGTCAGGCAGCTAGCTGGGTTACAGTTAGAAGGCGGGGTAGGGGGAAAAGCGCCAGGGAGGCTAGTCCTGATCTAGCACACCCCAACAAGTTTGCCCGGTTGGCAGATGAGGGGGATGTTAGTTCAGAGTTAGCAGTACTGCAGCAAGTCACTGCCTCTGACCACCAGAGGGGTGTCTGCTCCAGTAAGGAGGGAAGGAGGAGCGAAGGCCAGGCCAGACAGGTGCTGGTAGTGGGGGACTCAATTATTAGGGGGACAGACAGGGCGATCTGTCACAAAGACCGGGATCGCCGAACAGTGTGTTGTCTGCCTGGCGCTCGAGTTCGGCACATCGCGGATCGGGTTGACAGATTACTGGGAGGGGCTGGAGAAGACCCAGCAGTCATGGTGCACATTGGCACCAATGACAAAGTGAGAGGTAGGCGGAGTGTCCTTAAAAATGATTTCAGGGACTTAGGTAGCAAGCTTAAGGCAAGGACCTCCAAGGTAGTATTTTCTGAAATATTACCTGTACCACGTGCCACACCAGAGAGGCAGCGGGAGATTAGGGAGCTAAACAAGTGGCTCAGAAGCTGGTGTAGGAAGGAGGGGTTTGGGTTCATGGAGAACTGGGCCAACTTCTCGGTCGGATACAGGCTCTACGGTAGGGACGGGCTGCACCTCAATGGGGAGGGTGCAGCTGTGCTCGGGGAGAAGATGGCCAGAAGGGTGGAGGAGTGTTTAAACTAGGTAAAGGGGGGGAGGGAAACTACAATATAGAAGGGGAAGATAGTGTAGATAGAAAGCTGGGGCTTATAAATGTACCTGGGGGTGGAGCGGAGGGAGGGGTTAGAATAGTCAATAGGGATAGGCTTCATAGGGAAAAAAACCATACACCTCTAAATTGTATGCTTACTAATGCCAGAAGTCTGACCAATAAAACTGACGAACTGGAGTTAATAATGTCTGAAGAAAACTATGACATAGTGGGTATAACAGAGACATGGTTGGATGATAGCTATGACTGGGCGGTTAACATACAGGGTTATAGTCTATTCAGGAAGGATCGAAAAAAACCAAAAGGGGGAGGAGTTTGCCTTTATGTAAAGTCCAGCCTAAAGGCCACACTGCGGGAGAATATACGTGAGGGAAATGATAATGTGGAGTCATTATGGGTAGAAATATATGGAAAGAAAAATAATAAAATACTGATCGGGGTTTGCTATAAGCCACCAAATATAATGGAAGCAGCAGAAGATCAATTATTAAAGCAAATAAACAAGGCAGCAAATCACAATGAGGTGGTTATTATGGGGGACTTTAACTATCCCGACATAAACTGGGAAACAGAGACCTGTGAATCTCATAAAGGAAACCGGTTTCTGACTATAAGTAAGGATAATTATCTGTCCCAAATGGTACAGGACCCGACCAGAGGGGGCGCCCTACTGGACTTAATATTAACCAACAGACCTGACAGAGTAACTAATGTGCAGGTCAGGGGGCATCTAGGAAATAGTGATCACAATATGATACATTATAACTTGTCCTTCAATAAGGGAACTCTTAGAGGAGCCACAAGAACTATGAACTTTAGGAAGGCAAAGTTTAATCAACTAAGAGAAGCCCTTAACACTGTAAATTGGGAAAATGTCCTCAAAAACAAGAGTACAGACACTCAATGGGAGATTTTTAAGGATATCTTAAATTCTCACTGTGAAAGGTACATACCGTATGGGAATAAAAGAGTCAGGAACAAGAGAAAACCAATGTGGATAACTAAAAATGTAAAGGGGGTAATAAATGGAAAAAAAAGGCATTTAAGCTACTAAAACAGGAAGGCAGTGAGGAAGCACTAAAAAGCTATCGGGAAAAAAATAAAATATGTAAAAATCAGATAAAAGCAGCAAAAGTGGAGACAGAAAGACTCATTGCCAAAGAGAGTAAGACAAACCCCAAAATGTTCTTTAACTATATAAATAGTAAAAAGGTTAAAAATGAAAGCGTTGGCCCCTTAAAAAGTAATGAGGGAGAAGTTATAGACGGGGATCAGGAAAAAGCTAATCTATTAAATATATTCTTCTCTGCTGTATTCACAGAGGAAAATGAAATGCCAGGTAATATACAGCAGGATGAGATAACTGCCCCAGTACATGTCGCCTGTCTAACCCAGGAAGAAGTGCAGTGCCGCCTAAAAAAAATCAAAATAGACAAATCACCAGGTCCAGATGGCATTCACCCCCGCGTTCTAAGGGAGTTAAGTAATGTAATAGACAGACCCCTATTTCTAATATTCAAGGACTCTATAGTGACAGGGTCTGTTCCCCAGGACTGGCGCATAGCAAATGTTGTGCCAATATTCAAAAAGGGGACAAAAAGTGACCCGGGGAATTATAGGCCTATTAGTTTAACTTCTGTTGTGTGTAAACTGTTTGAGTGTTTCCTAAGAGATGCTATTTTGGAGTATCTCAATGAAAATAAGTGTATGACTCCATATCAGCATGGGTTTACAAGGGATCGGTCCTGTCAAACTAACCTGATCAGCTTTTATGAGGAGGTGAGCTCAAGACTGGATCGGGGTGAATCGCTGGATGTCGTATATCTTGATTTTTCCAAAGCATTTGATACGGTGCCACATAAAAGGCTGGTACATAAAATGAGAATGCTTGGGCTGGGGGAGAATGTGTGTATGTGGGTAAGTAACTGGCTCAGTGATAGGAAACAGAGGGTGGTTATTAATGGTACATACTCTGAGTGGGTTACTGTTGCTAGTGGGGTACCACAGGGGTCAGTTTTGGGTCCTATTCTTTTTAATATATTTATTAATGACCTTGTAGAGGGATTGTATAGTAAAGTATCAATCTTTGCAGACGATACTAAGCTCTGTAACGTGGTTAACACAATAGAGGACAGTGCACGATTACAAATGGATCTGCTTAGGTTGGAGGCTTGGGCTGGGATGTGGCAGATGAGGTTCAACACAGATAAATGTAAGGTTATGCACATGGGGAAGAAAAATCCAGGCTGGGAATATGTATTAAATGGGAAAACACTGGGGACGACTGACATGGAAAAGGACTTAGGAGTTTTAGTTAACAGTAAATTTACCTGTAGCGACCAGTGTCAGGCAGCTACTGCTAAGGCAAATAAAATCATGGGGTGCATCAAAAGGGGCATAGATGCCCACGACAAGGAAATAATTCTACCACTGTACAAGTCACTAGTCAGACCACACATGGAATACTGTGTACAGTACTGGGCACCAGTGTACAAGAAAGATATAGTGGAGCTGGAGAGGGTTCAAAGATGGGCAACCAGAGTAATAAGGGGAATGGGAGGACTACAGTACCCAGAAAGATTATCAGAATTAGGGTTATTTAGTTTGGAAAAAAGACGGCTTAGGGGGGATTTAATAACTATGTATAAATATATAACGGGACAGTACAGAGATCACTCCCAGGACCTATTTATACCCAGGACTGTATCTATAACAAGGGGACATCCTCTACGGTTGGAGGAAAGAAGGTTTCTACACCAGCACAGACGGGGGTTCTTTACAGTAAGAGCGGTGAGATTATGGAACTCTCTGCCAGAGGAAGTGGTAATGGTAAACTCAATAAAAGAGTTCAAAAGGAGCCTGGACGTGTTTCTTGAAAGCAATAATATTACAAGTTATGGATATTAGATTAATAGGGACAGAACGTTGATCCAGGGATTTATTCTGATTGCCATATTTGGAGTCGGGAAGGAATTTTCCCCCTGGTATGGGGCAATTGGCATCTGCTTCATAAGGGTTTTTTTGCCTTCCTCTGGATCAACACAGTAGGGACACAATATGTATATAGGTTGAACTTGATGGACTTTGGTCTTTTTTCAACCTTATGAACTATGTTACTATGTTACTATGACATCATCGGGCCCATGTCTAAGCAGCCTTCATTTGTACTGCTGGAGTGCAAGCACTTACAGCACCGAGCCTACAAAGGTAAGTGTCTGGGAAAGGGCTTCATGTGCGGGAGGGTATTCGGGTGAGGCGCTGCGTATTTGTGCCCAACTGACCAGTGCGACAGATAGGCGCCTGACACTAATACCGGTAACAAGCTGAGATTAGCAGCACTCTCTTAAAGGAGAATCAATCAGATTCCAAACGCTCCACCTTGGCCAAGATCAAAGAACTGTCCAAGGATATCAGGGACAAGATTGTAGACCTACACAAGGTTGGAATGGGCTACAAGACCATCACCAAGCAGCTTGGTGAGAAGGTGACAACAGTCGGTGTGATTATTCGCAAATGGAAGTTTCAATGATCAATGGCGAGGAATCAGCCCAGAACCACACGGGAGGATCTTGTCAATGATCTTAAGGCAGCTGGGACCATAGTCACCAAGAAAACAATAGGTAACACACTACGTCGTGAAGGACTGAAATCCTGCAGCGACCGTCTGAAGTTTAATGAGCATCTGAATGATTCAGAGGAGAACTGGGTGAAAGTGTTGGGGTCAGATGAGACCAAAATTGAGCTATTTGGCATCAACTCAACTCGCTCGCCGTGTTTGGAGGAGGAGGAATGCTGCCTATGACCCCAAGAACACCATCCCCACCGTCAAACATGGAGTCAGAAACATTATGTGTTGGGGGTATTTTTCTGCTAAGGGGACAGTCAACTCTTGAGTGAGAACCTCCTTCCCTCAGCCAGGGCATTGAAAATGGGTCGTGGATGGGTATTCCAGCATGACAATGACCCAAAACACACGGCCAAGGCAACAAAGGAGTGGCTCAAGAAGAAGCACATTAAGGTTTTGGAGTGTCCTAACCGGTCACCAGACCTTAATCCCGTAAAAAATCTGTGGAGGGAGCTGAAGGTTCGAGTTGCCAAACATCAGCCTTGAAACCTTAATGACTTGAGGATCTGCAAGCTGGAGTGGGACAAAATCCCTCCTGAGATGAAGACGCTGGTGCCTGGTGGAGTCCCCACCGGGTGAAGATACCCGCGGACGACGGGGAATGGCGGTAGGTACCTGACAGGTATTATTCTCAATAATCCCAAATTCTTTTAATAACATATCTCTAAAGACTTTAATATGCTCGTTATTCTCTTGAGCTGGAAAAAACTTTGAGGGGGGTCTCAGGGAAGTGTGCATAAAAGAGCTGTATTCCTTCCTTTCAATATTCTTCTCTTTTGTCTGATCTTTTTTTCATAAAAAATCTTTTTATAGTTCATTTTCTTAAAAAATTTTGGCCATCCATAAGTAGGCTGAAACTCCCTGGTCCCTTATTCAGGGCGAACTTAAGCCCCTTTGAGAGTAACCGTACTTCATCATTATTTAGAGAGGTATTCAAAATATTTATGATGCCATTTTCAGTGAAACCTAGCCCTCTGAGTCCGTTTCTATCTCTCTGTCTTCCCTTTCCTTTAGATCTCCTTCTTTTTAAAGGGGATTGTTTCAGGGCTAATAATCTGTTTTGAATTTCCAATGGTTTTAAATAGCTTGGTCTTAAAAGTCGTTTCCTTTGGGATCGCCCCCTCTCTTAAAATAAACCTTTCGGTTTTCTTAAATTTGTTCTCCGTGGAGGCTCCTCTCTGTCAGATATTTTCCGCCAAAAGTGTCCCCATTTCTATAATTCATTTTATTTGGAGTACTATCTCTCCTATACTGATCTCTAGGTATATATCTACCTTCTTCGTATACTTGTACTGTCTTTTTTCCCCTCCAACCATATTCATTTTTGTCATAATATTTTGCCCTCCTCATCGATTTTGTCTGTTTCTGTTTTTATTATAGTTCCCATGGTCTGTGTACCTATCCCTCTGTAGCTCTACTCTATGTATTCCTCTTTATCTCTATTAAATTTCAAACTCTTAATTTGGACTTCTATTGTTCGTGCCCTCTCATTTAAAATGTTATTCTTTCTTTCTATAGTTTCTGGTTTAATTTTATCGTTAATCACAATGGGTCAAGATTACTTTGTTGGTGGCCCAGCCATGCTGTTTTTTCCTGTAAGTGATTTTAACCATATATATTCTATACAACTTTTGGACACTACACAACGTGCAATATTTCACACTGCTTTATATTTTTTGCACTTTTACACAATTGTGTTTCTATTTATTTCGGTTTCCCACACCTACAGCTCCATTTAACCCATGTCTTGGTGTGTTAATTGCAGAGGTAAGGATAGTTACAAATTTCAAAGCACATTTTCAATAACTGTTCAAAACTAAGCCATATATATTACTTTCAATAAGAAACATATATCATGCATTAATATACAGTATAAATTCACATTTTGAAAGTTCAGAATGTTTTAGTTACATGGATGTTTTATAGCAAAATTAAATCAAACACCAAAGCATTGTAACTCAAAAACATCAAAACTATATGGATACAAAAGGTATAAATTAACTGAGGCCCACCTAACTAGGGTGTGTACTACATTTTCATGGATTTATCTCAGTATATCATGTATGCTTCACTATGTTAATACCTGAATATATTTAAAAATAACCCATATAAAACACTATACTATTAGGGCCCTCCTAACGCAGGTGTGTACTGATTTCAGTAAGTTTATCTAAATGTGTCACCAATTTTAACCATACCATTTCCCTATTGTACCTATAGGTGTCACAGTCAAGTAAATCATGACGAGTAGAAGTCATTATAAACTAGACTTGTGCAATCCGATTTGAACGAATTGCAATCTATGTAGGAAGTCTGGAAATATCAGACCCCCCCACAAGATTTCATCCAAAATTCATGGGTCTACATTTACTCACACTCTCTCACAATCTTACTCACACAAAAGGACTTGATAAAGGAAGGACTCCCGAAAGCTCGTCTATTATTTTAAATACTGTTAGTCCAATAAAAAAGGTATTACAAAATTCTGCAACATTCTGTTTTTTTGCATTCTGAGTTTCATATAAGTTTATTTCATTTTTTCCAGTTGCGAGCAATAATCAATTTAGTGGCTATCAATATATATGTTATTATCAGTGAATTTGTTTTGACAAACGCAGTAACACGGTTTCCAGAGTTCTTTCTAACACTTTTACTATATTTCAGTAAATTCTAAAAAAACAAAAAAAGAAAGTGTAGGTACACTTAAAACAGAGATGAGTGTGTTAGTTAATGAGGATCAGGAAAAAGCAGAAACTTTAAATAACTATTTTTCCTCAGTATATATTAAGAAGAAACCTATGGCAAAGATATCAAAAACTTGCAGAAAAAATATGATTGGATGACTCAGGACAAGGTGCTGCAGCAACCAAAGAAAGTTAATGTCAACAAAGCTCCGGGGCCTGACGTTATTCCCCCACGAGTACTTAAGGAGCTAAGTCTGGAAATAAGTGAACCTCTGTTTTTCATCTTCTAGGATTCTTTTTTTTTCATGAATTGTACCAGAGGATTGGAGGAAGGCAGATGTAGTTCCTATATTCAAAAGGGTTCAAACTCTTTGCCTGGAAATTATAGACCTGTGAGCTTAACTTCTGTGGCTGAGAAAGTATTTGAAGGGTTATTAAGGGATAATATTCAGGAATTCATCGGGAAGAACAGTTATTGACAAAAATCAGCATGGTTTTATGAAACATAGGTCATGTCAAACTAATTTAATTGCATTCTACGAAGAAGTAAGTAGAAGTGTAGATCATGGTGTTGCAGTGGATGTAATCTACTTGGATTTTGCCAAGGCATTTGACATGGTTCCACACAATATGTTAGAATTCAAACTGAAAAAAGTCTAGATGGGAATTCTTGTTCTTGGGTATGACATTGGCTTAGTGTACTGAGAGTTACCATAAACTGTAATTTTTCAAGCTGGACAAAAGTGGTAAGTGGTGTCCCTCAGGGTTCTGTTCTGGGGCCAATTTTATTCAACATGTTTATAAATGATCTTGCAACAGGCAGTGAAAGTCATCTTTCCGTGTTTTCCGTGTTAACTCTGTAAAGTAATACAATGTGAGCAGAATATTACCGTGCTGCAGTGTCATGATCCCGGCCGGAGTACGGTCCGGGCGGATTCCCCACGTCACGCTCCCGTGCGGAGTGCGTCGCCCGAGTACCAGCGGCATCACAGCCCTGTCCGGGACGCGTCGCCCGGGTGCTCGTGGCGTCGCGCTCCGGTGCGGAGTGCATCTCCCGAGTACCCCCGAGTGGCGGGTACTCGGTACTTACCCCTCCCGGGACGATCCAGCCACACAGCGTCCTCATACGCGGCGGTTCACAAGACTGAACCGCCGCACAGTGATAGACACCTACGGTGTCATAAGACACGCCCCCCTGCCGAACTCTTACCCCTCTGGAGGAGAAGCAACGTCCATTGGACGTCATCAGGGTTGGGGGCGGAATCTAGAAGGGCGGCAGGTTTAAAACCAGAGCACTGATGCCGGTTCAGTGCTCGGTTGTTTTTACAACTAGCTGTAGTACTTACCTGGCGTATATCTGTTTCTTCATGTTGATTCCTGTAACTGACCTTGGCTTGATTCCTGACCACGTTAACCTCTCAGCTCCTGACCCGGATTGTTTGACCATTCTCTGCCTGCTGCCTGTTACCAACCTTGGCTTGATTCCTGACTACGTTAACCTCTCAGCTCCTGACCCGGATTGTTTGACCATTCTCTGCCTGCTGCCTGTTACCGACCTTGGCTTGATTCCTGACTACGTTAACCTCTCAGTTCCTGACCCGACTTGCTTGACCATTCTCTGCCTGCTACCTGGTACCGACCTCGGCTTGATTCCTGACCACGTTACCTTCTCTGCTCCTGACCTGGATTATCTGACCATTAAGAGACTGATCCATTTGTATCCTGCATCCTGGTTTCCACACCTATGCAAACGTAACATGCAGAGGGATTTAGGGGGACTGGGCACACAAATGGCAAATGGAATTTAATGTAGATAAATGCAAAGTTATGCACTTCGGGGTAAGGAATGCACAAGCAACTTACACCCTAAATGGTAGTGAATTAAGGATAACAACAAATGAGAAGGATTTTGGGAATTGTTATAGACAACAAACTAGGCAACAATGTGCAATGTAAGACAGCAGTTGCTAAGGCCAGTAAGGTATTGTCATGTATAAAGAGGGGCATCAGTTTATATATAATATAATTTTGCCTCTTTATAAATCAATGGTAAGACAACACCTTGAATATGCTGTGCAGTTTTTGGCACCTATTCCAAAGAAGGAAATTATAGCACTGGAAAAGGTGCAGAGTCGGGCTAAAAAATGTATAAAAGGAATGGAACACTTTAGTTATGAAGAAAGGTTAACCAATTTAAATCTGTTTAGTTTAGAAAAATGGCACCTCAGAGGGGATATGATAGCATTATATGTTCGGGGCCAATACAAACCTATTCGTAAACAGGACTGTGCATAGGACACGTGGTCATGCATTTAGACTGGAAGAAAGGAGATTTAGTCTAATGCAAAGGAAAGGGTTTTTTACAGTAAGTACAATAAGGATGTGGCATTATCTGCCTGCAGAGGTAGTTTTATCAGAGTCTGTACAGACAATTAAACAGCAACTGGATGAATACTTGCCAAGGAGGTATCTGACTGCTATTCTGGAAAGAGCCACAAACTGTACTATGTAACAATGTAACTATAGTAATGTCAATTTATTTATTGTCTCAAGGGTTTTACTTCATATATCTTTAATATTTTTGCAAGACCACCATATATGAAGTAAAGACCCTTCTGGATCACGACATCTCCAGCAATTTGGGAAAAAATCTGGGTACATCTTATTAATCCTAGTGGCAACCAAGTACCATCTATAAGCAACGTTATATTGGGTTTCCACTAAATTCAGACAATTAATATTTTTCATAGTATAAAAAGCAGAATCCCATTGTTGCTTCTCAATGTGGCACTTCAGATCCTTTTCCCAGCTAACAATGGCTATATTTATCACGTATTTTTGTGTCAAATTTTGAAATCCCAGACTCTTTGTCATAACCTTATTAGTATCCTTCTTGTTAAATAGATTGACTATTTTTTTGTTGCAGTTGTGTAGTCATATATTGTTAAATGATATTGCGCTCAATCCTTAGATAGTATCCCCCTCTTTTAGTTGATTTAAATATTCTATCCCAGCTACTCTCCACTATTTCAAGGATAGATATATCATAAGAAACTTCAACATTTCAATTTTACTATTGCCTAATAATTTATTTTTTATCTGCCATCTATTTTTTTATTGTTCCCAGAGTTATAAGATGTGTCCCAGAGTATAACCATATTTATCTAAATAATAGGTTGTTTTATGATCTTAAGTATTCCAGATTAAGTAGACTAAATCCTTAACTTTAGTTATGTTTCTATTAAGTATCATCCTTCCTTTTACTCATCTTCAATTGAGTTCTATGTATATGTGTAATTATAGCCACCAGGTATGTATTTTTAATATTAGGGAAACTCAAACCTCCTTTGTATGTTTTTTTTTTTTCTTTAATACTTTTTGCTGAATTGATGGGGGCCCCTAGCAATGAGGTAGGAGATCAGTCAGAAGGGAGCCAGTCCAGAGTTTCTCCATCCCAACAACTTTGCCCATTTAATTGAGCATGTTGGGGAGGCAGACTCAGAGGTGGGCTTTCTGGAGAGCAGCTCATCCAGTGTGCAGGGGATCCGGAAGGAAGGGAAGCCCAGGCAGGTTGTGGTGGTAGGTTATTCTATAATTAAGAGAACAGAAAGGGTAATCTGTGGCTCTGATCGCAGCAACTGAATGGTTTGCTTTCTCCCGGGTTCGGCATGTTGCAGACAGACTGGGAGGGGCTGGAGAGGATCCAGCTGTCTTGGTGCACATTGGCGCCAATTAGTAAGAGGAAGATGGAGTGTTCTAAAGGTAATTTTAGGAAGTAAGATTGAGAATACTACCTTCTTCTTTAAGAGATACTACCTGTGTCATGCGCTACACCAGAATGGCAGCGTGAGATTAGGCCGCTAAATGCATGGCTAAAGTCTTGGTGTAAGAAGCTTTGGTTTTTTAGAGCACTGGGACGATTTTGCTTTGGGGAATGACCTCTATAGTCATGATGGATTGCACCTGAATGCAAGAGGGTGCTTGGGGAAAGAATGGCTAGACAGTTGGAGGATATTTTAAACTAGGAATGGAGGGGGGGGGGTAAATACCGGGCTAGACAGTATAGAAAGGGAAGGCAATTTACTTAGTAACCAGGTGGGTGGATCTGGGGGCTTGGTCTATACAGATAGATAGGGAGAAGCATATATTTTGCCCCCCAAAACAAGGACAGAAAGTGTCCTTGTTTTGGACAAAACAAAAGAAGGAAGGTATGTAGAAGAGGATAAATGTCTAGCTGACTGCCTCAATGAATATTTCGGTTCAGTTTTTACAAATGAAAATGAGGGAAAGGGACTTCAGTTAGAAAAAAAGAATGAGTCATTTATCTTCAGTTGTCTAAGGTAAAGACAAATAAGTTGATGGGGCCTGGTGGCCCAAGTTATTAAAAGTGTACTAGCAAAACCGTTAACTGATTCATTTAACAAATCATTGGTAAAGGGAGTCATCCCGGTGGATTGGAAATTAGCGAATGTGCCCAAATTTAGTACTATCTTATTTACAGTGAAACATATTCTCCAATTTTTGTAATAATAGCCACTATATCATCCCTTGAGGCTTGTATACACATGTACATTAAATACTCATAATAAATTATCCCGAATTAGTCATCAAAGCAAACAAATATTCCAGTTGACCTTTTTTGTGTCTTATTGTCAGCATAAAAGGTTAGGTAATAGATACCCCAAGCACAAACAATACGTAGGCCGATATAGAGGCCACGGGTCAGGCCAGGCAGTGACACTTCAGTGACACTAGTCAGGACAGGTGGCGACAATCACGTAAACCTTATAACGGCAAGGGTCAGGAAAGGCGGCGACCACCTCGTAAATGGTATAACAGGCATGGGTTGGGGCAAGTGGCAAACACTCAAAGTCGGGAGAAGGTCCAGGAGTCAAAATACCAGAGACAGGCAATAATGAAGCAGTATAGGAACAGGATACGGGCAAAAAGGACAGGAGGACAGCAGGATACAACCATAGGCGCGCATGCGTGTCCACCTATCGAGGCCAGAGATGCAGCTTTTTAGTGAAGCCTCACGTGCAACCCTAGTCTATATATATATATATATATATATATATATATATATATATATATATATATATATATATATATATATATATAGTATATATTATATACATATATAGTATATATTATATACATATATAGTGTGTGATCTACATGTCAATTGACCAATTCTTATAATGTTGCTATCTACCCCTCATTATCCCATACCTCCCTTCGCCCCTCCTTCCCTCAGTGAGTGAGTGAGTGAATTAATGAGTATCTATAAGGAGTGAGTGAATGAATATTTGTGAATGAGTATATGTAAATGAGTATCTGAATGAGGGAATTAATGAGTATTAATGTATGAATGAATATCTGAATGAGTGAATGATTATCTGTGAATTAGAGAATAAATATTTGTGAACGAGTGAATGAATATGTGTGTGTGATAGCATGGATGTGTAAGGGGGGGCAAAGATGCCACAGGCAGGCTGTTTTGGTGGCAAAGATGCCACAGGCAGGTTGTTTTGGTGGCAAAGATGCAGGCTGGCAAAGATGCAGGCTGTCTTGGTAGCAAAGATGCCACAGGCAAGCTGTTTTGGTGGTAAAGATGCCACAGGCAGGCTGTTTTGGGGGCAAAGATGCCACAGGCAGGCTGTTTTGGGGGCAAAGATGACAAGTGCTATTCTTCCAATCTGGGTCCTAGGCAGGTCTGGGTGCCAGATCTGATTTGATACTACAGGGGGTGGCTGGCATAAATACACAATGTGGGGCTGGCTGGGGGCAATACGCAAGGGTGTGGGGGCATAAATTCACAAGTGGGTGCTGGCTGGGGCAATACCAAATCAATACCAAAGGGAACCGTCCATGTGGCAGAGCCTGTCCTTGTGTTTGGGTGTCGGTGTGGCAGGGTGTCAGGGGCCGCAACTCCGGGTCCGCCGAAGCGACTCACCTGAGTACCCGTCTCCAGCTTCTTCCTCCTCTGCTGCCAACATGTCCGCCGCTAGGCGAGCGCGCGCGCGCCCTCAACAAGGTCTATGTGTCCCAGAATGGAGACGCCGGGATACGCGCACCAATGACGTCACGGCTGGGGGTGAGGCGTTCCCCAGGCGGCAAGTTTAAAAACTGAGCACTGAGACTAGTTCAGTGCTCAGTGATTGTTCTTTCTAGTTTGAGCTCTGTGCGTTTATGCTTCCTGATGATTTATTGTGTACCGAACCTGCCTTACCCTCGACTCTGCTGCTCTCTATATTCCGACCTTTGGCTACTAAACGGCGTTCCTGATATTTTGGTTTCCTGACTCTGGCTTTGGATTTTGACCTCGCGGCTTGCTATTTCCCTGACCACGGCTTCGTACCTGACTTCGGCTTATCCTCACCTACCCTACTGCGTATTCCTGGTGCTACGTATCTGCATACCGGACTCCACCATTATACCAGCCTTTAAGCCTGACACAGGGCCTGTCTTGGTGTGTGTGTGTTTGGGTGTCGATGTGGCAGAGCCTGTCCTTGTGTGTGTGTGTGTGTGTGTGTGTTTGGGTGTCGGTGTGGCAGAGCCTGTCCTGGTGTGTGTGTGTTTGGGTGTCGGTGTGGCAGAGCCTGTCCTGGTGTGTGTGTGTCTGGGTGGCAGAGTCTGTCCTGGTGTTGTGTTTGGGTGTCGGTGTGGCAGAGTCTGTCCTGGTGTGTATTTAGTCATCTGTTTTCTGGCCCTTTACTACTACTCCTACTCTGTAGGAATAAATTGAACTATGTAATTTTTACTTATCCAGAGATAAAATGCCCTCCTGAATTTGTAGTCACTTCAGAGGACAAAACATTCTAGGCCCAGAAATCAGTGAGAGCAAAAGTAAAGGTATTGTGCTATTTACTCTATTTCAACCTGCGTATCTTATTAAAAAGGATTAGTGGCACTAAATTGTGGCTTCAGGGGTCCCGTGTATGATGACTTTTTTTTAGTCATTCAGTTTGGGTGGTCTGATGTCTGAGTTTCTTCCCTGCTGTGCTGTGAGTCTGTGACTGACAGACTCACTTGTCGTGAGGGTGATCTGACCAGCCAAAGCCCAAGGAGTGCCACACTGCCATTAGTACCAACTACATGGTCAAAGATTAGTTACTGTTTTGAATCTTTCATTAATGATATAGCACTTTATAAATTGCATGACGTTATGATTCATTTATTATATATTTATGTAATGCTAATTGATTACAGTGACAAAAGCATGCTGAAATATAACTAATAGACAACAAGAAATGGTATAATAAATTTGTCAGAATTTTGGTTTAACAAAAATAAATAAATAAATAAAAATGGGTTGCTCAGTCTTAAATGCCTGGGCCTATTTTTTGTCCCAGTCCGGGCCTGGTTGCAACCGGAGGTTTTCAGGCACCATCTTGAGGAGCGGCAGGTTGCGCAGCTAAGATTTTTTCTCCCAAAGAAGAGGTTATATTGGTGAGGATAGTTGCCAGTTGTCATGGTTTCCACCTCTCCTATTAGCTGCTTACCCTTGCCAAGGTTTTCCTCGTGGTTTTCTGTTTGCTAGGCTGCACCCACTTGTTCTTAATGCTTCTGAACCCTATTAACCCGTCCTCTTCCTATAGGTTGTGGCTATAAATGCTGAGCTGCTTCAGTGGTTGAATGCCCTTTCATTGTTTCAGACCTGATTAGGGTACTACTGATTTTTGACTACTGATTCCTGTGACATGGCGTGCCTGTCTGACAAAACGTTTCCTGGCCTGGCCTGTTTCCTGACTCCTGATCCCCGCCTTTTCCCAAATACGAGTCCTCTCCGTTCCTGACCTTAGTGTGTATGTTTTTGGATCCTGTTTTGGCTTATACGTAGTTTGTCATGAATTATTTTAATAAAAGTGTGTAAACTAGTATTTCCGTGTCTGTCCTGATTCTTGGTACCTTGACACGATTATATGGTGAGGTGGTATAATAGGTGCGGACAAGGCGTCGACCCTGACATTGTTGGTGCCAGGGAAATATGATACTACATAGTTGAAATGAGAGAAAAAAAAAAGGCCCATCTAGCTTGTCTAAGAGAGGTATGTTAGATTTTTTATAATCTGTAAGGACTAGTGCCTTCCAACAAGTGCCTCCATTCTTTCATATAATGGCTAACAGCTCTCTATCCATGATCTTATAGTTACATTCAATGAAACACAATGAAAAGAATCCTGTTTCAGACACATCAACCTCCAATACGAATGGTAAGGCGGTATTCGGGTGGACCAGAATTGGAGCTGTAACAAATGCTGCTCTGATAGCCTTGAAAGTTTGGATAGCCTCCAGAAACAAATGATTGGGATTGCTCACCTTATAAGTCATGTCCGTAATGCGCTTCACTATTGAGAAGACATTCCTGATCAACTTCCATCTGGAGCATTTCATAAACTGCTCCTGGTGTAAATGCCATTTTCCATTTGTGCCCTTCTTTGATTCTTATAACATTGTATGCACCACTATGGTCTAATTTTGTGAAACCGTAGCTCCCTTGAGGCAGTCAAAAAGTTCAGTGACTAACAGAATTGGGAAAGCTTTTTTGATGGCATTTGAATGAGTCCCCTGTAATCGATACATGGCCTTCTTTTTCACAAAGAAAACACCTGCTCCAGCCGGAGAAGTAGATTTACGCAATGGGGAGGAAGACTACCTGCTCATACTTTATCGAACACATAACTGTACTCCTAGTATTCCTTAGGAAACAAAGATTCAGAGTAATCATAAGAATTTTACCGGCCTACCTGGACCAATAGCATCACACTAAGAGGACCAGGACAAAATATTAGCTCCACACCAATTATAACTTGAATTATATTTTTGCAATGAAGGGTAACCAAGGACCACCGGAAAATGGGGAGAATTATTACTTGGAGTTGCAATGTTTCATGGTGAAGAGCCCCTACCGCCATAGTCAAGGGAATGGTCTCATGAGTAATCTAAACAGGCTGTAGGGGTCTCCCATCAATAACCAAAGTAGAGGACTTAACCTGGGTGGTCACGGATAAGTCATCTCAGGATAGAATAATGGTCATCATAGGTTTTTCTTTACGATTATACCGGGGATGCCAAAAGCCCATCTAAGATTTGTTTCTGACAGGACCTTAGGTGTTTCAGACGTTTAGGCCACAATCTGAGCATTTAGTCCACAATTGAGACGACTCCCACTAAAGACCCTCTCTGCCAGAGAGATGTGTAAAACCCTGCTGCATGGGTGTCACACCATTGGAAGTAACGTTACAAGGAGGCATGGGAGGTGAGGGAGGTATAGTAGGGGACACGGAGCCTAGAGTCTATTAGTATGAGAAAAAATTTTGCTGCGATTTTGTCCTTGATGCAGTCAGGAAGTCCATGTGAAAACGCAGCTACAAGTGCCTCATTGTTCCATCCAACCTCTGCTGCTAGGGTACGGAATTTGATAGCATTTTTTTTGCAACTTTCTGATCGCCCTGCCTAATGGATATTAGGTGATTAGCAGCAGAGGTGAACCGACCTGGAACATCAAATACCCCACAGAATGCGGCAACAAATTCAGCGTAATTATGTGTTACTGGTTTCCCAGTCTCCCATAGTGGACTGGCCCAAGCTAAGGCTTTGTCAGAAAGTAAGGATACAAGGAATACAACCTTAGTTCTGTCACTGGGAAATGCTTGTGGTAGCATTTCGAAGTAAATAGCAACTTGGTTCAAAAACCCTCTGCATTGTTCTGGATTGGCCTCATAGCGCTAAGGAAGTGGGGCAGATTCAGGCATGCCTATGGCTACTGCAGGCTTGGCTGTGACTGTGGCTGAATGAGCAGAAATAGCAACAGGAGCTGGTGCCGTGGCAGTTCCCAGCAGAGTAAGGGCACCAGGATCCAAATGTGCAGTACAAACTAGGAGCGTTTATAAGGAAGTTTGACCCATAAGGCTTTTTTGTTGCTCTAACCTAGCAAAGCTGTAAGGATAAGGTGAGTTATCAGCACCATCTGAATTAATGGCCCTTATGTAATGTCAGGAGCCACAAACCAGAATGAGGTGATGCCTACAGTTAAATCATGTTTATTAAAAAAAAACAAAAAAACATAAGCCGCCAAAAGCGTGGTCTAATACAATGCCAAGGGTCATAAGCTGGAATGGGTAGTCAGACGAGCCAGGATCAGGATACCAGATGTCAGCGTAGTCAGGAACGTAATCAGGATCAGGAGCCAGAGAAGGGAAGTCAGCCAAGCCAGGATCATACACAGAGAGACCGCAGTCTAATGGCACAAAACAGGCAGACACCATGCAAGGGCAGAGAGATACCGATCCTTAGCAGCAAAAAAGCCAGAGCACAGCAAGGAATGGGCTGGCTGATTAACAGGTAACCATGGAGACAGAGAAGGGTTTTTCATGTTCCTTGTAACCTAAGATCTAGAAACACAATTTCTTCCCTATTACAGTTCATAGTAAGAAAGAACGTTTAAATTAAATGAAAACACGAATGTTGCATTTTGTTGATCAAACCAAATACAGAATAAACTAATATAGTGGCGGGTAAACATACATGAAGTACACGTGTTTGTCTTCGTAAATATCTCCTAGCCAATCTCCCTGGTCCCTCCCCCCCATACAAGTCACGGCCAGTAGAACCATTTTCTCCCATGTTGTGCCTTTTGACCCATGTGCCCAGCCACCAACTCCTCTAGGACCCGCGTATTCTCCACTCTCAACACCCATTCCCTTAAGTCTTCGTGGCATAGCAGGGGTTAACAGGAATCCGTAGGATTGTGCCAGGAGATAAACGTCCGTAAGAGCGACTCTATTGAACGCAGGCGGGAGCCTCCTCTGGCACCAACCAATAAAGAGCAGCTTGTCACAACCCCAGGTCCCGGCAAGAACTGGTAGGCTACTGCATCGGGGGCTTTTTTGAGAGTCTCCAATGCAGAGACCCCAAGAGTAAGATACTTCCTGGGTCTCGGCTCTCTGGTCGTCCTCGCATTGAGAAGAATGGGGGCGCAGCAAAGACGGCCGTCTGGAGCTACAGCGTGACGTGGATTAGGGGGCGGGGCTAGAGCTGGCGCCGGCTTTAAAATCCCGGAAATGCTCAGCCCTGATACCCTGTTGTGGTCCTTTCTGCGTTTGTATGCTGTAGCTCTGCTTCTTGGATATTTTTGACCCTTTCCCTGCCTGACTACTCTCTGGATTCTGATTTGGTACTTTTGCTTGATCTGATTGGTTACCAGTTTGGCTTGTCTGACTACCCAATCTGTATCTGAACTCTAGCTTGTATGACTACCTGCTTCGTGTACCGACCCGGGTATCCTGCTGATACTCATTCAGATCCTGTCCTGTGCTTGTTCCTGCACCTTGCTGTTTCAACTCCGCTCCTAAATACATCTACTTCCACCTGGCCTCCTTGCTGCTCGGATATAAGTCCTGGTTTACTTTTGCCGAAGTAAAGGTCTGTAAGGGCAACTCTACTGGACACTGGCAGCCAATCATTCTGAGCAGCTTGGCCTGGGAGGAAAAACAATTTTAATCCCCCTGGCAAAGGGCAGGGCAAGGTACAACTTGGAGCAACTTTGACTGGGGAGACCAATGGCTTCAGCGTCAGGAGTTAAAGCTTCATAACAACGACATGGGGCTCATCGGGCATCAACCAATGAATAGCAGTTTTTTTCATTAGCTTTTGTAGATGAGTAAAAGATGAGTAAAAGATTTTTCAAACAAGAGTGAGAAAACGTGGGTTTTCTCCCCAATTTTTACTATATAGAAATTAGATGATATGATCAAAAATAAAAAAAATGGTATCTGAAGAATGTGCTGTTTGTTCCTAAAAAAAACAATAACTTGTATGGGTTTACTAAATGAGAGAGAAGAAAATTACAGCTAAACACGAGCACTGCAAAAATTTTAAAACAGCCTCGGTCATGAAGAATAAAAAAAAATTAAAAACATCCTGGTCCTTAATATAGGCTGGATACTGCAGGCTGCAGACTGATTATGTCAGTCTGCACACCAGGACATACCAACACCCAAACATACACACCAGGACAGGCTCTACAACACTGATACACCAAACACACACACGAGTACAGGCTCTGCAACACCGACACACCAAACACACACACCAGGACAGGCTCTGCAGCACCGTCACACCAAACACACACACCAGGACAGGCTCTGCCACACTGACACCCGCATCAGTATGGGTTAATCTACACAAAGCATAAAAATGCTTTCCACCCTGGTTTGTTTTTTGTGTCTTTCCCCCTTTGTGTATTGATGCCCCAGCCAGGCCCCGCCTTTAGTTTGAATGTATTCCCCCCACACCCTTGTGTATTGCCCCATGTGCATTTGTGCCCCCAGCCAGCCCCTTTTGTGCATTTATGCCCCAAAACCCTTGTGTAATGATTTATGTGATGTCCCCACCCAGCCCCCCTCGCTTGTGTATTGATGCCCCCTTTTGTACTGGTTAATGTACCCATGTGTATTGCCCCCAGCCACCCACACCCTTTGTGTACTTATACCCCCCAGCCACCCCCTTTTTTTGTATTTCATTGTTGTCCCAAGGCAGCCCCCCTTTGAATATGGGGGGCTGCCTTGCCTTTTCCACCTATCACCACAACAACAATTTTTTTAATTTTTTTTTTTAAATACTGACTTTTTTGATGCCTTTCTTCCCCGAAGACTGCTCTCCTCCAATGTGTTCTTCTCCTCGTCACGAGAAGCTGTTCCATGTTAGCCCACGTCGCGTCTATAAAGGGGCGGGGCGAAGAGCCTCACCGAAGCACTTGGTGGCATGGTGCAGGCACGCCGTCAGCTTAATGATCTTAAAGCGGCCAGCGTGTCTTAAATTACTATAATAAAAGGGGAATCCCTTTGAGAATGCTCCTGATCATAAAAGCCAAGGCATCAAAAATGAAACAAAAATGTTATCTGAAGTGATTTTGCTTGTCGTGCTCGTGTCTAGTCTCTTTCCTTGTCTAGATCTTTTTTTTTTTTCTAAATCAAAGTTTTATTGATTTCGTCTTATGAGGTGGGAGGGATATACATAAAGGAGGGAGCCCTGACGCAGCAGGACCAGGCACAGCACAGAAGGAAAAAGAAACAACAAAAGAACAGCAATAAAGTACAGGACATGGCAGAAAGTACACAGTAAGGTACATACATAATAAGATACATGGCTTGGTAAAGCGCTGGATATACTCCAGAGCTCAGCAGAAAACCCATAAGTCAATCTAGACCAACTCATGTAGAGGCATCAGCCACAAAACGAGACCAGTAGAACCATTTTCTCCCATGTTGTGCCTTTTGACCCATGTGCCCAGCCACCAACTCCTCTAGGACCCGCGTATTCTCCACTCTCAACACCCATTCCCTAAAGGAGGGTGGTGACGCTCATTGAGTAACTGCCTGTAACGTCCACCCTGTGCAATTAGGAATTGTTTGAACTCTGTGCTGCTCATTTCCATCAGCATCCACTAGTGGCCACCCTTGTCACTCTGAACCACTCAGAGTGATTATCATGTCCAGCTGCACTTTATTACCTGATCAAGCCAGCCTATATAAACCTGCCCCGCCCTTCAGTCTGGGCCTTGATATTAACGTTTTAGGACTGCCTGGTTTGGTTCCTGATCTGCTCCTGTTTGGTTCCTGATCTGCTCCTGTGTTACGGCCAGCGACCCACAAGTCGACTCCAAAGCTGAGTGCCCTGCAAGTGTGCCCCATCCAGAGGGCTTACCTGTCGTGTGTGCCCCATCCAGAGGGCTTACCTGTCGTGTGTGCCCCATCCAGAGGGCTCACCTGTCATGTGTGCCCCATCCAGAGGGCTTACCTGTCGTGTGTGCCCCATCCAGAGGGCTTCCTGCCGTGTGTGCCCCATCCAGAGGGTTTCCTGTCGTGTGTGTCCCATCCAGAGGGCTTCCAGCCAAGAGACTTTCCTTGTTTATATGTTGTACCATCATCTGTAATACAACTATTATCAGCATCCTCTGTCTGTGATTTATTTCCTGCGCCTGTCTGTACCAACCCCAAGCCATCATGCATCATGGGGTACAGACAGAGCCCCTCGTATCCCCTGCACCTGGGCTCCTATCAGACCTGGTAACCCGGTCCATGACAGTGCCGCACTACGGATTTTTTGTGTGTAGCAATCGAGGCAGAAGTATGGTGTAGCAGGTAAGACACAGGATGAAAAGGCGGCGGGGAATCAGTGAGAAGATGGATAGTGTCACGAATCTCCCTCCAAAATGGAATAATAAGGGGACACTCCCACCAAATGTGTAAAATCGAGCCACCCGGTTGACCACAGCGCCAGCACACGTTCGGGTGATCAGGAAAGATAGCATGGAGACGAGCCGGTGTACGGTACCACCTGGTGAGAAATTTGTAGGAAAGCTCCTGTGCCTTAGTATTCAAGGAGCATGCATGGGTCAACTGAAAGATTTTTTCCCATTCTGCTTTAGATAACGAGACCCCTAAAACACAGTAGGGACACAATATGTATATAGGTTGAACTTGATGGACTTTGGTCTTTTTTCAACCTTATGAACTATGTTACTATGTTACTATGTTACGTTCCCATTTCCCAGTGAACTTAGGCAAGGAATAATCTACCACTCGATTAAGAATCCCGTATAAAAGAGAAATCCCGTGCGGCCATGCAGCACCTCAAAGGGAGTCGCGAGAAGTTGTGTTTTTGTGGGATCAAATTGACAAAATTCCGCAGTTGAAGGTATTGGAGGGAATGTAAGGCAGAGGGAGCGACCCCCTGAAACACGGCAGAGAAAGAGCGAAGTGTACCCCCAAACATGTTAGCACTCAACGGTATAGATTCCTCAGGACGTAGCAATAAAAAGGTCCCGCTACCCATGCCCGGGGGAAAATCCGGATTATAGCGAATGGGGTCAGAGGCGAGGGGTATGATGTCAAATGGCGTTTACGTTGTGCAACATGTAAAACTGCAAGGGTGGCTAACACAAAAGGATTATCCCCGACCGCACGTCGAGCAGCACCCGGATCTAACCACGGCAGGACACGAATAGGGACAGAGGCAGCGATTGCTTCCAGAGCTATCCACGATGGTAGCACCATTCCAACGTTCGCAGTAAATTACAAGCAATGTAATAGGTGTGAAGACATGGCAAACCCAGACCACCCTCAACTTTAGGTTTTTGTAGCAAAGAGATCGCCAACCGCGGGGATTTACCCGCCCAGATGAAAGAAATAAATAGCGGCCTAAGCGACGAAAAAAAAGCATGGGGTACTCTAACAGGTAAAGCCTGCAACAAGTACAATACTCTGGGGAGCACATTCATTTTGAGAACATTAATCCGTCCAACCCATGAAACGTATACAGAGTTCCAAGCCAAAATATCTTTCCTTATCACCTCAAGAAGAGGAGGAAAGTATACAGAAGGGAAGCGACAACAGCCAACCACACGCCCAAATGCCTCATCTTTGAAGAGCACCATCGAAACAGGAATGCAGAGGACAGAGATTCCACTTCAACGTGGGGGAGAGAGACGTTCAACAACTCTGACTTGGAGAAGTTGATGTTCAAATTTGACAGGTGGCCGTATTTGCGTGAACACACCCACACTGCACTCCTATAATATCAGGGTTATCTCTCACCACTGCAAGAAAGGGTTCCAAAGAGAGGACGAAAAGCATAGGGGACAAGGGGCAGCCTGCCTAGTACCATTGGTTATGGGAAACGAGGGGAAGAGTGCTCCATTGATCCTAGCTCTCCCCGAGGGTGCAGAGTAGAGGGAGGCAATCCACTGAAGCATGTGAGGATCAAAACCCACACCCCTAAGAACAACAAACATGAAGGACCGGTCAAGGCCATCAAGGCACAGCCCCAGAACCTGAACGTTTAAGTAAGTGAATGAGGTTGAGGGCGCGGATAGTACCATCCCTACACTCCCTAGCGGGGACAAAGCTAAAATTTTTGCAAACAGTTTGAGATCCACGTTTAAAAGGGATATGGGCCGATAATTTCCGCACAGCTCAGCATCTCTCCCATCTTTAGGAATTACCGAGATTGTGGCAGCAAGAGTAGGGGGATGGAAAGATGCACTGTCTAAGATAGAATTATATACTGCCAGCAAACGGGTACCCAAAACGCCAATTTTTTTTTTATAATAGACCAGGGAGAACCTGTCTGGCACGGGGCATTTCCCCGTCTTAGAGAGCTTGAGTGCCGTCTCCAACTCAACAAGCGAGATCGGGCTCTACAACGTCTCGGAAGCATCTAGTGCCAACAGGGCCGGCCCGACAATGGAGCCAAGTGGGGCAACCGCTCCAGGCGACACTTTTGAAGGGGCGGCACTTTGCCGCCCCAAGCCCTTTTTTTTTTTTAAAAAGCGAAAGAGAGAAAGGGGCGCCGAGTGGTTTCCGCTTACCAAGCTGTCAGTACCCGCTCGGCGCCCCTCTCTCTCTCCTCTGCGGTGAGTCTCCTTGTTCGGTCTCGGTGCCGGCTTGTAATGCTGAGTGCCGGAAGATTTCCGGCGCTCAGCATTACAAGCCGGCACCGAGACCGAACAGGGAGACTCGCCGCAGGACTGCTGAAAGGTAAGTACAAGGGGGGGGCGGAGGGAGAGGAAGGGTAGATAATGGGGGGGGGGCAGCAGGGACGGAGGGAGAGGAAGGGTAGATAGGGGGGGCGGCATTTTAAAATTCGCCCCAGGCGGCATTTTGCCTTGGGCCGGCCCTGAGTGCCAGCCTACGGGTCAGGTGTTTTGACAGGTAGTGGGCTATAACCGATTCACGAGTATCCTCACCGTCAGGAGAGCAGTTATACAGACATATCAGAGTAATAAGAGACAAACATCGCAGCTATATCAGGAGGGAGATGACAGGGAACCCCGCTAGTGTCACGAAACTTAGGGATATAAATTTGACGACGACGCGCTCGCAGAGCCCTAGCCAAAAACTTCCCTGGTTTGTTACCATGCTCATGGTATATATAGCCTTAAGGCTATAGCCTTAAGTGTAGTATAATGCCTCTGAGCTCGGTCATTAAGAAGGGAGGCAAGTTCTCGACGCAGGACAGACAAATTGGCGAAGTCAGCTTCCTGCAGTTTGTCTTTATGAATCCTCTCTAGCTGCTCTATCTGGAGGTAAAGGTCACTAAACCTACGAGTGTTGGCCTTTTTCTTCTCTGAATCCAATTGAATCAACAGCACTCGTATCACGCATTTATGAGCCTCCCAGACCGTAGGGAGGGGCACCTCCGGCGTCAAGTTAGTGCTAAAGTAATCTCTGAGGGCAGAATCAATGGAATCACACACCATGGTATCAGAAAGCAAGGATTCATTAAAACGCCAAGTAAGCTGAGTAGGTCTATGGAGTGAAGAGCGACAGGGACATCACTAGAGGGGCATGGTCCGATCAAGTGACAGAGCCATAGTGAGCCTTCACCAGGGAAGACAGATGGTAATGCAGGAGAAACAGACAATCTATGCGGGAATAACGCGCATAAGGGACAGAAAAGTAACTGAAATCCCTATCCAAGGGATGCAAAGCCCTCCAGCCCTCCACCAGTTGCGCCTCTAGCAATACAGCTCGTATCTTCAGAATCACAGTGCCTGGGGTCTGGGACAGGCCAGTAGAGGAATCCAACTACAGATCTAGGACTACGTTAAGGTCACTTCCAAAAACCAGAACCCCTTCCTGGAAATCTCGCAAACGCCGCAAAGTTTTAGAGAGCCACTGTTAGAATATTCTTTGTCTTGAATATCTAAACTTCTCCAGTGACCAAACAGCAACCAAGACCACAGCTTCTATGTCTTATTAAGCAGGTTTATTTGATAACAAATTATCAATACATACAGTACCAATGCTGGAACAAATGGTGATAAAAGGTACTGTAGGCTCAATATTCTTGATGAGATGAAGATGAGAGTGTAGAAAGAGCATAGAAAGAGACCTTGCCCTTGTAATCATGCCTATTTATACCCCCCTCCAATAGGAGCAGTCATATGATACACAGGCATTCCACAGAAGACCCTCTAAGCTACGTCATATAATTGATCCTAGCACTCAAGTTGCATTCAGGCCTAAAATGTGCAGAACAAAATAAAAAGTATAAAAATGATTTCTTACAGCCACACATATTGCTTGATATTGGGAACATAAATATTGGTGAATGTATACACCTTCCCCTTAACAAAAAGGAACCTTCCCTCATCGGATAGACAGGCAACTTCCGGCCAAGGGAAATGTTTATACAGCAATATAGCTACTCCTTTAGACTTAGCCAAAGGGTTCATACTTCGGGTGTGAGGAACAGCGAAAATGAGTTTCTTGAAGAAATGCGACAGACACATGATGATGTTTCAGGTCTCAAAACAGTGTAGAGCGCTTCTCAGGGACATTAAGACCCCGAGAATTGAGGGAGAACAGCACGAGATCGGCAGGATAGAAAGCCATGTCTACCAAGCCAAGAGTTTAAAGAGAGGTGCAGACAGACAAAGAGTAAAGGAAAAAGAGAAGAGAAGAAGAGGAAGAGAAAAAAAAGGGGGGGGACAACAAACACCAACAAACAGGGAGAGCAGGCAAGGGAAGGCAGGGTCAGGAACAGAGGGGATAGGGAGGAGGAAAGGAATCAAGTACCTAGGGTGTCAGCCAGGAACAAGAATGGTAGATCGGTAAATCCCCCCCCTTGTCTAGATCTTATTATAGCACATGTACAATCTAGTGCCAGTCTGCCTTTGAACCTTGCAGGCAAGTTTCTTCCCTTTTGCTTTCACTTTATGGCTGTCTGCAGATATCACAGGTGCTCGTGTCATTTGGGAGTATTGCTGCCCTTTGTCAGACCTTGTGATCATTTACTTGGGGCCCTAACATATGCAGACATAGGTGTATTTCAATTTTAAAATGCTTACACAAGGCTTTAATTTGAAACTTTAGACCAGAGGACAAATTTAGTATTATCCAATTTGTCAAAAAATGAATGGTGTATGGTCGATATAACAGGTTTTTTGATCAAGGGCAATAAATTAAGGTAAAGTTGGGCCTAGTAAAAAACAGTGTCCATTTAGTAGATAGACATGTTCATTGATTATGGCCTCAGATCATTCAAGTAGTTAATTCTTTCAATTAACATGTTAGTTGCTTTCAGCATCAGCCTCAACAATTAAGTGTTTGGTAAGGTTGGGATATTTGAAAACTTTGGATTGTGCCCTTTTTTTTAAAAAAAGGGGGTTGTGATGGGGGCATCTATTTTAAAAAAAACTCCTAATGAACGTCTAGAAAAAATTAGCCATATCAATGCTCAACACAGATATCTAGACATTTTCCACTCTATTGCCACAGAGGCTTCATGCTTGCCACTCACTAGACACCTAAGGAGGTTCTCAGTAGAGACTTTAGTAGATGGAAATGTAACTTTAAAGCAGGATGGTGGTTAATATTCAATTGAAGTAGCCTATATATAAACTGGATTCAAAATGCTTCATTTGTTTTAAAAGATTAACTACCAAAGTTATAACCACTTGATAGCTTCCTCCAACAATCTATTGTGCACACTTTACAGCTACTGTAAATTTCTACCGCAATTAAGTACTTAACCATTATAGATCCTGTCACCCCTAAAGTAGGGTAACCACATTTTTAATTACATAATATGTATTTATCTCTTTGAAGTATAGACTATGATTTAAATATGATTTCAAAATAACAGCTGAACTGGCAGTTTCTGCTGCCGATATATATTAATAATAGCCCCTGCTGTCAATATATATATAAATGTTAGCCCCTGCTGACGATATATATAAATATTAGACCCTGCTGCCAATACATTTTATATTGAAAAAATTGGACCCTAGGAAAGCTTTTCCGTGGGCCCCGCTCCACGCTCCCTAGCATGCAATCACTCCCTCCGTTCCCGCACCAAAAAACAGGTATAGATCAAATAAACAACACATAAAACAGCACTTGAATGTATAGATCAACTGAATACATGAATAATGTATGGAAACATAGCATGTATAGATCAATTGAACTTCACGTGAACTCGGCACTGAAGGCATAGGATCAGACATACAAATCCTGTATTTGCAGGTATACAATAATAAATGTATGGAAACATAGAATTGCAGGTATAGATCAACAGAACACACAAGCCTACCATTGCAGGTATAGATCAACTGGAAATCACAGTGCAGGTATTGATCAACTGAATAACAAACCCAGTTTTGCATAAAAAAGTATAGATAAAACCCCCTAAATTATAGGCATAGATAACAGGTTACACAACCCAAAGCCAGCCCTGGCGTCCACACTGCCCACATAGAACCTGACAATCACCCGGATAACACACATAGGACCATTTCTGCCTTTCCACAAATCAATTATATATCTATGATACACACAAACACTTTTACAATCACTCTCCAATTCACACTTTCATTCACATAATTTATTCACACAATAATTTATTCTCTCGCCTTTTCTCCTCCAAGTTAAACCCCCCCCCAAAAAAACAGTAATTTTACTCACCGTAAATTCTCTTTTCCCAAGTATAGTGGCAGTACCGTTGGGCTTGCTCTTTTCCCGGGACAAACACTGTAAAAGATCGAAGGGTTAAGCTCCACCCCCCCCTTACCCTATAACCACACGTACCGGCGATTGGCAGTCAGTTAAATAACAAGAGGACCAAAGGATGGAAAACAATTATCTTTATCTTTATTAACGAAATTTGGGAGGGAAACCTGTACTGCCACTATACTTGGGAAAAGAGAATTTACGTTGAGTAAAATTACTGGTTTTCCCGGCGTATAGTGGCAGTACCGTTGGGATATATTAAGATCCCCCCCCAAAAAGGGAGGGAGTTAGACCTTAACAGCGTGAAGGACCTGACGTCCAAACTCAGCTGCCGCAGCAGAGGAAATGTCCAGTCTGTAATGTTTGATGAAAGTGTTCCATGAGGACCATGTTGCTGCTTTACAAATCTACTCCGGAGAGACCGAAGACCTGGAGGCCCAGGAAACCGAGACGGCTCTTGTGGAATGAGCCGTAATCTGAGGAGGAATCATATGCCACACGGATGGTATCTGTGAGCCATCTGGACAGCGTAGATTTTGACACAGCTTGCCCTGAAGATCTTCCATGGAACTGAAGGAACAGATGGTCAGATGAACGAAAGGAAGCGGCAAATATATGGTAAGAGCTCTCTTAACATCCAGAGAGTGCCAGTTACTTTCTTCTGGTGTCGTAGGATCTGGATAAAAAGTTGGCAGGACTATAGGTTGGTTAATATTAACCTGAGATAACACTTTGGGCAGGAATGACGGTCTGGGATACATTACCACCTTGTCGATGAAAGATGAGAAAATCTTTTGAGGCTGAGAGAGCCTGGGGTTCCCCAATCCGCCGTGCTGATGTGATAGCTACTAACAATGCTGTCTTAGGGAGAGGAATTTTAGCGAAACCTCTTGGAGAGGCTCAAACACAGAGCTTTGAGTACCACGGTAAGATCCCATGGTGGAAAAAACGATCTAACCAGAGGTCTCTTAATCGTGATGGCCTTAAAAAATATCCGAATTAAGCGATCTGACGCCAGATCGAATAGCAGGAATGTCACGGGATCAGGGAGAGAGGTAGGATCCTACTATGCAGATAGGCAAATAAGCACTGTAGAGAAGTCCAGTATACAGTCCGTAATCAAAAAGTGCAAAGGCAGGCAGCGAGGTCAAACGTATCCGAGGTCGAGGCAGGCAGAATAGGAGCAAAACGGGTAAACAGATCCGAGGTCGTAGGCAGGTAGCGAGAATCGTAGTCAAAATCAGGCAAAGGTCGGTACACAAGGAAATCGAGATAATATAAAGCAATCAGCACACCCAATAAGTATTACACTTTGAACGGGTGAAGACAGGAGAGAAAAGTGGCGTTTAAATAGGTGAGTGATTGCAAACGGCTGTGCAGCGTACGCTACGTACGTTGCGTACGCCGCGTACGCTGCATAGGCTGAGTACGCTGCGTAGATTGCGTACGCCGCGTAGATTGCGTACGCTGCGTACGCTGTGTACGCAGCGGTACGCCCGATGCGGACCTACGCCGCGTCATAACCGCGTCCTCTTCGGTACGCGTGGGGGACGTGCCGGCGTGTCCACGGCAAGTAGACGCGATCCCAGCCGAGGTGGAGGAGGCGGGACCGCGACACTGCCGTGTGCGTACGGCGGGAACCGCAGCGACGGAGGAGTCGGGACCAGGCGAGGCAGCCCTGGCGTCAGAGGTAGGTACCGCGGCGCGCGTGACAAGGAAGAGGAGCAGACACTTGACCTTTAAGTGTTGACACCTTGAGGCCCGCTGTAAATCCCCATGTAAGAAGCGCAAAATGACCGGAATGGATGGAGGAGAAGTCTGCAGGTCTTGAGACTGACACCGTTCCAGAAATTTCTTCCAGGTTCTTAGATAAATAGTTGATGTAGATAGTCTTACTGAACCCAAGAGGAGATTAGTCATTACAGGGTCTATACCTTGATTTTTCAGGATCAGCCTTGCAGCAGCCAAGCCATCAGTCTGTACATTTGGAGGATGTGAAGCGGAATTCCTTTCGTCTCCAAAACGTCCGAGGACAATGGAAGTTCCCAATACGTTATCGAAAGTTGGCAAAGGTCTGAAAACCAGCTCCGGTTTGGCCAAAACGGGAGAACTGCCAGCACTCTTGCCTTGTCCATCTTGACTTTGAGCAAGACTCGAGGAATCATGGACACCGGAGGAAAGATGTACGCCAGGTTGAATTGCCACTTGATCTCCAATCCATCCAGAAAAGGAGGGTAATCCATTCTGTACAGAGTGGCAAAAAGAGGGACTTTCCGGTTCAGTCTTGTCGCCATGAGATCCACTTCTGGCAAGCCTACTATTGCCACCAACTTCTGAAAAATAGTCGGATGAAGGGACCATTCTGCTTGAGAGCATCTGTTTCTGCTGAGGTCGTCTGCTAGTACATTGTTCTGACCTCTGATGTGAACCGCAGAGATAGCTTCTAGATTTTTTTGTGCCCATAGCATGATTTTGGTGCATAAAGTTTGAAGACTGGTTACTCTCGTACCTCCTTGTCTGTTTATATAGGCCACTGTTGTGGCATTGTCTGATTGAATCTTTACTGGGTTGCCCAATATCCATGGCTTGAAGAGTACTATGGCCTTGAAGACGGCATTTAGTTCCCTGAAGTTCGAGGATTGACGCGCCTCCTGCGTTGACCACTTCCCTTGTGCTGTGTGAGATTGGAAATGAGCTCCCCAAACAGTCTGGGATGCATCTGTGGTAACTATCAGCCACTGCTTGGGCTGGAATGACAGCCCGCTTGTCAAATTTTGTTTGATCTTCCCCCACTCTAATTGTCGAAGTACTTCCTGAGATATCAGAATATCCTTGTCTAGGTCCTTGTCATTTCTGGACCAGTGGGACAGAACGTGCCATTGTAGAGGCCTCATTCTTGCCTGTTCCCAGGCTACCGCCGGCATGGTGGAAGTCATAAGTCCCAAAACGCTCATTACCCTTCTGATAGAGCAGATGGGGTATGCTTGTAGATCGCCGACCCTTAGCCGAATGCGTTTGGCTTTGTCTTTTGGAAGAAAAAGACGTAGAGATCTTGAGTCTACCCAAAACCCCAGAAACTTGATCTCTGTTGTTGGATTTAAGTTTGATTTGGCCACATTCAGAAGCCAGCCATGGTCTTCGAGCAGAGTGATCGTCACTTGAAGATCTATTAAAAGTTGTGCAGCGGATGAAGCTTTTATCAGCCAGATATGGAACCACAGCTATTCCTCTCAATCTTAGTTCTGCCGCCAAAGAGGTGAGAATCTTGGTGAAGACTCTTGGAGCGGTTGATAGGCCGAAGGGTAGCGCCTTGAATTGAAAGTGATGTAAACCT
Organism: Sceloporus occidentalis; assembly: GCA_023333645.1. Classification (NCBI taxonomy): domain Eukaryota; kingdom Metazoa; phylum Chordata; class Lepidosauria; order Squamata; family Phrynosomatidae; genus Sceloporus; species Sceloporus occidentalis. The sequence goes on from JALMGF010000058.1 coordinate 5,633,123, forward strand.
TGGCTTGTGTTCACTGCAAATCTTAGAAATCTTCTTGACTTTACCGCTATAGGCACATGTAGGTAAGCGTCCTGAAGGTCTAGGGAAGCCATATAATCCCCTCTCTGAATCATTTGAGTAACCGAAGAGATGGTTTCCATATGGAAGTATTGATATGGAATATGTTGGTTGACGGACTTCAGATCCAGTACGGGACGAAAAGTGCCACCCGGCTTTGGGACCAGGAACAAACGAGAGTAAACCCCCTGAAACAGCTGTGTCTTTGGAACGTTTTCTATAACTCCCTGCCTGAGGAGTTTTGATGCTGCCCTGATTAACGCTGTATTCTTGTTCACTGATGGGTAAGAGAAGACTAGGAAACAATTGTGTGGAGGCCTGCAAAATCTTATGGTGTAGCCTTCCGATATAATCTGATGGATCCATGGGTTGATGGTAGTCTGGAACCATCTTTCCCGGAACATCCGAAGGCGACCTCCTACTTTGTCAGAACCGTCTCGCCCTTTCTTGTCTAGCTGCTTTAGGGTGAAATCTGGTGTCTTTATTTTGTTTCCGAAAGGAAAACTTATCCGATGGTCTGAAATATCTCTGCCTATTGTAGGGATACCTGCGGTTCCATTTAGGCTTAACGTCTTGAGGCAGCGCTTTCTTGGTGTCCGACATTTGTTTCAAAAGTTCTTCCAGAGGAGAACCAAAAAGCTTTTTTCTCTCAAACGGTAAATCACACAGTGAAGATTTCGATGCAGAATCAGCGTTCCAGGATCTAAGCCAAACTGCTCTCCTGGCAACCGTAGACAGCCCCATATTACGGGCGGATAGCTTGACCAATTCTTCCACCGTATCAATCAAATTCATTAGAAAGCTTCAAATTTTTTAGAAGTTGAGAAAGATCCTTATCTGCATCCTCCAGAACGTGGTCTTCCAATTTCTGGAGCCATAAGCCTTGAGCTCTCGCTACCGCTGCTCCAGCTGATGCTGCTTTGTTTTGAAGCCCTGCTGCTTGGAAGATTCTTCTGTTAGCAGTCTCTGCTCTTTTGTCCATGGTATCTTTTAAGCCGGAAACTTCTCCAATCGGCAACGTAGTTTTCTTAGACAACTGAGCGATCTGGACATCAACCTTAGGAAGCATCCCACATGATGTCATCTTGAAGCTTAAAAATTTGTTTGAAGTGCTTTGAAACAAAAGTTCCCTTACTTGGATGCTTCCACTCACGCTGTACAAATTCCATAAGGTGAGGCAAAATTGGGAAACCCTTTTTCTTAGCTTCTGGATTCAGTAATACATGATTTACTTCTTTAATGAATTTCCCCAGTTCTTGAGAGGAAAAACCGGATTCGGATTCAGAATCTTCAGAACTAGACACATCCATTGAGGAACGAGAACATTCCCCAGATGACAACTCTGATGTGGATGAACTTCGCTCTCTCCTGCGTTTTTTACTTGGCTTGTCTTGTACCGTTGGTTTGGCAGCCTCCTTAAACGCTTGGAATGTTTGAGACAAATTATCCTGGAACCAGGATAGAAAAGACTGCATATCCTTCTGTTTCTCCTTTGCCAGGATATCTGCTAAAACACTGCTTGCACGTTTTCCTCTGGAAGAGGAGTGTTACATTCAAGGCAAGCCAAATGTTTAGACTTGCATGAAGCCTTTTTGAGAGGAGCAGAAGGCATTGTATCTTTCTCTGGAGATGAAGGGGTTAACATATTTTTTGGTGTATCAATATAAAGATCACCAAAAATGGTGTGGGGGGTCAGACAAAATGGCAAAACCTGTCCTGACACACACTCTTGTAGTCAGACAGGTTTGCACAGTATTTATAGGCAGCCAGATTTTGAATTTGGCGCCAAAATCAGATGATCCTAACCTCGCATGCGTTGTAGCACGGCCGGATCATCAGTGGAACGCATAGCCACCCGGGCGTGCGTTCCACTGTACTGCGCATGCTCCTCCCCTGGTTGCTCAAATCACCGCTACGGAATCAGTCTGTAACGCGGTGCCGACGAGAAGCAGCCGAGCTCCCACCCGGGGTGCGAACGGACTGCAGGACCCCCTCTGGCTGACACAACCCGTGTGCCGACCGATGTGATTCAAGGGGAGCCAAAGACCCAGTGCTCGTCCCTGCGAGACAAAAAAGAACTGACTGCCAACCCGTTACGTGCGGTTATAGGGTAAGGGGGGGTGGAGCTTAACCCTTCGATCTTTTACAGTCTTTGTCCCGGGAAACGGTACTGCCACTATACGCCAGGAAAAACAGTGTTTCAATGCGGGACCCTAAAGCCAATGCCATGGATTGTAGATTGGTTTTGACAACACATAGTAAGAAACTGACTGACCTCATTGATTTGACTTCCATGAGAATCCTGTTCCCCATCTGGTTTCCCATTGGCTGAGAATCCTCAGTTTCTTTTGGACACTTGTACTAATTTATCCATGCTGAGATTTTCTTGGATATTGGAGTACAGATAAACCTATACACCTTGTCACCAAAAACCACCATATTTATTTTATCTTACACAATATCTGAAAATTCTTACCAGGCTTACAGATGACAATAGGGCCCACCATAACAACATTGCTGTCAAAAGTAGAGTTACTGTGGAAAAAGTATGCAGAGGTCACACAGGGTGGGTCAGATTCTGTTGGTCCATAGTGGTATGGCATTTCCCATGTATAGGTATGCATTCTTCCAGGAGCAATCACATCATCCCCCTTCTCTGACAGGCTTGTTCTATCTTCATAACCTCCACCTGAGACAGGAAGATTAAAAAATTGCCTTAAAAAGAGAATATTACTATTCTTATCTTTTATTTATATGGCGCCAACAATTTACGCAGCGCTTAATACAATACATATATTCAAGACGTATGATAAGACGAGAATTGATAGACTAAGACAAACCGGTACATTAGGTGACCTGCTCGCAAGCTTGAGGGAATGGGGTGACAAACATAAGGCACAGAGAAAAGGTGGAGGTAGTGTGGTGGTTGTATCAATGACAAGGAGGTTCTAGCAGCTAAGATCGTATGCTTCTCTGAAGAAATGAGTTTTGTTGGGAGGGAGGGTGAATGTTGAAGGTTTGGTGGAAGTAGATTCCAGAGATAAGGGGCAGCCCGAGTGAAATCTTGTAGACGGGAAAAGGAAGAGGTCAGAAGTGAGTAGGAGAGCCTTAGCCCATGGGAAGAATCATAATTGAATCAGATTTTATATATATATTTATTTTATTTTTTTCTGGGTGATATAAACTCAAAGTATATGTATGAATTGTATTAAGTTAAATCAAATGAGAAATATTTAAATTTAGCAATCAATGTAGAAATTATCTGTCCCTTATTTGTGGTTTTCTCAAGTTTTCTTACATGTTTATAGAAACAAAAGAAACCACCTTCACGTGAATGTGATAATAAGTAAATAAATACCGTATTGGCTAGAATATAGGTCGCACTTTTTCCCCTATATGGCCTATATTCGGGGTCTAGCGCCCGACGCCCGGGACATGCAGTCTGTATAAGAATGTCTCAACGCGTTTTGTCAACTAGCATCGGCTTCTTCAGTGGAAATAAATAAAGAATAAGCTGCAGTCTGTGAGTCTTCATGTTAACAATCCGTTAAAAAGGCTCCGGGTAATGGCCAAGTGTAGTTGCGTCATTCCGTCATCACGTCTGTATCAAGTCCCTCTATCTTCATATATAACGATCTGTTGTCTCTTTGTAGTCTGTCTAATGAAGTTTATTCTGTAGTGTGATCGAGTGGGAGGGGGGAGTTGAAGAGAAGCCATCTTTACTCCTTTCTTTGACAGCACAGTGGCTTGTAAGTAAAGATGGCAACTCGGATCCAGAAGCAAACAGAGCACCAAGACAAGAACAATCATCACAAATAAATACTATTCAAAAACCATGATTATATGTGTTCATTTCCCAGATGTAGAAAAGGATATAATTTATAAATAAGAGGTAAGGAAAGTCCAGAGGATATACAGAGGTGGATAGAGAGGCAAATCAAATGTAGAGGCTATGGGATATATAATATTGGGACGTACTAAACAGCATATTGGGATGATGGGATGATGGATGATTGGCTGCAATGCTCAGCACTATCAATAGGTGTCAGTACACATTTTACACTCATGGTAAATCAAAGTATGTTCTTTTAGGTAGTTCTTGATACTAAATTGCCACAAATACATTGCAAAAAGAAGCTGCAAATGTTTAACTATTTACTTGCTGAAATATATACGGTTTTATAACGGAATCATGGTAAATTCTATAGAAATAATAGAAAAATGTTATGTAATCAAAATATTGATTTAATATGGTACATGTATGTGCAAACACCATATTTTACCTGTTTTGATTGGCACAATATGGGAATATATATTTTAAACATGGGGATTATGGGTGGAATATTATAGTTACACATGCTAAGGAACATATTTGACCCATTTCTGATAAGAATATGGGAATATTATTATTTTTACACGGGGATTATGGGTGGAATATTATAGTTACACATGCTAAGTAACATATTTGACCTGTTTCTGATAAGAATAAGGGAATATTATTATTTTTACATGGGGATTATGGGTGGAATATTATGGTTACAGATGCCAAGGAACAAATCTGACCTTTTTCCGATAGGAATATGGAAGTATTTTTATTTTTACATGGGGATTATGGGTGGAATATTATAGTTACACATGCTAAATAACATGTTTGATCTGTTTCTGATAAGAATATGGGTATAATATTTTTTCACATGCTAAGTAACATATTTGACCTGTTTCTGATAAGAATATGGGTATAATATTTTTTTGCATGGGGATTATGGGTGGAAGATCATGGTTACAGATGCCAAAGAACACATTTGACCTCTTTCTGATAAGAATATGGGAATTTTATTATTTTTACATGGGGATTATGGGTGGCATATTATAGCTACACATGCTAAGTAACATATTTGACCTGTTTCTGCTAAGAATATGGGAATATTATTATTTTTACATGGGGATTATGGGTGGAATATTATAGTTACACATGCTAAGGAACATATTTGACCCATTTCTGATAAAGATATGGGTATAATCTTTTTTTAGATGGAGGATAATGGGTGGAATATTATAGTTACACATGCTAAGTAACATATTTGACCTGTTTCTGATAAAAATATGGGAATATTATTATTTTTACATGGGGATTATGGGTGGAATATTCTAGTTACACATGCTAAGGAACACATTTGACCTGTTTCTGATAAGAATATAGGCATTTTATTATTTTTACATGGGGATTATGGGTGGAATATCATGGTTACAGATGCCAAGGAACAAATCTGACCTTTTTCCGATAGGAATATGGAAGTATTATTATTTTTACATGGGGATTATGGGTGGCATATTATAGTTACACATGCTAAGTAACATATTTGACCTGTTTCTGATAAGAATATGGGAATATTATTATGTTTACATGGGGATTATGGGTGGAATATTATAGTTACACATGCTAAATAACATGTTTTATCTGTTTCTGATAAGAATATGGGTATAATATTTTTTTACATGGGGATCATGGGTGGAATATCATGGTTACACATGCCAAAGAACACATTTGACCTGTTTCTGATAAGAATATGAGCATTTTATTATTTTTACATGGGGATTATGGGTGGAATATTATAGTTACACATGCTAAGTAACATATTTGACCTGTTTCTGATAAGAATATGGGTATAATATTTTTTTGCATGGGGATTATGGGTGGAAGATCATGGTAACAGATGCCAAAGAACACATTTGACCTCTTTCTGATAAGAATATGGGAATTTTATTATTTTTACATGGGGAGTATGGGTGGCATATTATAGTTACACATGCTAAGTAACATATTTGACCTGTTTCTGCTAAGAATATGGGTATAATATTTTTTTGCATGGGGATTATGGGTGGAATATTATAGTTACACATGCTAAGGAACATATTTGACCCATTTCTGATAAAGATATGGGTATAATCTTTTTTTAGATGGGGATAATGGGTGGAATATTATAGTTACACATGCTAAGTAACATATTTGACCTGTTTCTGCTAAGAATATGGGAATATTATTATTTTTACATGGGGATTATGTGTGGAATATTATAGTTACACATGCTAAGGAACATATTTGACCCATTTCTGATAAAGATATGGGTATAATCTTTTTTTAGATGGGGATAATGGGTGGAATATTATAGTTACACATGCTAAGTAACATATTTGACCTGCTTCTGATAAAAATATGGGAATATTTTTTGGTTACATGGGGATTATGGGTGGAATATTATAGTTACACATGCTAAGTAACATATTTAATGTGTTTCTTATAAGTAAATTGGTATAATTATTTTCATATAAGGGGATTATGCGTGGAATATCATGGATACACATGCTATGTCATATATCTGGCCCTTTTCTGATAAGAATATGGATATTTTTCAACATGGGGATTATGGGTGCAATATCATGGCAAGGAACACATTGGACCTTTTTCTGATGGAAATATGGCTATAATTATTGTTTTACATGGGGATTATGGTGAAATAGCATGGTTGCACATGCCAAATAACACATCTGTCCTTTTTTTATGGATAGTTGGGTATAATTCTTATATATGAGAATCACTGATAGACTACCAAGCTTTCATATAGGGAAGGTAGGATTACCTTCATTTTGGGGCATTTTGGGGCATTTTGGGGCATTGATTGGTGTTTTATATGTAAGGACTCCTTATACTTTTTTGTTTGAATTGAGTATTACTTCATGGGGTATACAGAAAGCTGATGGTCCTCTGCTAACTCATGAAAAAGCGAGTGGGCATTTTCTATAACCCTTATCGCAGACTGTTTTGTTTTCTTGAGATGTTGCACTTATGTTTTGTTTTTTTTGTGAATAAAATTTTATTGAGGATCGAGATCACTTGTACATCATCACAAAAATAGCTACGCAAATAACATAAGGAATACATCATATCAGGACATGTAATAGAGTGTACATGACAACAAATCCACAATGGTCATCGTAGGAATCAAAGATTGACAAAAATAAGGCCTCATGATCGCCGACGTACTGGATATGTTAGAGACAACACACATTGGAGGCAGAATGATATAGTTGCGTAGTGTAGTACAATAATTGGTCCTACATTTTCATAGAAAAGATGAGTTTGTTAACCGAACTATAACAAAAGAACCAAAATAAATCAAAAGTTATCGCACTCTGTGGTAATTTACTCAATAGCGCGGTAAAGAAGGTAAGACATAAACCGAAACAATAATTGCCAGAAATGTTGGGTTGAAGACGATGTTAGGCTGGGAAGCATTGTATGTCATGAGGAAGAGAAACCAGATACCAGGGAATATGAACCATTTGAAGCCAGCATTCTCCAAAAGTCTCCCCCATATCTTGAAACAGTATTAATGAAAGTGTGTAGAGTAGACGGAGCTGTCCAGCTAGAAAGACCAGACACGATCGTATAGATGAGTTGTGTGGGCTGCCATATGTGACATTTTTTCCATGATCCTGTGCTTCTCTAAAGTGGAGAGGACTTCAAAAAAGAAGGCGGGGATGATGCTTTCCACTTTTTAGCTATACACAATTTGACAGCCAGGAGAACATGGATTACCAATTTCCGTATATTGGGGGGGGGCATCGAACATGTGCAGAAGGGCAAGCTCAGGAAGGAAATCAAAGTCAATGCGGCACAATAAATGGAGAAGCGAAAATACCCGTTTCCACAGTGGCTGTAGTATCAGGCAGTTCCACCACATATGAACCATGGAACCCTCGAGTCCACATCCCCTCCAGCAGAGTTTAGAATGCCCAGGAACGATATGGGAGAGGCGAGCTGGGGTTAGGTACCACCTGCAACTAATTTTCTTTTGAAGCTCGAGGTGGTTTGTGCAATAAGTTTTGTGCTCATCATGTCTTCCGCCTCAAGTCAGGATTCACGGGGCAATTGTAGATGTAACTCCCTCTCCCACGCCACCATATGGGGAAGCTTATGGGCTGAAAAACGGCTCAGCAGAAGGGAGTACCAGGTCGAAATGGCACCCCTACATTGAGGAGCAGCAGCGCATAATGATTGGATGGGACGTAGTGGTTGGGTATGCTGGGTGATGGAACAAGACGGGGAGTGGAGAAGTTGGAGGATTTGGAGGTATTTGTAGAAGTCAAGGTGTGGGAGCCCATGTTGAGATGTAAGGTGTGTAAAGGGGTGTAGGGCACGGTCACCATAAAGGTCACCCAATACCTGGAGGTTGGGTCGAAGCCAATGGGTGAGATGTAGTCCAGGAATCAGTAATTCAAGAGAGCGGAGCGGTGTGAGGAAGGTGAGTTTGGTTAAGGAGGGTAGATGTTTCGAGACGGTGTCCCAGGTATCAAAAATAAATGAGGTTGTAGGTGGCAGATCGGGCAAGAAGGGACGCGAAGGGCCCTGCACCCAAAGGAGTTGGTCTAGAGTGTAGGTGTACCCAAGTTGGGGAGTTAGTGCGTGCATAGAATGATAAAGTGTGTGAGAAAATGCAGGCCTAGTAATAAGAAGGGATGTGTGGGATCCCTAAGCCCCCTTGTAGCCGGGGGACTACCCTAGTTCGAGCAGCTACCCTGGAGCTAGCTCTCACCTTAGTGAATGACACGAAAAACTGTTGAATTGTGGTCAATAAGTTAGCAGGGGGGCGTATAGGGACGGTACGGAAAATGTAGAGGAGTTTGGGGAGGGCTGTCATCTTAAGGGCGTTCACACGACCCAACCATGAGAGTTCATACTTCTGCCACCTGAGAATATCTGCTTTAACACACTTCCAGGTAGCCAAAATATTGAGAGTGTTGATCTTGTGAATACATTTGAGGAGTTTGATTCCCAAGTAAGATATGTGGGAACGCTGCCATGTAAAGCAGTAGGAATTGGTAAGGTGAGCGTGCTCGACCGGGTCCAGACGGAGACACATTGCCTGTGTTTTGGTATATTTTAGTGTCGTTGTTAAAGAGGGAAATAGGCCTATAGTTGGAACAAGTATCCAATGATTTACCGGGCTTTGACAGGGTAACTATATGGGCTGTTAAATTCTCATAGGGGAACGCTGCCATGTAAAGCAGTAGGAATTGGTAAGGTGAGCGTGCTCGACCGGGTCCAGACGGAGACACATTGCCTGTGTTTTGGTATATTTTAGTGTCGTTGTTAACCCCTTCGTGACAAAGGCTGATTTTACTTTTTGTACCCTTCGTGACAATGGCTGTTTTATCGTTTCTGCGGTGTTTGTGTTTAGCTGTAATTTTCTCTTAACCCATTTACTAAACCCACACAAGTTATATATTGTTTTTTTCAGGACAAGAAGGGCTTTCTTCAGACACCAAAATTTTTTTCATATGATGTAATTTCCTATAATAAAAATAATAAAATATGACGAAAAATTGAAAAAAAAACACATTTTCTCACTTTTATTTGAAAAATCTTTTATTCATCATAAAAAACTACTGAAAAAACCTGCTAAATAGATTCTACTATTTGTCCCGAGTTTAGAAATACCCAATGTTTTTATGTTTTTTTGCTTTCTTCTACACGTTATGGGGCAATAAGTACAAGTAGAGTTTTGCTAATTCAAAACCATTTTTCTCTGAATCTGGTAATTCTGTCTCTATGTGGTATTTGGGGCATCTTTGAAGCCAGCAAATTAAATTTACCCCACCAAACCATATATTTTTGAAAACTAGACACCCCAGGGTATTTTAGATGCTGATAGTTTAACCCTTTCCATGCACTAATCCTACCACCAACCCTTGTCAAAGTTTGGGATAGTAATTGTTTTTGGTGTTTTTTTCACATACTTTGTACTTCAGGTGTGAAATTACAGCTCCTGGTATATGTCACTGTCCCACAACACCCCGATATGTGTTCAGCAACATCTCCTGAGTACATTGATACCCCACATGCATGGGTTTGTCAGATTGTTTGGGGGCAAAAGGGCCACATTTGGAACATGAGCAATTCAAATTCAGTAGGAATTTTACATCTGGGTAAAGAAAAATGCTTGTACCCAACTATCAGTAGGGACAGGTTACAAGAAAGCCTGGCCTATCTCCAAGAAGGGATTTGATCTAGCACCTTAAGTGGTCCCTCATGCCACGGAATGGACACAGGGGTCACTTGACAGTGCAAATAAAAACGCTTAAAAATGGTGGAGCAAATAAGAGCTAAAAAACAGTAAATGTAACAAAAAATAAAAAAAAAATACAAAAATGGAGCAGGAACAAAAAAAAAATTAAAAATGGGAAACTGTGTGATACAGCTTGAAGCAGTCACCGACACAGAGTGCAGGTTTTCCAGGGCAATCTGGACAGTAAAATGTGGTGTCCTTTCTTTGCCCCCTGCTGTAGCATACCCTGCATCTCTTTTGGGGATTCTGCTTCTTTGCTGTAGGGGGGATTTTAAAAATAAAATGGGTAGCCCCAATTCTGTTGGTTCCCATCACTACTTGGGGACCAGGTGCATCACGGTACAAGATACCTGAAATTACTTCGAGCTGAAACTGCAAAAAAGACAGCTTCAGCCCAGTGTCTGCTTTTTTGTGCAGCAAAAAAGCGTTATAGGTTGCAATTTGCATTAGATAAATTGCAACCTTCTTGTACCAGGCCTTTGTCTTCCTCATAATGAGGTAGGGCTGTAGGAGTTGATCTGACAGATCAACTCCACCCATGTGCTTGTTATAGGCCCTGATGCACACTGGCTTTGTAGTGACCCCAGCTCTGCCACGGACAGAAACCTCCACGGTTCTCTCATCGTGGATGGTGCTCAGCATGCACACCTCTTTTCTGTCCTTGAACTTCAATGCCAAAAGCTCCTCTTGGCGTAGAGCTGAGGTCTCCCCCTTTCCTAGCCGGGTTCGTACCAGGCGTTGTGGGAAACCCAAGCGGTTCTTTTTTATAGAACCGCAAGCTACCGTATCGAAACAATACAGCAGCTTGAACAAAGGGACGCTTGTATAGAAGTTATCTACATACAAGTGGTAGCCTTTGTTCATAAGGGGGAATATTAGGTCCCAAACAATCTTGGCACTGGTGCCCAGATGATCTGGGCAACCTGGAGGGTCAAGGTAGCTATCCTTACCCTCGTATACCCGGAAGGCATGAGTATATCCTGTCTCGCTCTCGCAGAGCTTATACACCTTCACTCCATACCTAGAGCGCTTGGAAGGAATATACTGCTTGAATCCCAACCTTCCTTTATATTTCATTAGGGATTCATCCACGCAGATATTCTTTCCAGGTGTATAAACCTCTGGAAACCTGGCAGCGAGATGGGTAATCAGGGGGTGGATTTTGTACAGCCTATCAAACTGGGGGTCCTCCTTAGGGGGGCACAGGCTGTTGTCGCTAAAATGCATGAAACGAAGAATCATTTCATACCTTTGCCTAGTTATAGTTTGGGCAAAAATGGGGGTACTAAAGATGGGGCTGGTGCTCCAGTAGGAGCGGATGGAGGGCTTTTTTATAATGCCCATTAACATTGTGAGTGCCCAGAATTTAAGAAATTCTGGCACGTCAATGGGAGTCCATGGCTGTTTTGCCCAAAAAGAATTAGGGCTAGCAGCACGGTGCTGCTGGGCATAAATGTTTGTTTGTGTGACAATGTCTCCCAAGACATCGTCTCCCAAAAAAACCTGCACAAATTGCAGTGGAGTGAATCCTGTAACATCAATATTGATGCCAGGAATTCCAGAAAAAGGAGGGATAGCTGGCTTGTACCTATTAGGCGCTACCCATGCCTCTGGTGCACTGCCACGACTACGTGTGGTAGGCGTCCTAACAGCCACAGATACATCACTAGATGTATCTGTGAACTGACCAACGTCAAAATCTGACGCTGTATCAGTGGCCTCAGAATCTGTGGCCAAAAAGGCATACGCCTCCTCAGCCGTATACCGCTGCATGGTAAGAATTGCAGCAAAAATAGTGGGGAAGGAAAGGGTTAATGGCTATAATAAAAAAAAAAATAAACCTAAAAAAAAGTAAAAAAAACTAAAAAAAGTAAAAAAACATGTAAAAAAAACAAAAAACCCAAAAACAATTGCCACTATGCAAGATCACTGTTTATGCAGTGATCAATGGCAATGAAGGGGTTAATATTATATGGGTGGCTCTTATAAGAGCCTTTGGATCAATATATATATATTTTTATTAGGGAACACACCGATCTGTCTCTCTCCCTCACTAGAAGCAAGTGAAGGAGGGGGGCAGATCCAATACTGATCAAAGGCAATGTTTAGAAAACATTGCCTTTGATTTATCAAATCATGATCACTCTTATGAGTGATCTGACCACTAGGGGTGTTATTCACTGGATGTCCATGACATCCAGCAACACCCCCCCGATGATGTCAGCAGGCTCCGCCCCCCAGCTTGATGGGCGCCGCCATCTTGAAACACCGCGTGTGTTTCGAAGACACCGGCACCGGGAAGGTAAGTTGAGCATTTAGGAAGCGATCGCGAGTCGCTTCCTTTGCTAAACAGGTGTTGCAAAGATGCCTCGATACTGAGGCATCTTAGCAACACCAGCTAAGCAAAGGAAGCTACTCGCGATCGCTTCCTAAACCCGTTTTTCGGCGGCGGGCGCCGCCATGTTTGAAAGACGTGCAGTCTTTCAAACATGTTTTTTTTTTTGCTCCTAGGAGCGATCGGGGGGGGGCGGGAATGTTTTTTTTGGTGTTGCTCAATGCCTCGATGTCGAGGCATTAGAGCAACACCGTTTGAGTGAAAAAATCGATCACGGATCGATTTTTTCACCCGTTTAAAGACGTGCCGGTCCTGGCACGTCAATTGTCATAATCGTCACGATTTTCAGTGACGTGCCCGGACCGGCAATTGTCACGAAGGGGTTAAAGAGGGAAATAGGCCTATAGTTGGAACAAGTATCCAATGATTTACCGGGCTTTGACAGGGTAACTATATGGGCTGTTAAATTCTCATAGGGGACAGTGCCGAAAGTCATGTAAGAGCAAAATAAGGAAAGTAGGTGAGGGCCCAGTGTGGGTAAAAAGGTGCGATAGTAAATTGCAGTGTAACCATCTGGACCCGGTGCCGAATTCTTTTTAAGCTGAGCCACTGCTCTTTCAACCTCGCGCAATTCTATAGGAGCTGCCAAAGATGCAGAGCTGTCCGGTGGGAGAGAGGGCAAGGGAATAGGGGCAAGGTAAGAGACTATGTCAGTGTGGGTAGGTTGGTGTAAAGAGGCGTCATCCTTTAAATTATATAACTTGGCATAATAGGATGCAAAGATTTCTGTCATTTGAGAGGGATTGCTAACATTCAAACCAGAGGGTGTTTTAATGTAATGCTGTCTAGAAATAGCCCTTAGCATAGAATTTTTGTTTAATTCGGAGAAGCATATGGGCTGTAGTTTGAGCATTAAGTTCCGACAGTTGTAGTTTGATACGTGTAATGTCGCGTGTGAGGGAGTCAGTCGTGTGGGATTTAGTGAGCATATTTAGGTCATATAGTTTCCTTAATAAAAGGAGTTTCGAGTCGGACCGTTGTTTTTTAACATAAGAGGCCAGGCTAATCAGCCTGCCACTCATAACCGCTTTGTGTGCATTCCGTAAGGTCTCAATAGGAGTGTCAGGGAGAGAATTATCTTGGAAATATTGCATCAGGTGTGAATGGATCTGGGTCTTGTGATTGTCGTTGTGTAAGAGGGTGTCATTTAGAATCCAAGTGCCACGTCCTATGAATGGAAAATCAGCTTTAAGGGCAAGCAAGACAGGGGCATGGTCGGACCAGGAAATGGTTCCTATAGTACAGGATGATGCAGATTGCAGTGTGTGTTTGTCAAGGAAGATGTAATCTATACGGGAATAGATATTATGTGGGGCCGAGAAAAAGGTGTAATCCTTTTCAGAGGGATGCAGGACCCTCCATGTATCAAAGAGTTGATGGGAATGAATCAAAAAGGACATGTCTGACCCAAGTTTGAGTTTTTGTTTGTCGTGAGTGGGGTTATGTCGCGAGGTGCAGTCTAGTGGTGGGGTCAGAGCAGTATTGAGGTCGCCGCAAAGGACCACCCGACCCTGTTTACATGTTTCCAATTTTCCCAAAAACATACGGAAAAAGCTAAGCTGCGATGTGTTGGGGGTGTAAAAGGAAGCTAAAGTATAAAGACTTGCGTTGATCTCACAGACTAATATGAGGTATCTACCCCACGGATGCACATGTTTGTGTAGCAAAGAAAAGGCAAGGCAGTTAGAAATTAAGATAGAGACCCCGGCTGTTTTAGATGATGCCATTGAGTGAAACTGCTTGGTGAAGTGGGGAGAGTACAAAAGAGGCCTTGAAGATTTTTTTAAATGTGTTTCCTGAACACAGATAATGCTGGCTTGGAGAGACTTTGCTTCATTCCAAAGCAGGGAACGTTTCTGTGGTGTGTTAAGGCTTTTGGCATTTATAGAGAGAATCTTTATGTCAGCCATGGTGCAGAGCAAAGGGGTAAAATTAAGATGTCTAGCCGGAATCAATATAAAAATGTGTGAAATAGCGAAAAATAAAATAAAAAACTGGATCCGGGGGAAAGACACCTCGCCACCAAGAGAATGCCAGCCCCGAGCGTGCCAGAGTACAAAACGATGTGTATGTCATCGAGAGAAATCCCAGAGTAGCGATAAAGAAAATAAACATAAACAACAACAGAAACATAAACAGAAATCGGCTCATGGTTATGAGCAATAAAGGAGAAAACATGCTAACGGTATAAATAGCACTGAGAGGGTATTCAACAAGTCAGGAAAATAAGACCCACGACGGCTAACCAGCCAGAGAGATTAGTGGGTATGTCTATGTGTGTGGTGCAGTAAACAGTGCAGTGAGAACAAATATAGAACACATACATTTAGTGGAGCAAGAGAAAGTCCGTTTAGACTAATAAGGCGAAAGAAGGAGCTAAGCGACTAGGGGTTACCAGTCGTAGAACGTCGGTAGATCAGGTTTTGGTCGACCAGTCCCGTCTCAGTTTCTTTGGAGGGGAAATGTTCTTCATCGGGTTGGGATCCCGAGTCGGTTCCGGTGGAGAGGACACTTCTAGGCCCCAAGATTTCACACGGGCCAGGCCATCCTCAGGTGAATCAAGGATGATAGTGGAGCCGTTCCGTGACATAATCAGACGTACCGGGTACCCCCATCTGTAGCAAATTTGGTGAGATCGAAGGATGCTTGTCACAGGAGCGATAGCCAGGCGGAGCTGAAGAGTGAGTTGAGAAAGGTCTGTTAGAAGCTGTACATCCTGGAACCTGGAGGGCAAGGTAGGTTGGCTGCGTGCCACCTGGATTATCTTGTTTTTGACATCGAAGAAGTGGACCCTTGTCAGGACGTCGCGAGGAGGTGAGCCCGGGAGGTTCTTCGGGCGGGAAACACGATGGAGCCGGTCCAGACGAATATCCGCAGGTAAGGTGTCGCCAAGGAGAGCGACAAAAAGGGCTGTGACATATTCGGGAAGTTCATTTTGATCGATGGACTCCGGAATGCCCCGAAGACGTATATTATTCATATAATATATTATACGTATAGACGTATATATAAGACGTATATTATTTGTCTTCCAAATCCATAAGTTTGGGGCAGAGAAAAGCAAGTTCGTTTTGCGTGGATACCTGGCCATCTGCAAGAGCATTGTGTGCATCTGCAAATTCCTCCATACGTCGTTCCAAACTGTCCGTCAGGTCCCCCAGGCCATCCAAGTCCCGGCGTAGAGAAGAAGCGAAGTTGGTCTCTCATTTCACGGAGTAGTGCCTTCATTGTGTGTGAGGTACGTTGTTGCGGAGGGTCGGTAAGCTCCTCCTGCAGGCCTCGAGTGCAATGCAGAAGCGCGGCTCATGGAGGCGTCCAAGTCCTCATCCTGGTAGGCCCGATTCTCGCGCGAGGTGTTTCTTCCGCGATTTGGGCTCGAGGAAGTTTGGCATTTTGGTTGATTTTCTCACGCGGTGAGTGGACATAGACAGGCAAAGGTAGGAGAAGATGAAATATGTAGAAAAAGCTACTAATTCGTGCAGATGGAATGCGATTCAGCCGGCAGGTCGCGGAGCACTAGCAAAACACATCCGATCAGGCCGCCATGCAAACCACGCCCCCCGCACTATGATGTTTTGATATATTTTTCAATGTAATTGGCCATTAAACCATCACTTCTAAAGAGGATTGTTTATTCCTTTTCTTATGCCGGTAAATATATAGCGCACCATTTCCACCAGTTTCATTACTTACCTAATTAAGATGGAATCATTGTCCATAATGTATTTTTATATGGCCAACACTTCTTGTTATTTATTTCTCCAAGCGTTTTCATTTGTACCCTGCCGCCTGCGGACTACCACGCTTGGCTACCCTGCCCGGTGCGGCTGAATACCTTGCACAGCTACCCTGCCTCTTGCGGCTTACTACCACGCACAACTACTCTACAGAGTCCAATGTCTGCGTCCAACTGCTTACTACTGAGTCTAGTATCTGCTCCCAGCTGGTTACTACACAGTCCTGTATCTCCTTCTGCAATTACTGTTGTTGGTCTCAGTAACGGCCTGAGTTTTTTCCCATTTATTCACCCTACTATACTTCCCATCAGAGCACCTCAACCGTGTGTTCCTGCTCATCCAACTCTGGTATCCTCAGTAAGTTATTCTTTTTATGGTGTTTGCACAGAGATAAAAATAATATGATTTTCACATAAACTCTTAATAAAGGATAGATGACAACAAGTACATGCTACAACTAAACGTTTCTTCAAATTCTTCACGAGAAATAATTTTAGTTCACAACCTCAATCAGCCCTCAACCTGTTTTTATACGGTCACAATTTGCACAGCCCCTACTTATGTATATTGCTTTTTAGCCCAAATATTTTTAAACGGAGGTTGTATTTAAAAAATCTGTATAGATTATATCCATACCAAGGCCATCATAACAACAAACACAATAAATGGCTTACAGAAAACACGGAATCAATTTATCATGCTTACTGAACAACTGTATTTTCCCCTACCCTGCGTATTGATGTGAAAATGTTAGACTTCCTTACAAGACAAGAGGGACGCTTCATATATTTAGGCTGGTATTGAGAATTTTCCATGGTTTATGGCAAACAAAAAGGAAAAATTTAGGTAAAATTTTGCGCAATTTTTTTTGCATATATAAAAATATTTATAACCATACTCTTATAAGAAACTGGTCAAATATGTTACTATGAATGTGTAAGCATATTATTCCTCCCATAATCCCCATGTAGAAAATGATTATACCCACATTTTTGTCAGAGGCAGGACAAATATGTTACTGGGCACGTGTAACCATGATATTCCACCCATAATCCCCATGTAAAAAAATATTTTATAGCCATATTCTTATCAGAAACAGGTCAAATGTGTTCCTTAGCATGTGTAACTATAATATTCCACTAATAATCCCCATGTGAAAATAATATTCCCATATTATTATCAGAAACAGGTCAAATGTGCTACTCAGTATGTGTAACTATAATATTCCACCCATAATCCCCATGTAAAAATAATATTATTCCCATTTTCTTATCAGAAAAAGGTCAAATATGTTCCTTAGCATGTACAACTATAACATTCCACCCATTACCCCCATGTAAAAAAAGATAAAACCCATATTCTTATCAGAAACAGGTCAAATATGTTACTTAGCACGTGTAACTATAATATTCCACCCATTATCCCCATGTAAAAAAAGATTATACCCATATCCCTATCAGAAATGGGTGAAATATGTTCCTTAACATGTGTAACTATAATATTCCACCCATAATCCCCATGTAAAAATAATATTATTCCCATTTTCTTATCAGAAAAAGGTCAAATATGTTCCTTAGCATGTACAACTATAACATTCCACCCATTACCCCATGTAAAAAAATGAGTATACCCATATTCTTATCAGAAACAGGTCAAATATGTTACTTAGCATGTGCAACTATAATATTCCACCCATAATCCCCATGTAAAAATAATAATATTCCCATATTCTTATCAGAAACAGGTCAAATGTGTTCCTTAGCATGTGTAACTATAATATTCAACCCATAATCCCCATGTAAAAAAAAAAGATCATACCCAAATTCCTATCAGAAATGGGTCAAATATGTTACTTAGCATGTGTAACTATAATATTCCACCCATAATCCCCATGTAAAAATAATAATACTCACATATTCCTATCGGAAAAAGGTCAAATTTGTTCCTTGGCATCTGTAACCATGATATTCCACCTATAATCCCCATGTAAAAATAATAAAATGCCTATATTCTTATCAGAAACAGGTCAAATGTGTTACTTAGCATGTGTAACTATAATATTCCATCCATAATCCCCATGTAAAAATAATAATACTGTCACGCGCGCCGCGGCTCCTACCTCTGGCGCCAGGGCTGCCTCGCCTGGTCCCGACTCCTCCCTCGCTGCGGTCCCCGCCGTGCACACACGGCAGTGTCGCGGTCCCGCCTCCTCCACCTCGGCCGGGATCGCGCCTCCTCGCCGTGGACGCGCTGGCACGTCCCCCGACGGGAACGCAGATATGACGCGACGAAGGTCCGCGTCGAATGTACCGCAACGTACGCAATTTACGCAACGTACGCAACGTACGCAACACAGCAGTTTGTAATTAAATCACCTATTTAAACCCCATTCTTTTCTCCAGTCTTCACCCGTTCAAAGTGTTATGCTTTTTGGGTGTGCTGGTTTCTCTATATTATCTCGATTTCCTTGTGTACCGACCTTTGCCTGTTTTTGACCACGATTCTTGCTGCCTGCCTACGACCTCGGACCTGTTTACCCGTTTTGCTCCTATTCTGCCTGCCTCGACCTCGGATACGTTTGACCTCACTGCCTGCTTTTGCAATTTTGATTACGGACTGTATACTGGACTTCTCCACAGTGCATATCTGCATAGTAGGATCCTTCCTCTCTCCCTGACCCCGTGACAAATACTCCCATATTCCTATCGAAAAAGGTCAAATTTGTTACTTGGCATCTGTAACCATGATATTCCACCCATAATCCCCATGTAAAAAAAATATTATACCCATATTCTTATCAGAAATGGGTCAAATGTGTTCCTTAGCATGTGTAACCATGATATTACACCCATAATCCCCATGTAAAAAAATATTTATAGCCATATTCTTATCAGAAACAGGTCAAATATGTTCCTTAGCATGTGTAACTATAATATTCCACCCATAATCCCCATATAAAAATAATAATAGTCCCATATTCTTATCAGAAACAGGTCAGATAGGTTCCTTAGCATGTGTAACCATGATATTCCACCCATAATCCCCATGTAAAAAAATATTTATAGCCATATTCTCATCAGAAACAGGTCAAATGTGTTCCTTAGCATGTGTAACCATGATATTCCACCCATAATCCCCATGTAAAAAAAAATATACCCATATTCTTATCAGAAATGGGTCAAATGTGTTACTTAACATGTGTAACTATAATATTCCACCCATAATCCCCATGTAAGGAAAATGAGTATACCCATATTCTTATCAGAAACAGATCAAATATGTTAATTAGCATGTGTAACTATAATATTCCAACCATAATCCCCATGTAAAAAAAAAGATCATACCCAAATTCTTATCAGAAATGGGTCAAATATGTTATTTAGCATGTGTAACTATAATATTCCACCCATAATACCCATGTAAAAATAATAATATTCCCATATTCTTATCAGAAACAGGTCAAATATGTTACTTAGCATGTGTAACTATAATATTCCACCCATAATCCCCAGGTAAAAATAATAATACTCCCATATTTCTATCGGAAAAAGGTCAAATTTGTTCCATGGCATCTGTAACCATGATATTCCACCCATAATCCCCATTACAAAAAATATTATACCCATATTCTTATCAGAAACAGGTCAAATATGTTATTTAGCATGTGTAACTATAATATTCCACCCATAATCCCCATGTAAAAAAATGAGTATACTCATATTCTTATCAGAAACAGATCAAATGTGTTCTTTGGCATCTGTAATCATAATATTCCACCCATAATCCCCATGTAAAAAATATTTATAGCCATATTCTTATCAGAAACAGGTCAACTGTGTTCCTTAGCATGTGTAACCATGATATTCCACCCATAATCCCCATGTAAAAATAATAACATTCCCATCTTCTTATCAGAAACAGGTCAAATATGTTCCTTAGCATGTGTAACTATAATATTCCACCCATAATCCCCATGTAAAAAAATGATTATACCCATATTCTTATCAGAAACAGGTCAAATATGTTCCTTAGCATGTGTAACTAGAATATTCCACCCATAATCCCCATGTAAAAAAAATATTATACCCATATTCTTATCAGAAATGGGTCAAATGTGTTAGTTAGCATGTGTAACTATAATATTCCACCCATAATCCCCATGTTTAAAATATATATTCCCATATTGTGCCAATCAAAACAGGTAAAATATGGTGTTACACATACATGTACCATATTAAATCAATATTTTGATTACATAACATTTTTCTATTATTTCTATAGAATTTACCATGATTCGCAGCTTCTTTTTGCAATGTATTTGTGGCAATTTAGTATCAAGAACTACCTAAAAGAACATACTTTGATTTACCATGAGTGTAAAATGTGTACTGACACCTATTGATAGTGCTGAGCATTGCAGCCAATCATCCCATCATCCCAATATGCTGTTTAGTACGTCCCCTGATTTAGGGGGGATGTTTTTAAATGAATTTCTTTGGGATAGATAATTATTTAATTGATTAATAAAAGGTAGGTTGAAACGTTTTCTGATTATTTGATCTATGGTCTGATGCTTGAATGAACTGAAGCAAACTAAAATAAAGTGAAAACAATTTAATGGAATCTTAGATAGTGTATTATTAATGTTTTTAAAAGTGTTTTAATAGTTATTTACTTTTTATGTGTATGTCATATGTCCATATATCAGTAGGATACATTTATGTGAAATTTAAATGCCCAAAAGTATAATATGAGCTCAGTGAAGAAGCAATTTTTATGGTGTTTGCACAGAGATAAAAATAATATGATTTTCACATAAACTCTTAATAAAGGATAGATGACAACAAGTACATGCTACAACTAAACGTTTCTTCAAATTCTTCACGAGAAATAATTTTAGTTCACAACCTCAATCAGCCCTCAACCTGTTTTTATACGGTCACAATTTGCACAGCCCCTACTTATGTATATTGCTTTTTAGCCCAAATATTTTTAAACGGAGGTTGTATTTAAAAAATCTGTATAGATTATATCCATACCAAGGCCATCATAACAACAAACACAATAAATGGCTTACAGAAAACACGGAATCAATTTATCATGCTTACTGAACAACTGTATTTTCCCCTACCCTGCGTATTGATGTGAAAATGTTAGACTTCCTTACAAAACAAGAGGGACGCTTCATATATTTAGGCTGGTATTGAGAATTTTCCATGGTTTATGGCAAACAAAAAGGAAAAATTTAGGTAAAATTTTGCGCAATTTTTTTTGCATATATAAAAATATTTATAACCATACTCTTATAAGAAACTGGTCAAATATGTTACTATGAATGTGTAAGCATATTATTCCTCCCATAATCCCCATGTAGAAAATGATTATACCCACATTTTTGTCAGAGGCAGGACACGTGTAACTATAATATTCCACCCATTATCCCCATGTAAAAAAAGATTATACCCATATCCCTATCAGAAATGGGTGAAATATGTTCCTTAACATGTGTAACTATAATATTCCACCCATAATCCCCATGTAAAAATAATATTATTCCCATTTTCTTATCAGAAAAAGGTCAAATATGTTCCTTAGCATGTACAACTATAACATTCCACCCATTACCCCATGTAAAAAAATGAGTATACCCATATTCTTATCAGAAACAGGTCAAATATGTTACTTAGCATGTGCAACTATAATATTCCACCCATAATCCCCATGTAAAAATAATAATATTCCCATATTCTTATCAGAAACAGGTCAAATGTGTTCCTTAGCATGTGTAACTATAATATTCAACCCATAATCCCCATGTAAAAAAAAAAGATCATACCCAAATTCCTATCAGAAATGGGTCAAATATGTTACTTAGCATGTGTAACTATAATATTCCACCCATAATCCCCATGTAAAAATAATAATACTCACATATTCCTATCGGAAAAAGGTCAAATTTGTTCCTTGGCATCTGTAACCATGATATTCCACCTATAATCCCCATGTAAAAATAATAAAATGCCTATATTCTTATCAGAAACAGGTCAAATGTGTTACTTAGCATGTGTAACTATAATATTCCATCCATAATCCCCATGTAAAAATAATAATACTGTCACGCGCGCCGCGGCTCCTACCTCTGGCGCCAGGGCTGCCTCGCCTGGTCCCGACTCCTCCCTCGCTGCGGTCCCCGCCGTGCACACACGGCAGTGTCGCGGTCCCGCCTCCTCCACCTCGGCCGGGATCGCGCCTCCTCGCCGTGGACGCGCTGGCACGTCCCCCGACGGGAACGCAGATATGACGCGACGAAGGTCCGCGTCGAATGTACCGCAACGTACGCAATTTACGCAACGTACGCAACGTACGCAACACAGCAGTTTGTAATTAAATCACCTATTTAAACCCCATTCTTTTCTCCAGTCTTCACCCGTTCAAAGTGTTATGCTTTTTGGGTGTGCTGGTTTCTCTATATTATCTCGATTTCCTTGTGTACCGACCTTTGCCTGTTTTTGACCACGATTCTTGCTGCCTGCCTACGACCTCGGACCTGTTTACCCGTTTTGCTCCTATTCTGCCTGCCTCGACCTCGGATACGTTTGACCTCACTGCCTGCTTTTGCAATTTTGATTACGGACTGTATACTGGACTTCTCCACAGTGCATATCTGCATAGTAGGATCCTTCCTCTCTCCCTGACCCCGTGACAAATACTCCCATATTCCTATCGAAAAAGGTCAAATTTGTTACTTGGCATCTGTAACCATGATATTCCACCCATAATCCCCATGTAAAAAAAATATTATACCCATATTCTTATCAGAAATGGGTCAAATGTGTTCCTTAGCATGTGTAACCATGATATTACACCCATAATCCCCATGTAAAAAAATATTTATAGCCATATTCTTATCAGAAACAGGTCAAATATGTTCCTTAGCATGTGTAACTATAATATTCCACCCATAATCCCCATATAAAAATAATAATAGTCCCATATTCTTATCAGAAACAGGTCAGATAGGTTCCTTAGCATGTGTAACCATGATATTCCACCCATAATCCCCATGTAAAAAAATATTTATAGCCATATTCTCATCAGAAACAGGTCAAATGTGTTCCTTAGCATGTGTAACCATGATATTCCACCCATAATCCCCATGTAAAAAAAAATATACCCATATTCTTATCAGAAATGGGTACACACTTAACATGTGTAACTATAATATTCCACCCATAATCCCCATGTAAGGAAAATGAGTATACCCATATTCTTATCAGAAACAGATCAAATATGTTAATTAGCATGTGTAACTATAATATTCCAACCATAATCCCCATGTAAAAAAAAAGATCATACCCAAATTCTTATCAGAAATGGGTCAAATATGTTATTTAGCATGTGTAACTATAATATTCCACCCATAATACCCATGTAAAAATAATAATATTCCCATATTCTTATCAGAAACAGGTCAAATATGTTACTTAGCATGTGTAACTATAATATTCCACCCATAATCCCCATGTAAAAATAATAATACTCCCATATTTCTATCGGAAAAAGGTCAAATTTGTTCCTTGGCATCTGTAACCATGATATTCCACCCATAATCCCCATTACAAAAAATATTATACCCATATTCTTATCAGAAAAAGGTCAAATATGTTATTTAGCATGTGTAACTATAATATTCCACCCATAATCCCCATGTAAAAAAATGAGTATACTCATATTCTTATCAGAAACAGATCAAATGTGTTCTTTGGCATCTGTAATCATAATATTCCACCCATAATCCCCATGTAAAAAATATTTATAGCCATATTCTTATCAGAAACAGGTCAACTGTGTTCCTTAGCATGTGTAACCATGATATTCCACCCATAATCCCCATGTAAAAATAATAACATTCCCATCTTCTTATCAGAAACAGGTATACAAAGCATGTGTAACTATAATATTCCACCCATAATCCCCATGTAAAAAAATGATTATACCCATATTCTTATCAGAAACAGGTCAAATATGTTCCTTAGCATGTGTAACTAGAATATTCCACCCATAATCCCCATGTAAAAAAAATATTATACCCATATTCTTATCAGAAATGGGTCAAATGTGTTAGTTAGCATGTGTAACTATAATATTCCACCCATAATCCCCATGTTTAAAATATATATTCCCATATTGTGCCAATCAAAACAGGTAAAATATGGTGTTACACATACATGTACCATATTAAATCAATATTTTGATTACATAACATTTTTCTATTATTTCTATAGAATTTACCATGATTCGCAGCTTCTTTTTGCAATGTATTTGTGGCAATTTAGTATCAAGAACTACCTAAAAGAACATACTTTGATTTACCATGAGTGTAAAATGTGTACTGACACCTATTGATAGTGCTGAGCATTGCAGCCAATCATCCCATCATCCCAATATGCTGTTTAGTACGTCCCCTGATTTAGGGGGGATGTTTTTAAATGAATTTCTTTGGGATAGATAATTATTTAATTGATTAATAAAAGGTAGGTTGAAACGTTTTCTGATTATTTGATCTATGGTCTGATGCTTGAATGAACTGAAGCAAACTAAAATAAAGTGAAAACAATTTAATGGAATCTTAGATAGTGTATTATTAATGTTTTTAAAAGTGTTTTAATAGTTATTTACTTTTTATGTGTATGTCATATGTCCATATATCAGTAGGATACATTTATGTGAAATTTAAATGCCCAAAAGTATAATATGAGCTCAGTGAAGAAGCTAATTAATTGTCCAATGAGTTGACTATGGACTAATAGTAAAATGAGCTAAAATGAAAATGAAAACAATTTAATAATAATAAAAACTTCAGTGGTGTATATTCGATGTTAATAGTGTTACCTATTCTGTATCTGTATGTACTATGTCCATATGTAAATACCAAATAAATCTCAAATGCCTAAATGTCTAAGGGGAAAAACTAGAGGTAATGGTCTAAATAAATGTGGGTGATGCTACGTCTAAAGGAAACCATCCACGTGTAAATGTATTTGTTCTCTTGTGGTTGCCGTGGTTTTTCCAGTCATTCTTACATAAAATCCTTTTCTTTAGATTCCACTCGGTCTATGTGTTTCGTTCCTAGTAGTTTTTGTCTATCTATTTTTTCTACCTGTTTCAGGCTGTCAATCAATATTTCTTCCGGGTATTGCTTCTCAATAAATTTCTGTCTTAGTTCCTCCGCTTTTTTCTCAAAGTCTTCACCTTTCGTGCAGTTTCTTTTGATTCTCATTAGCTGACCTTTCGGGATGTTGTTTAGCCATTTCGGGTGGTGGCAACTTGTGTAATGTATGTATCCATTACTGTCTGTTGGTTTATTGTAATTTCTTGAGCATATATTATTATTTTCAAAAAAGAGTTCCACATCCAGGAACTCTATCTGTTTTGTCTGTATATTGGAGGTAAATTTTAGATTGAAGTTATTATTATTGGTGTACTGTACAAAGGCATGTAAATTATCTTCAGTTCCCTTCCAAATAATCAGAATGTCGTCTATGTACCTCTTCCATAGCACCAGGTCTGCACCATACGGGTTATTATTCCATATAAATTAGTTCTCCCACTCGGCTACGAATAGGTTAGCATAACTTGGTGCAAACCTGGTTCCCATTGCTGTACCGCACAGTTGAAGGTAGAACTCCTCTTCGAACCAAAAATAATTATGTTTTAGGATATAATTAATGCACTTAAGAATGAACGAACTCTGTGTTGTATTCATATTGGTATCTCTAGATAGGGTTCTGTTGACAGCCTCTATCCCTTGTTCGTGATTAATTACTGTATACAGAGAGGACACGTCCATTGTGGCCCATATCCACCCCGAGGACCAACTTATCTCCTTTAGTGTGTTTAGTAGATGTGTTGTATCTTTTAGATAGGCTGGAATTTTAGGAACATATTGTTGTAGAAAATGATCCACGTACTCAGACGTGTTACACGTCAAGGAATCAATACCGCTTATAATCGGTCTGCCGGGAGGTTCTTTCAAATTTTTATGAATCTTGGGGAGAAAATAAAAGACTGGTAATTTTGGATGTTTGTTGAGATAGTCGAATTCTTTTTTGTTTAGGACGCCTTGATTTAAACCTTCGACCAATATTTCACATAGTGGTGAACTGAATTCTTTAGTGGGATCTTTACTTAGTTTTTTTATAGGTAGTTTTATCGTCTAAAATCCTTTTTGACTCTTTAATATAATATGAACGGTCCATTACCACAGTGCCTCCCCCCTTATCCGCCTGTTTGACCACTATGTCATTTTTCTCTTTGAGTAGGCGTAGGGCTGTTTGTTCATTTTTGCTTAGATTAAAAGATTTTTTTTTATTTCCTAGTTTTTCCATATCTCTTAGTATTAAATCTGTAAAGACCTCTATATGTTCGCTTTTCTCGTTTTGTGGAAAGAATTTTGATCTAGGCTTAAGGTTGGTGTGTAGGAATTGTTCCGTATTTATGTCCATGTTTATGTCCTGTCTTTCTGGTCTGCAGAAAAATCTCTTGACTGCTAACTTTCTTAAGTATTTTTGAGTGTCCATAAACAATTGGAATTGGTTGGGACCTTTAGCCAGGGCCTTCCTAAGGAGGCAGATCTCATTTTATGTTAGTTGGTTGAGGAAATGTTAATGATACCGTCCTTTTCTGGTATTAATGTCTGTTTGTATATTGTCTCCTTCCCTCTCCCTCTCTGTCCTCTTGATCTTACATACCTTCTCTTTTTCCATGGACTTTGTTCCAATGGAATATACCTGCTTCTCAGTTCTATGGCCTCCCTCCGTGGGGGGGTGTCCTTCCTTTTTACGCCACCCTTTTGGGATGGCTCCTTGTCTAAAAAAACCTGTTCACGTGGGGTTTCAATGGTGATTTGCTTAGTGTTATTTGTGGTTCTAAAACGTGTAGGTGAAAAAGATTGATTCCTAGAACGTGTAGGTGAAGTGTAGCCTCTATTGGGATGTTCTAAATGTGTCTTTTTAGTGGGGAAGAATCTCGTATTTTGTCTAGGTTTATCCCATTTGTTTCTTTGTGTGTAATGGTGGTGTTTGTGTTGATAGTGTTGATTATATGTGGGTCTCGGTTGGTGTATCCCTCTCACTGTGTCCTCCTTATCTCTGTAAAATGTTCTCTTTTTTATTATTAATTATTTCTTCTTCTAGCTTATTTATCTTTTTTTCCATGTTAGTTTTATGTAACGTAATATTCTTCTTATCTATTTTAGTTTTAATTTCTTCTTCCACTGTTTTTATTTCATCTTTAAATTTCAGATTTAATTGTGCGTTTTGCTGTGAAACTATTAATTCCATTAATTTAAACGAACATTCATCTAGTGTTCTGTGCCAGTTCTGCATAAAAGCTTGGTCATCTAGACCGAAAGCTGGATTTTTGTGAATCCTCAAACCTCTGGGGATCATTCTACATTTTATATATTGTTCAATGAAGGTGATCTCCCACCATCTCTTGATTTCTTTTTCCATGAGTCTTTCCATTTTGATAAAGAGATTTGTGTCAGGTGTAAATTCTCTAGGTGTTTGTGAAAAAATATCTTGTAATTTTCTACTTCTCGCCATGTGAGAAAGGGATTGGCCCCATGTGCCATTATATGTGTATCAAATATTTCCTAGGCTTATATTTTCAAATATTTCCTAGGCTTATAATTTCAAGTGGAGAGAAAACAAATGTACTGGAAACGGAAAAGTGATGAAAACCAGTGTACAAGGGGTTAAGAGGAAAAAATATTTTATTGGGGCAGGTGCCCTAAATAAATTTCATTTTTACCTTTTATATACACTTTGGTGTATTATTACTTGGCTTAAGAACAAAAAAACACCGGGATTTCAGAAGAAGGAGTGGGGAAACATTGCGGAGAGACATTCAGATTCTACAGGCGCTATACACTCTTGCCAACTGTAAGTGTGCACTCTCTTTTGCGTGTTTTAGTATATGACAATACCACACTATTGTGTTCCTGTGTTTCATCCTACATATACTTCGTACCCGGACCCGGAAGTATCGACTGATATAAGGCCTGATCAACATTTTAACATTGTGAGTGTACTAGCGACTCCATCCTAGACCTCTTGTGTTTACTACTACACTATTATTTTCTTTCTTGTTTTTTTTGCTCCCATTCCCCGAACCGGTATACACGAGCACCCCCTAGTGGATCCTTTCCTGTAGCTGCAAAACAAGCCGAAATCCTCACCCCCACTACCATGCTTGACAGTAGGTTTGAGGTGTTTGGTAAGTTGTACTGTCATGTTCTTTTTAGGGGAGACAAGTGGAGTTTGAATGATACCTTTATTGGCTAACTGAGTAAATTTAGATTGCAAGCTTTCAAGACCTCTCTAGTGGTGTAACTGCAGTATACACTGCAAGAGCGTATAGATGACATCTTATAGCTTTACAGTTGCTTTTCATAAATCTTTTATTGCTTAAAACTCATAATGTGTCCTTTCTTATGTTATGTTACGTGCTGATTGACTCTGTTGCACCCCGCTATTATAACTTTGAAAGCTGAAGACAGTATATAGAGGTGTGGACTTTTACTAACAGCTGCCGGTTTGCTTCCTATTGAGCCTGTGTGAGCATTGTGTTGCTATATGTTTGTGAATGTGAGATTTATTAAAAACAAAACTATACATTAATAATTTCTGCTGCAGTGAACACTTGTATGTACTTCTTTCTGGGAATAATTTTTAAAAAACAACATTGAATGTGTCTTTGAACAAGAATCCTGGAAGAAAAATGCTATAAGCCTGATTTCATTATTTGCACTGCTCTGGGTACCCTATATTCTACATTGTATTGCACAGTATATAAATTCTAAAAAAAAAAAATTGTATTGCACAGTATTTCTTGCGCTCCTCACTATTGTATGCTACATAGTGGTGTGCTAACATAAGTGTATACCTAGGTGCTGCCAGCCATAAAAGTATTTGTAGCTGCTGACACACACACCTCTCCAGAGGCATGTATGTGTATACTATAAAAGACAGCGGAGGGCTGGCAGGAAGCTTAGCATCAATATAGCATTTTAATTTTTGATAATTGCAATTTTGCATGCCACTAGGAAGTCTAGATTTTATTACATGACAAGAGGCCTCATATTTTGCAATATCTCCCTTTACTAGTTGTTTATTTTTTTAGTTTTTTAGTTTAATTCAGTGACGGGGACGCTCCCGTTCAGTTTATTTATGCATCAGTGCCATTTTTTCACAAATCTATATTTATACTGTTAGGTGTCTGTATCGTTGATCAGATACAGCAATTGAGAATATGCCTAAGGGCAAAAAGCTTTTGACAATTGATGGACCCTGACTCCATGGATAAGTATCCGCTGCCATCAGAGAAAGATCTGGATTGCGGTGCATCTTTGTCAGTCATCGATGCTTGGCAGGCCAATAAGTCGATCAAGCAGAGGGGTCCCTTCAGGCAAAGGTTGATTTTCAAGATGACCAAGACGCTCCTTTAGTCTCTGATGCACTGCTGAACACATCGGGCCAACCGCTATTTGATCCACGGAACATACGGCACCCGAGGTCTTCAGACTGGGCTCTGTCTGAACACCACACCCAGTATGTGCATTGCTGGGGGCGAAAGGCCCTTGACGGTGAAGTGAGGAACCGGCTTCAGGAGGAATGCCTTAGACCTTTGGTGCCTGACAAGGTGCTGGCTTCTTCAGCATTTGTAAATTCCATGGGAGTCTTCATGGCTCAATCAGGAAGTGACCCCCGGAAAGGGATTGAGAAAGGGTTGAAGGCGACTCAAGACAAACTCCTGGATGTCTACAGGCCACTTTCCCGGATTCTGATGCTGGCTGACTAGGCTGTAACGCAGGGTTCACAATTGGATCCAGCGGCTGTGAGGGAATGAGCCCTACTTTCCGTGTGCTTATTGGGTAAAACGAACACAGGGTTGTTGACTGACAGACGTAAGGCGGCCCTCCTTCGTATTGTCCCGAGGTTAGCGGACTTGGCCTCTAAAGATCTTGGTCCTCTGGTTGATGGAGCCTTGTTTGGAGAGCCTTTTTTAAAAGAACTGCAGAAGCACGTGAATCTTTTCACGACCCTTAACAAGACTCAGACCTCACTCCGCAGTGTGTTTAGACACTTTCCTGGTGCGGAAGTCTGTGGAGTTTCAACTGGTCATCAATTTAATGCGGTCATGTTTTACCGACATTTAAAGATGGAGGAACTCATCTTGAGGTTAAAACAGGAAACACAAGGGTTTGTGTTAACATACAATAGACACAGCAAGCCACACAAAGTTCTCCATCAGGTCCTCCTTTGCACACAGCTCAGTATTTGCTCTCAGCCCAGTAGAGGGTTGTGACGGAAGCCTCCATCACTGGGGCCACTGGAGAGGCCTGACTGCCAGCCTCCTCCCTATTGACTATGGGCCCTGGGTTTGTAAAGACTTCTGTGGCTACCCCCAGCAGGAGGAGGCGCCTGTCTTCCTCATGGTTCAGGACCAGCGAGTTCCGTTTGTGTTGGATCTGTTCACGTTCAGAACAAACTGCAGTGTTTCCTCAGTTTTTTAGCTGACTTCCGGACCTGGAGGCGTTAGTGGTGGATACATTCCTGTAATAATGGCCTCCTCGAGGAGCTTTTCTTCCATTCGTGATGTTGCTGCGCGTTCTTCATCAAGTCCAGCGTTGGAAAGTGTCAATTCTGTTTATAGCACCCTTCCGGCAGAGTCAGGTTTGATCCCTTTACCGCTCCTATATCAGCCAAAGTGATTTTTCTTTAATTTCTTTTTTGAGGTGGGTAGGTCTTTCCATAACTTCGGCAGCCCATGTTCCTGTTCAGGACGTGCCAGTAGGGTGGTACCCTTTAGTGTGTAGGCTTTTGAGGGGCATTAAATTGGCAAGGCCTCCAGCCCCCAAAAATATACTCGACTGCTTTTATTCATGAGCATTAAAACAGCAGAATATGAAGCCTCCTAAAATTGAAGATTATGATAGCTTTAGCATGTGACAGGGCTAGCTGGCTCATATGTTTAGCCGGGTCATGGAGCACTTTTGTGTCCAGTTCTTTATACTGTGACCTGGTAATTATTGTATAACCGGCCCAGAGACTGAATGTGGCTGCAGCTCCAGCCCGTCAAAGGTATAATCAGGTAACCTGGCTGGGGCTCTTAATCAGCCAGCACAGCCCTGTTTGCCCAAACGGCACCTGCACTACAGGGGGGGGATAACACAGGTGGTGGAACCCATTGTATCCCTTAATCCCCTCACCTGATACATCCCCTGTATACTGATGGGATTTGTGATGGGATGTGGCTGATGGGATTGGGGGTTGGGTTCGGTGCACATTGAATTGAGGTTATAGATAAGTTCTGTGTGTTTTAAATAAAAGAGTTCCTGTAACATAGCATACCTCCCAACACTTAAAAATGTGAAAGAGGGACATTATTATTTTTATTTTTTTTTATCGCTCTCGCGGGAACTCATCAATACAATTGCACTTTACAATGCCACGCTTGCATCGCTACTTAAAACACGCTACATTTTTGTCAGCACAGTCATGCATATTAAAATTAAAGAACACATCGAATTCCCATGAGGCTCAGCCAAACATACTACTTCAGCATCATGGGAAATGGAGCTAACAGTAGATGTTGGCTGTGGATTACAATTCCCATGATGCTCAGCCAGCCAGGTGTCTACATGACTAGGCATTGTGGGAGTTTAAATTCACCTGTCATATCCTCTGCTGTTAACGCAGTTCACATGAGGCTCAGCCAGACATACTGCTTCCATGATGCTGGCTCAGTATCAGTAAAGCTTCAGATGCTAGCTGTGAACTACAATTCCTATGATTATAAGCCAGCCAGGTGTCCACCATAATGCTGACTGAGTATCATTGGAGGAGTAGTAAACAACAGATTTTTTTTTTATTAAAAAAAGGCTAATGTTAGCCTCCCTCCCAGGACCCTTAAACACATAAATACACTGCCCTTACACACGCCTCTCCATACACACTGCCTTTACACACACCTGCCTATAAACATATATACATTTACAGTGCCCTTACATGCACTGCCCTTACACAAACCTGCTTATAAACACACATATACCCATACACTGTCCTTACACACACACACACACACGCACACACACATAAACATATACTGCCCTTACACACACATATACAAGTGCATTGTGCTTACACACATATACACATCCACTGCCCTTACACACGGCTTAGAAATACCTATACTGCTCTTACACACACTTGTCCACACACACATACAAGTTTACAAACACATACACTCATATACACTGCCATTACACCCCTTTCTCCCCATATCTTACCTCTTTCACCATCCTTCATTCTTCATCCTCCATCCTCCAGTGGGAGCACGAGGTCTGTCACTACGTGCAGGCTATTGCTGCAGAGTGCAGGGATGATGTCATATCCCCACGCTCGGCAAAGGACAAAGGCAGGGATAGGTGGGACAGAGACACAAAATTGGGACAGTTGGGAGGGCATGCTTAAGTGTGCTTCAGGGTGGAATCATGACAATTATCATGATTCCACCCTGCTAGCTCGGACCATGCATAATTATTTCGCTGTCATGTCCATCTGCTACCACTAGTGGCCACCCTCCTCCCTCTGGAGTGCTCAGAAGTAGATTATCAGGTACAGCTGCACCCATTACCTGATTAAAGCCCTGCCTTTAAAAGACCTGCCCTGCCCTTCAGTCAGGACCTTTGCATTAAAGTGCTTGGTAAGCTCTGCTTTGGCCCTGTACCTGACCCTGTGTTGACCCTGCCGTCTGCCCTGCCAGTGGGCATCCTGCCGTCTGCCTTGCCAGTGGGCATCCTGCCGTCTGCCTTGCCAGTGGGCTTCCTGCCGTCTGCCTTGCCAGTGGGCTTCCTGCCGTCTGCCTTGCCAGTGGGCTTCCTGCCGTCTGCCCTGCCAGTGGGCATCCTCCCTAGAGACTTACTGCCTGTACTTGATGTTCCTGTTACCTTCAATAATACAGTACCTTTCAAAGTATTCTGCCTGTGCTGTGTTTCATTGCGCCTGTCTGTACCATCCCACTAGCATCGTGGGGTACAGACAGAACCCCTTGTATCCCCTGCTACTGGGCTCCTACCCGACCTGCTTACCAGGGTCATGACAATAATCTTCATTTTAATGACAGGAGGCGAATATTTTCCCTTCCTGTCAGGCCCCATCCAGGCTGCGGAGCTGCTTATCTCTGGTTTTTCCTTTTCTCGCTACAGTTCCCCTGGCTTGCTACAGTTCCCCCTTTGCTGTGATCCATTCCTGGATTTCCTTGTGCTCTGCCATTGGCTTTCTTTATAAGTAGTACCCAAACCGTTTTGTTATGTTTGTCTCCATCTGCAGTCTATAGGTATGTTTTTATCTCTGTTTTGTGTTTAGATTTAATGTTTTAGTTTCAACTTTAGTAATTCAGTAGGAAGGGTTTAGTGCTAGGACCCACCGAATATTGGAGTACTTTGGCGTAGTGGTGGGCTAAGCATACTATGGCTATATGACTAAATCTCCAATTGTTATCTATATAGTCCTAGGTTAGTCCTGTATTTCTGTATGTCATTATTTTATGTACCTTTGCCCTCCTTCCCCTTAATCATTTGAAGATCTCGGTTCTTCTCTCTCCATGTCCCAGTTAAAATTCCTATCCTTGCTTAAAGGAGAAGCGTTGGAGGATTTCATTTCCTCACTCCATCCCCTGTGTCCTTTCCCTTGTTCCCTGTCCTTTGATGTGTCCTGTACCATGTATGTCTTGTCTGGTTATGTTTAGACTCTGTGTTCTGTGTATTCTTATTTATGCTTGGCTTTATGCTTTATTCAGTTTCCCTTGTATTTCTCTCACTAAGTTTCTTGCTTGTTCTCCCTGTTCCTTGCTCAGTCCTCGAGTCCTCCTTGCTTGTTATGTTTCTCGATGCCTTCTCCAGGGTACCAGCAGGATATCACCAAGTTTTGTTTTGTTCTGGACAACTGTCAGGGCCCTGGTTGTGGCCACACAACCCTGATGTTCAACACCCGGGAGAGTCCAGTCGCCCTGCCCCAGGCCCTGTCCAACTCCGCAACTGCACAATAACTCCTGAATACTATCATTGGGCGCTCTGGGTCATCTGTATGGACCCCGTTCTGACACTTCCCTTTTCCCTAGGTTTTTGGGTGTTGGAACACCAGGATCAAGTCTTCATTCCGGATGTTCGGGTTACAGTTCCATTATTTTCATTTAGACTTTTTGTTTTTCTATTCCGGTTTTTTTTGTTAGCTTCAAAGAAAGATAAAGTGGTTTGTGGTGCAGGAGCCTTGTATAGACTCACTGTTTTTGTAATTGGTTCTTTTGTTAACTCTTTGTTTGCTGCTGTTTGAGTTAGTAAAGAGATATAGCAAAATATTCACCTCCTGTAAGGATCGTCTTACCAGAAGGAATCCGGGATGCAGGAAAGGAACACGCTTGCTCAGTACAGGACACGCACAAGGGGCCTGAGGTGGATAACAGGGCACTTGGCGGTGTTACTGTAAGCACGGGTGATCAGGACAGCACCGTTAAGCAGACCAGGGTCAGGATACCGGAGGTTCTCAGAGTCGTTAGGAAAGCCAGGGTCAGGATACCGGAAATACACAGGAGCCGAAATGGAAAGCCGAGGTCAGGATGCCAGAGATACACAATAACCGTTTAGCGGACCGGGGTCAGGATGCCAGAGATACCCAAAGTCGTAAGAATAGCCAGGGTCAGGATTCCAGAAGTTCATGATAGCCGTTGAGCAGACCAGGGTCAGGATACCAGCAATAGAACAAGATACAGGTAAAAATACGAGGGGCTCAATAGGTACGGAAGCACCAGTACAACTGAGCACCGGTGGATAGGTTTGGGAAGTTTAAATAGCCCGGGGAGGCGTTCCCCGGCGTCCCTGACGTAACCGCGTCCACCGTCACCGTCATCCAGGCGGCGGTCAGCCGCATAAATATTCATGAAGTAGCCGCGCGTGCGAGCGGCTGCTTCATGTAGCAGGGAATGATGCCGGCGTTTCTGCCGGGAGGACGGAGAGGAACTTCCCCGCGTCTGCCAGGTAAGTGCCTTACAGGATCCCCCCGCAAGACGCGACCTCTGGGGGCGTGGAGAACCCGGCTTGAGAGGATGCAGCTTGTGGAATCTGCGAACACAGACGGGGGCATGCACCTGATCTGCCGGTTCCCAGGTTCTTTCTTCTGGGCTATACCCCTTCCAGTGTATCAGGTATTCCAAGTGTCCACGATGGATCCTGGAGTCAACAATTTTTTGTACCACATACTCCTCCACCCCATCGATAACAACAGGAGCAGGCGGAGGAGGTACACGACCAGGAAAAGGGTTAGCTACCCATGGCTTGACTAGAGATACGTGGAACACGGGATGGATCCGACATGTAGCGGGCAGTTTCAGCTGCACTGTTACTGGATTGATGATCCTGGTGATGACATAAGGACCGATAAACTTGGGTCCTAATTTTTTCGATGGCACCTGCAGGCGCAGGTTACTTGTGGACAACCAGACTTTGTCACCGCAACGGTAGGTTGGTGGGCTGGATCTATGACGATCTGCATATAATTTGTATGTTTTACGAGCCTTGATCAGGTTCTCTTTCAGGGTTCGAAATTGTCTGGCGAGAGCGGTGACTTGGTCCGTAATTCCAGGAACCGTAGGTCCGGTGGGTAGGCCCGGAATCATGGTAGGATGGTAGCCGTAGTTTGCGAAAAATGGTGACATTTGTATGGAACGTTGTTTTTGGTTGTTGTAGGTAAATTCCGCCGGGGGGAGGAACTGGAGCCAATCATTCTGGAGGTGAGTGGTGTAACATCTCAAATATTGTTCCAATATTTGGTTTAAACGTTCTGTTTGACCGTTGGTTTGAGGATGAAAGGCCGTGGACAGCGTGGGACGAATGTGCAGATTTCGACAGAAGATCTTCCAGAAGCGTGATGTGAATTGTACCCCCCGGTCAGAAGTGATGGTCTGTGGTAGTCCATGGAGCCGAAAAACTGTATTCAGGAACAAGGTGGCCGTGGTCGCTGCTGAGGGAATACCAATGGTGGGAATAAAATGTGCCATCTTAGTAAATCTGTCTACCACCACCATTATTGTGTCGTGTTTCTTTGAGGGTGGTAGATCCACAATAAAGTCCATAGAAATTTTCGACCAGGGGACCGATGGGATAGGTAATGGGCGGAGGAGGCCTACTGGTTTCTTGCGTGTGGTCTTGGTTCGGGCACAGGT
Source organism: Sceloporus occidentalis (assembly GCA_023333645.1). Classification (NCBI taxonomy): domain Eukaryota; kingdom Metazoa; phylum Chordata; class Lepidosauria; order Squamata; family Phrynosomatidae; genus Sceloporus; species Sceloporus occidentalis. The sequence continues at coordinate 5,669,722 of JALMGF010000058.1, forward strand.
GGTACATGAGCGGACAAACGAGGTAACGTCTCGATCCAGTGAAGGCCACCAAAAATGACGTCGGACGAGATCTAGGGTCTTCTTAATGCCCCCATGTCCAGAAAGGAGGGAGTCATGACAGGTTTGTAATACCCTTAGACGGGCCGGTCGTGGTACAAATATCATGTTACGGTAATAGAGAAGGTTCCTGGTACAACGGATAGGAGGATGTGTTCTTGGTATTGGCACGCCACGGGATGAAGTACGGATGTAGTCTATAAGGGGTGGTTGGTGAGTGAGAAACAAATTGGATGGGAGAATGGTATCGGACTGACTCTTAGGGTGATGTGAAGTAACTGGTATTCGGGACAAGGCATCTGCTTTAATATTTCGGGATCCAGGGCGGTAGGTGATATGTAAATTAAATCTTGTGAAGAAGAGAGCCCACCTTGCCTGTCTCGGGCACAACCTACGTGCAGAACGAAGATACTCGAGGTTCCGATGGTCGGTATAAACCGTCACGGGGTGTATGGTACCTTCAAGAAGATGACGCCAAGCTTCTAGTGCCTGCTTGATGGCCAACAATTCTCTATCCCCCACACTGTAGTTCATTTCTGAAGGGGTGAGTTTGCGAGAGTAATAGGCTACTGGGTGTAGACTCTGTTTTTCTCCATGTCTCTGAGATAAGATTGCCCCTACGGCTACATCCGAAGCGTCAACCTCCACATAAAAGGGTTCAGCAACGTTGGGTTGGATGAGAATAGGAGCCGTGGTAAAATACCGTTTCAAGATGTCAAACGCCTTCTGAGCGTCAGGTGACCATGCGAAATGAGAGGACTGGCGAGTAAGTCTCGTGATGGGTGTGATGACATGAGAGAAATTTCGAATGAATTTGCGATAGTAATTTGCGAAACCGATGAAGCGTTGGATCGCTTTTTTATCAGAGGGTATCGGCCATTCCAGTATTGCTGACACTTTCTTAGGATCCATTTGTAGACTCCCTGGCGTGATAATGAACCCCAGGAATTCCACTCGGGAGGATTCGAATTGGCATTTCTCTAGTTTAGCATAGAGATGATGTGAGCGTAGGCGTTTGAGGACCAGTTTAACCTGGTTCCGATGTTCAGACAAAGTTGATGAGAAAATGAGGATGTCATCCAAATAGACTACCAGGAAGATGTCAAGGTAGTCCCGGAACACGTCATTTAGGAAATGTTGAAACGTCGCGGGGGCGTTACATAAACCGAAAGGCATTACGAGGTACTCAAAGTGTCCATAGCGACTTCGAAAGGCGGTCTTCCACTCGTCTCCCTCCCGTATGCGAACTAGATTGTAAGCCCCCCGGAGATCAATTTTAGTGAAGATGTGTGCATCTTTCAGTCGGTCCAGAAGTTCAGGAATAAGTGGCAACGGATATCTGTTCTTTATAGTGATTTTGTTTAATTCACGATAGTCGATGCAAGGGCGTAAACTGCCATCTTTTTTTCTACAAAGAAGATTCCTGCACCGGCGGGCGAGGTAGACGGACGAATAAAACCCTTGGCTAAATTTTCTTGGATATAGTCTTTGAGGTAACGTAGTTCAGGTTCCGACAACGGAAATATTCTGCCAAAGGGAATGGGAGCTCCTGGGAGAAGATCGATAGGACAATCATAAGTCCTTTGGGGAGGAAGAGAGTCGGCTCCCTTCTTATCGAACACATCACTGAATTCTGCATATTGCTTGGGGAGACGTAGGACCGGAGAAGAGGATGAATCGTCAGGGAGTAGCAGGAGTGATTGGCGATTGGAGAGACAACGAGTGCGACAAAAAAAAGATTGGAAGGAGAGGGTGCCTGTGGCCCAGTTTATCGTAGGATTATGAAGCCTCAGCCAGGATAGTCCGAGAATAATTGGGAACATAGGTGATGGGATCAAGTCAAAGTTCAGATGTTCCATATGATTATTTCCCAGTAGTACCTGGAGTCGTGGTGTTTCTTGGGTGATGGGTCCAGAAGATAGCGGAGTGCCATCTACTACTTGGATATGTATTGGAGCTGCTTTGGTCAATGTTGGTATGTGCAATTGCTTGGCAAAATCTTGATCCATAAAGCAGCTACTGGCACCGGAGTCAATGATGGCAGACACTGTAGTAGAATTACTGGTCCACTGCAAAAACAAAGGAATGGATAGGTGAGGAGACCCGTCTCTAGGAAAGGAACTCAAGCAAACTGTAGTATGTGTGGGCTTACCCTTAGGAGGGCGTCGAGGACAGGAGTGGATCAGATGCCCGGGTTCGCCACAGTATAGGCACAGATTGTTCCTCCGACGACGGGTTTTCTCAGCTTCGGATAGTGGGCCGCGTGCCAATCCGATCTGCATCGGTTCCTCCGGAGGGGGCATGATCGCTGGTAACTGGAGAGGAGGAAGGGTAGGAGCCGTAGGAGCAGTATGAGCCACAGGAGGGAAGTGGCGTCTCGGGGCAGGAACGGCTGAAGCTGCGCGTTCCAGGCGTCTTTCCCGAAATCTGCGGTCAAGCTGAATAGTCAGATATATTAAATCCTCTAATGAATTGGGGATACCCACACGGGCCAGTTCATCCTTTAAGCTCTCGGATAAACCCAGACGGAATTGGTCCAGAAGTGCTGGTTCGTTCCATGTACTTTCAAAAGCCAGGCTCCGGAATTCTGTGACGTATTCCTCCACAGGTCTTTTGCCTTGGTGTAACGCACGTATGGCTGCTTGTGCAGAGGTGGAACGAAACGGGTCATCAAACAAGGTATCCATAGCATGACTGAAATCAGCCCAGGAATTCAGGACGGAGTTATTAGTGTGAAGCAGATGATGGGCCCACAGTTGGGGTTCACCAGAGAGCAAGGAGATCACAGTTCGTACTTTAACATGGTCAGAGGCGTACGTTCTAGGTTGTAGTGAGAACAGGATCTGGCAGGATGTCATGAATGTGCGATAACGAGTTCTGTCCCCAGAGAAACGTTCAGGTAAAGGCACCTTAGGTTCAGGAGCAGTAGCACCGATTTCCTCCATCACCGGGGGCGGAGCTGTTCCAGAAGGGGATTCCCCGGAGGCAGGTAGACTTGTCTGGAGTTCATGAAGTTGACGCTGCATGTGTGCGTGGCTAGTTTGGAGGTCTTGAAGAGAACGAGTGAGGGAGGCAATTTGTCCCGTGAGAGCCGAGAGGGCGTCAGCAATTCCTGCGGATTCCATGTCTTGGCTCAGTTGTTCTGTAAGGATCGTCTTACCAGAAGGAATCCGGGATGCAGGAAAGGAACACGCTTGCTCAGTACAGGACACGCACAAGGGGCCTGAGGTGGATAACAGGGCACTTGGCGGTGTTACTGTAAGCACGGGTGATCAGGACAGCACCGTTAAGCAGACCAGGGTCAGGATACCGGAGGTTCTCAGAGTCGTTAGGAAAGCCAGGGTCAGGATACCGGAAATACACAGGAGCCGAAATGGAAAGCCGAGGTCAGGATGCCAGAGATACACAATAACCGTTTAGCGGACCGGGGTCAGGATGCCAGAGATACCCAAAGTCGTAAGAATAGCCAGGGTCAGGATTCCAGAAGTTCACGATAGCCGTTGAGCAGACCAGGGTCAGGATACCAGCAATAGAACAAGATACAGGTAAAAATACGAGGGGCTCAATAGGTACGGAAGCACCAGTACAACTGAGCACCGGTGGATAGGTTTGGGAAGTTTAAATAGCCCGGGGAGGCGTTCCCCGGCGTCCCTGACGTAACCGCGTCCACCGTCGCCATAGCGACGCAGCAGAATCCAGGCGGCGGTCAGCCGCATAAATATTCATGAAGTAGCCGCGCGTGCGAGCGGCTGCTTCATGTAGCAGGGAATGATGCCAGCGTTTCTGCCGGGAGGACGGAGAGGAACTTCCCCGCGTCTGCCAGGTAAGTGCCTTACACCTCCTGTCATTATTAAAATTAAGATAAGTAGACTAAAACTAGCATAATTTTCAATTTACAAAGACTATAGGAAGCATTTACCCATATATATCCTTTGGGGGCTCCCTTATAGGAGAGACTGTGCATTGAGAAAAGGGGTTGCAGCCCTGAAATGTTTTTATTGATACCCTTGGTGATAGTGCAACATTAACTTCACTGGTATGTATAATATTTCATTGTGTCTGGAGATTTCTACTAAGTTTGAGTAATGTATATAATTTATGTAAAAATTATAAATTTGTAGCCGTACCCGAAGCCCGAAGCCCGCAGCCGCAACCGCAACCGCAACCGCGTCTGCAGCTGTACTCACCCGCAAAGAGTAAGACCTGTGGCGAGGGTCCGGGGGGAGATTGTGAGGCGGATCCGAGGAGAGACTGGGTCTGGATCGCATGATTGGAGGAGCAGCCGCATGGTGACTGAGCTGGAGTTTGATGTCTGAGCTGGCTGAGCAGTGGAGGTAATGAATTTTCTGGCTGGGAACTGAACTAATCAAACTGAACTGATTTGAATTGAAATGAATTGAATTGAAATGAATTGAATTGAATTGAACTGAATCGAATTGAACAGAATCGAATTGAACTGAATCGAATTGAACTGAATCGAATTGAACTGAATCGAATTGAACTGAATCGAATTGAACTGAATCGAATTGAACTGAATCACTGAACTGAATCACTGAACTGAATCACTGAACTGAATCACTGAACTGAATCACTGAACCGAATTGAACTGAATTGAATTGTTTTTCACCTGTTTTGAACTTCATTTGAAAGAAATTAGAACAATACAGTACCAAAACAGAATCAAATTCATATAGATACATAGAGAACATCCCAGTACAATTCAGATAAGTGGATTCCTCTTTTTATATTTTTCTTTTGGATCTTTATTGATTCTGCTGAATTATTGGATAAAATTACTGGACACAATTTTATTTTTTTGACTGTCATGTAAACCGATGGTGAATTTTCAGATCGGGAAAGTTAAATAACTTTTTTGAGAAATATACTTCACAACATATATTTATACTTAATAATTAGTATCACTATTACATATGAAAAAAATATTTTCATGCTGAACAGCTTATTGATTGAATATTGCCACCTTTCCATATTAATTATTTATTACAAAATTGTAATACCCAATCCAATTTAATCTAATATGGCGGCAAAAAACCCCATAGAAAAATCCTCTAGAAGAGATAAAAGAGACGACAAAAAAGATAAACCAGAGAAAAGGCTATCTTTCTTCTCACCACAAACTTCCAAGTTGGATACAGGGAGATTGGAATTAGAGCAGACTTTAAATAGATCAAGTTCTGGAGAGGAAGATCAGCACAAAACAAAGACTTCCATAGGAAATATTACCCCTTTAATTCAGGAACAACTTAAAACAGCCTTGGATTCTCAATTTGAAAGAATTAAACAAGAAATACAAATACAGTTTCAGGACTTGAGAGCTGATCTACTATCAGTGGCTTCAACAGTCAAGACAAATGAAGAAAAAATAGAATATTTAACGATACAAGATCTGACACAGCAAGACAACATTAAACAAAATAAGTCTAATATAGAAGCACTGGAACTAAAGTTGGCAGATTTTGAAGATCGAGCGCGTCGTATGAATCTGAGAATAAGAGGAGTACCTGATTCTCTCACAAATGATGATTTAGATCGTTTCCTCAAAGAACTCTTTTTAAAAATGGGGGTCACCCAAGAACAGTGGCGACTCTAGAAACAATATATAGGGGGGGGCACAAAAGATACCACAGTCAAAACTGGGGGGGCATTAATAATTTCCACCATTAAATCATACCACTGAAAAAATCATATATATATATATATAATATTCCCAAAAGTAATGATACTTTTGTTATTGGACTAATACTTCAACATGGAAAGCCTGAAGTCACAAATAAATAACACAATACCTTAACTTTTCCACTAAATGATTTCTGGGCCTTGAAAGTTTTGTCCCCTGAAGTCACTACAAATTTAGGAGGGCGTTTTATCTCTGGATATAGCTCTGTCATACCGCCACCTAGACAAACACACCAGGACAGTCTCTGCCACACATAGTAACATAGTAACATAGTAACATAGTTCATAAGGTTGAAAAAAGACCAAAGTCCATCAAGTTCAACCTATATACATATTGTGTCCCTACTGTGTTGATCCAGAGGAAGGCAAAAAACCCTTATGAAGCAGATGCCAATTGCCCCATACCAGGGGGAAAATTCCTTCCCGACTCCAAATATGGCAATCAGAATAAATCCCTGGATCAACGTTCTGTCCCTATTAATCTAATATCCATAACTTGTAATATTATTGCTTTCAAGAAACACGTCCAGGCTCCTTTTGAACTCTTTTATTGAGTTTACCATCACCACTTCCTCTGGCAGAGAGTTCCATAATCTCACCGCTCTTACTGTAAAGAACCCCCGTCTGTGCTGGTGTAGAAACCTTCTTTCCTCCAGCCGTAGAGGATGTCCCCTTGTTATAGATACAGTCCTGGGTATAAATAGGTCCTGGGAGTGATCTCTGTACTGTCCCCTTATATATTTATACATAGTTATTAAGTCCCCCCTAAGCCGTCTTTTTTCCAAACTAAATAACCCCAATTCTGATAATCTTTCTGGGTACTGTAGTCCTCCCATTCCCCTTATTACTCTGGTTGCCCGTCTTTGAACCCTCTCCAGCTCCACTATATCTTTCTTGTACACTGGTGCCCAGTACTGTACACAGTATTCCATGTGTGGTCTGACTAGTGACTTGTACAGGGGTAGAATTATTTCCTTGTCGTGGGCATCTATGCCCCTTTTGATGCACCCCATGATTTTATTTGCCTTAGCAGCAGCTGCCTGACACTGGTCGCTACAGGTAAATTTACTGTTAACTAAAACTCCTAAGTCCTTTTCCATGTCAGTCGTCCCCAGTGTTTTCCCATTTAATACATATTCCCAGCCTGGATTTTTCTTCCCCATGTGCATAACCTTACATTTATCTGTGTTGAACCTCATCTGCCACATCCCAGCCCAAGCCTCCAACCTATGCAGATCCATTTGTAATCGTGCGCTGTCCTCTATTGTGTTAACCACGTTACAGAGCTTAGTATCGTCTGCAAAGATTGATACTTTACTATGCAATCCCTCTACAAGGTCATTAATAAATATATTAAAAAGAATAGGACCCAAAACTGACCCCTGTGGTACCCCACTAGCAACAGTCACCCACTCAGAGTATGTACCATTAATAACCACCCTCTGTTTCCTATCACTGAGCCAGTTACTTACCCACATACACACATTCTCCCCCAGCCCAAGCATTCTCATTTTATGTACCAGCCTTTTATGTGGCACCGTATCAAATGCTTTGGAAAAATCAAGATATACGACATCCAGCGATTCACCCCGATCCAGTCTTGAGCTCACCTCCTCATAAAAGCTGATCAGGTTAGTTTGACAGGACCGATCCCTTGTAAACCCATGCTGATATGGAGTCATACACTTATTTTCATTGAGATACTCCAAAATAGCATCTCTTAGGAAACCCTCAAACAGTTTACACACAACAGAAGTTAAACTAACAGGCCTATAATTCCCCGGGTCACTTTTTGTCCCCTTTTTGAATATTGGCACAACATTTGCTATGCGCCAGTCCTGGGGAACAGACCCTGTCACTATAGAGTCCTTGAATATTAGAAATAGGGGTCTGTCTATTACATTACTTAACTCCCTTAGAACGCGGGGGTGAATGCCATCTGGACCTGGTGATTTGTCTATTTTGATTTTTTTTAGGCGGCACTGCACTTCTTCCTGGGTTAGACAGGCGACATGTACTGGGGCATTTATCTCATCCTGCTGTATATTACCTGGCATTTCATTTTCCTCTGTGAATACAGCAGAGAAGAATATATTTAATAGATTAGCTTTTTCCTGATCCCCGTCTATAACTTCTCCCTCATTACTTTTTAAGGGGCCAACGCTTTCATTGTTAACCTTTTTACTATTTATATAGTTAAAGAACATTTTGGGGTTTGTTTTACTCTCTTTGGCAATGAGTCTTTCTGTCTCCAATTTTGCTGCTTTTATCTGATTTTTACATATTTTATTTTTTTCCCGATAGCTTTTTAGTGCTTCCTCACTGCCTTCCTGTTTTAGTAGCTTAAATGCCTTTTTTTTGCCATTTATTGCCCCCTTTACATTTTTATTTATCCACATTGGTTTTCTCTTGTTCCTGACTCTTTTATTCCCATACGGTATGTACCTTTCACAGTGAGAATTTAAGATATTCTTAAAAATCTCCCATTGAGCGTCTGTACTCTTGTTTTTGAGGACATTTTCCCAATTTACAGTGTTAAGGGCTTCTCTTAGTTGATCAAACTTTGCCCTCCTAAAGTGCATAGTTCTTGTGGCTCCTCTAAGAGTTCCCTTATTGAAGGACAAGTTATAATGCATCATATTGTGATCACTATTTCCTAGATGTCCCCTGACCTGCACATTAGTTACTCTGTCAGGTCTGTTGGTTAATATTAAGTCCAGTAGGGCGCCCCCTCTGGTCGGGTCCTGTACCATTTGGGACAGATAATTATCCTTACTTATAGTCAGAAACCGGTTTCCTTTATGAGATTCACAGGTCTCGGTTTCCCAGTTTATGTCGGGATAGTTAAAGTCCCCCATAATAACCACCTCATTGTGATTAGCTGCCTTGTTTATTTGCTTTAATAATTGATCTTCTGCTGCTTCCATTATATTTGGTGGCTTATAGCAAACCCCGATCAGTATTTTATTATTTTTCTTTCCATATATTTCTACCCATAATGACTCCACATTATCATTTCCCTCACATATATTCTCCCGCAGTGTGGCCTTTAGGCTGGACTTTACATAAAGGCAAACTCCTCCCCCTTTTCGTTTTTTCCGATCCTTCCTGAATAGACTATACCCCTGTATGTTAACCGCCCAGTCATAGCTATCATCCAACCATGTCTCTGTTATACCCACTATGTCATAATTTTCTTCAGACATTATTAACTCCAGTTCGTCAGTTTTATTGGTCAGACTTCTGGCATTAGTAAGCATACAATTTAGAGGTGTATGTTTTTTTTCCCTATGAAGCCTATCCCTATTAACTATTCTAACCCCTCCCTCTGCTCCACCCCCAGGTACATTTATAAGCCCCAGCTCTCTATCTACACTATCTTCCCCTTCTATATTGTAGTTTCCCCCCCCCCTTTCCCTAGTTTAAACACTCCTCCACCCTTCTGACCATCTTCTCCCCAAGCACAGCTGCACCCTCCCCATTGAGGTGCAGCCCGTCCCTACCGTAGAGCCTGTATCCGACAGAGAAGTCGGCCCAGTTCTCCATGAACCCAAACCCCTCCTTCCTACACCAGCTTCTGAGCCACTTGTTTAGCTCCCTAATCTCCCGCTGCCTCTCTGGTGTGGCACGTGGTACAGGTAATATTTCAGAAAATACTACCTTGGAGGTCCTTGCCTTAAGCTTGCTACCTAAGTCCCTGAAATCATTTTTAAGGACACTCCGCCTCCCTCTCACTTTGTCATTGGTGCCAATGTGCACCATGACTGCTGGGTCTTCTCCAGCCCCTCCCAGTAATCTGTCAACCCGATCCGCGATGTGCCGAACTCGAGCGCCAGGCAGACAACACACTGTTCGGCGATCCCGGTCTTTGTGACAGATCGCCCTGTCTGTCCCCCTAATAATTGAGTCCCCCACTACCAGCACCTGTCTGGCCTGCCCTGCGCTCCTCCTTCCCTCCTTACTGGAGCAGACACCCCTCTGGTGGTCAGAGGCAGTGACTTGCTGCAGTACTGCTAACTCTGAACTAACATCCCCCTCATCTGCCAACCGGGCAAACTTGTTGGGGTGTGCTAGATCAGGACTAGCCTCCCTGGCGCTTTTCCCCCTACCCCGCCTTCTAACTGTAACCCAGCTAGCTGCCTGACTGTCCTGTACCTCCATCCCACTATCCTCCCCCACCTCTACCTGCGAGAGAGCTTGCTCAGTGAGCAGCAGACTCCTCTCCAAGTTGTCAATAGATCTCAGTGTTGCCAGTTGCTCCTCTAGACTCAGGATTTGTGCTTCCAAATGAGCAACCCGCACACATCTCGCACAGCAATATGCACCCTCGAAGCGCTGCTCAAGGATTGCATACATTGAGCAAGATGTACACCTGACCGCATTGTCAAACATGGAGGACATCTTGGCAATGGGGATAGCTCCAATAACTGGCAAAAACAGACAGTAAGGCGCAAAATATATATAAATATATTATATGCAATCACAAGGATTTATACTTTACCCTCCTTTTTGCTTTTTAACTCCTTCTTTGCTTGTAACTCCTCACTTAGAGATGTCACTTAGGAGATTCGCCCCAGCTCAGGATTCGCTTGTGTGTCCAAGCTAAATGCAACTGCAAAAGCCAAGCAGAACTCACCAACATCCAGACACACACAGCAGGACAGGTTCTGTCACACCGACACCCAAACCAGGACAGGCTCTGCCACACCGACACCCAAACACACACCCCAGGACAGGCTCTGCCACACCGACACCCAAACACACACCCCAGGACAGGCTCTGCCACACCGACACCCAAACACACACACACCAGGACAATCTCTGCCACAATGACACCCAAACACACACCAGGACAGACTCTGACACCCAAACACACACACCAGGACAGGCTCTGCCACAATGACACCCAAACACACACCAGGACAGGCTCTACCACACTGACACCTAGACACACCAGGACAGGCTCTGCCACACTGACACCCAGACACACACCAGGACAGGCTCTGCCACACCAACACCCATACACACTCACCAGGACAGGCTCTGCTACACTGATAACCAAAATACACAAACAGCAGGACACAATCTATGACACTGACATCTACACCAGGATGGAAATTCCACACTGCATTGTTGTTGATACCCCTCTTAGTGTTTTTGCCCCTTGTGTATTGATGCCTCAGCCAGAACCCTTTTTAGTATAGATTAATGTGGTGCCCCCACACCCTTGTATGATCTCCTCCAGCCAGCACTATTTGTATTAATGCCCCCAGCGAGCCCCTCCCTTTATTATTGATTTATGTGATGGCCCCATCACATATATGCGTTAGACATGCATTTTTAACTATCATAATAAGTACTTATCACTTGAAATTGAAATATGATTTCAAAATAACTGAACTGGCAGTTTCTTTAATATATTATTTAGGGCTGCAACTAACAATTATTTTCATAATCGATTAGTTGGCCGATTATTGTTTCGATTAATCGATTAATCGGATAAAAAAAATGAATGTACATTATTAAATTATTTTAAATAAATGAAAAAACTAATTATGTTAAATACAAACAGCAGAATAAAATGCATTTTTTGTCTTTATTTCCCAACCAGCATCCCCAATTTATGCACATTTGAGCCCAGACATGCCACGCTGCCTCCCACATATGCCACGCTGCCTCCCACATATGCCACGCTGCCTCCCACATATGCCACGCTGCCTCCCACATATGCCACTCCACGCTGCCTCCCACATATGCCACTCCACGCTGCCTCCCACATATGCCACTCCACGCTGCCTCCCACATATGCCACTGTGCCTGATATGCCTTATACCCCCTGATACACCACTCCATCCTCCCCAGACATGCCACGCTGCCCTCCCCACATATGCCTTATATACCGTATATGCCTTATACCCCCAGATATGTCACTCCATCCTCCCCAGATATGCCGTATACCCCCAGATACCTCATAGTCCCCTCATAGAGTCACAGACCTGTTCACAGCACACTGACACCATACTTTTATAAATAAGTACTGGGATAATCTTCACTGCCCCCAGGATTTAGATTCCCCTTAGTCTGCCCCCCTTTACCTCTAACTGCGCCTTAAGTCAACTTTATTAAATTAATTAAATTAACCCTCAGTCCTCATCATTAAATTAACCCTAAAGACCCCATTAACCATAACTACCCCTAAATTAACCCTAAACACCCCATTAACCACAACTGCCTCAAATTAACCCCAAACACCCCATTAACCACAGCTGCCCCTAAATTAACCCTAAACACCCCATTAACCATAGCTGCCCCTAAACATCCCATTAACCATAACTGCCCCTAAATTAACCCTAAACATCCCATTAACCATAACTGCCCCTAAATTAACCCCCACCTCCCCTAACTTTTAGCAGCCCAAATATTAATTTTATACTTACAGTTAGATGAGTGTCACAGCCATGTGGTTCTGGCCTTCTGGGAGAAGGAAGGGGGCGGGGCCAGTTGTCACAGTGATTACATGGAGGGCCTGGTAAGTAGGAGCTGCTGCTGTGAGTCAGACTAAACGGATTATATAATGAGGGGTATTTTTCAGAGCGTTTGCTCTGAAAAACCCCTCATTTTATAATCGATAAAAATCGATTCAACTAATCGATAATGAAATTCGTTGGCAACGATTTTCATTATCGATTATTATCGATTTTATCGATTAGTTGTTGCAGCCCTAATATTATTTATTATATATATTAATATTAGGTCCTGCCGCCGATATATATATATATATATAGATAGATATATATATAGATAGATATATATATATTAGACCCTGCTGTCTATAGCAGGTATAGATCCACACATTAACATACAAGCCCAGCTTTGCATGTATAGATCAATTGAAATTCACTTGTGAACTCAGCATTGAGGGTATAGATCAAATAAACAGAATCAGACATACAAATCCTGCAGGTATACAATTATAATGTATGGAAACATAGCATTGCAGGTATAAATCAACTGCAAATCACATGTAAACTCAGCACTGAGGGTATAGATCAAATAAATACATGGAAACAGCACTGCAGGTAATGATCAACTAAATATGACATACAAACCCTGTATTTGCAGGTATACATAAATAATGTATAGAAACATAACATAGCAGATATGGATCTATAGAATAACACAAAAGCACAGCTTTGTGGGTATAGATCAATTGGAATTCACATAAAAACACAGCATTAAAGGTATAGATAAACCCCCACTTGGTATTTAGAGCTCACACAATAAAACACAACAAAACAATTACACACAGAAAGCTCAGCTGGACATAAGGCAATGGATTCAACATGGTTTTGTGTAAATAGCTTCATTCTACAATATGATATTATTCACAATGGTTGCATAATTGAGTTATTGAATTTTTCCAGCATACCTGGAATGCATAAGGGAAACTGGGGGCAAAGGCAAACTCTGTCCCCAGTTTCCCATAGGCATCTTTGTCACTAAACATGGGACCAAAGATGCCTATGGGAAACTAGGGGCAGTGTTTTCCTTTGCCCCCAGTTTCCTATAGGCATCTTTGTCACTAAACATGGGACCATGGTAAGCTATTTACTGACAAAGATGCCTATGGGAAACTGGGGACAGAGTTTGCCTTTGCCCCCAGTTTCCTATAGGCATCTTTGTCACTAAACATGGGACCATGGGGAGCTATTTAGTGACAACGATGCCTATGGGAAACTGGGGACAGAGTTTGCCTTTGCCCCCAGTTTCCCATAGGCATCTCTGTCACTAAACATGGGACCATGGGGAGCTATTTAGTGACAAAGATGCCTATGGGAAACTGGGGGCAAAGGCAAACTCTGTCCCCAGTTTCCCATAGGCATCTTTGTCACTGAACATGGGACCATGGGGAGCTATTTAGTGACAAAGATGCCTATGGGAAACCGGGGACAGAGTTTCTCACCAGTTTCCCATAGCCATCTTTGTCCCAGCCTCCCACTGCCAACCATGCCCCAGTTTGTCAACTTACCTGACTGAAGACACGCGGCCTGACAGTGGACTCTGCTGAATTCCCGCTGCCAACTTTCTCCACCCACTTCACTGAACGGGGCTGGCACCGCCCCACAAAGGTAATTGACACGTGCTGACTCAATTCAATTTCAAATCGACAGGGGCGGCATTTTAAGAATACACCCCAGTCGATCCGAAATAGATTTGAGTCAGCTGGCCAGCGCAGCTCAATAACCTTCGTGGGTGATGCACTGTCCCGGATTGAATCCAGGACATCTGGATCTAGCGACGCCACTGCCCAAGAAGGCCATATCTCTTTATGGGAACGATATCATAGAGCCATAAAGCCTGCAAATTTACAGCCAGATCTATCTCGTGACGTTTTGATCCGTTATACAAATGTCCAAATACGAGATAAAATCCTAAAAATATCTAGGGAAGGGCCATTATCCGAGCCCTACCAGAAAATTTAAATTTTACCAGATTTATCTTACTTCACACGATTAAAGAGACGGCAATATGCTCATATGACGGAGATCCTAAGGAGAAATATAAAGTGGCTATATCCGGTAAAAATTTCTCTAACATATGAACAAAAAGTGTGGACTTTCGATACACCTGAAAACTTGGATAAATGGCTACAGGGGAAAAAAATCCAATAATCAAAGAAGACATGAAGCAAAGAAGAAGAAAATATATTATAAAGAAAATTCCAGATCACTATGAACAATTTTTTTTTTTTATGAATATCTCTATATAGCCTATACGGCACCAAATACTACGCTCATAAAGCAATTTGCATTTTTACTGTGTAACATGCACATGGGTATAGTGTAAAATGCATTTTTGATTGGCAGATTTTTTAATGTATTCTGGTTTACAATGAAATCATACTTATGCATTTATGATATCTGTAGCATATGAAAACAGTTGATATACGCAAAATAGAACACAATATATACGTGCCTAGGTATAAGATTTAAATTTATTAGTGCCTATTATGGAGCATCATTAGTGCATATGAGCAGTCGAATCTTATTAACTCTTATTTTTTTTTTTTTTTTATTTTTTTTTTGTTCCATAATTCACTCTTTTCTAGAAATGATTAATTGTTGAAGCACTAAGCTATTTGCTCACACGAACGTAGGTTTCTTAATCACAGATTTATTTTTTTTTGATTTTTTTTTTTTTTTAGCTTCACTTCTATGATGGGCTTTTATGCATTATACAGGGTAGCTAATACTAAGGTATAACGGAAAATGCACTTCTGATTGTGTAAAATGCACCTGGATTGGTAGATTCTTGATGTACCTTGAAACACAAAGAAAATCACACATATGAATTAGGATAGTTATAGTGCATGAAAATAGCTCTAATATGTAAAATAAAACATAATACACATATGCTTAGGTATAGGACTTAAATTTAGTTACGCTCTCTATGGAATATTAATAATCTGTATGTAGAGCTGAATCGTATTAACTTCCAATCCTTTATTATATAAAATCTATTCTATCTAATTTAGATATGATTAATGTTGAAACACTAAGCTGTTTGCTCACATGTACGGGACCTTCAATCACAGATGGTTAAGGGGTTTTACTCTACGCATTTTATACGGCAGCGAATATTATGTTTATAAAGCTATTTGCACTTTGATTGTGTAATTTACATATGGGTATAGCGTAATAATGCATTTTGATTGGTAGTTTTTTGATGTATTCTGGCACATAATGATAATCACACATATGAATTTATGGTATTTGTTGTATATGGAAATAGTTGTAATACGAAATATAGAACACATATACGTGCTTAGACATAGGATTTAAATGTATCTGTGCGTATTATGGAGTATCATTAGTGCGTATGAGCAGTCGAATCCTATTAATTCTTATCTTTTTCTATAATATAAAATCCACCCTTTTTTAGATATGATTAATTGCTGAAGCACTAAGCTATCTGCTTACACGAACGTAGGTTTCTTAATCACAGATGACTTTGTTTCTTTTCTCTTATTAATTTTATTATGATAGGCTTTTACGTACTCTATAGGGCAGCCAATATTAAGTTATAACGGAAAATGTACTTTGACTGTGTAAAAGGCACATGGATATACTTTAAAAGGCATGTGGATTGGTATAGATCTGATTAATTGTTGAAGCACTAACCTATTTGCTTTCACGAACGTAGGTTTCTCTATCACAGATGATTTTGTTTCTTTTTTTCTTACTAATTTTAACATGATGGGTTTATATATACTTTATAGGGCTGTTAATATTAAGTTATAACGGAAAATGCACTTTGATTGTGTAAAAGGCACATGGATATACTTTAAAATGCATTTGGATGGGCATAGATACGTTCAATTGTTGAAGCACTAAGCTACTTGCCTATACGAACGTAGGATTCTTAATCACAGATGATTTTGTTGTCTCTTTCTCTTTATTAATTTTATTATGATGGGCTTTTATGTACCTTAAAGGGCAGCTAACATTAATTATAACGGAAAATGCACTTTGACTTTGACCGTATAAAAGGCACATGGATATATTTTAAAAATGTATTTGGATAGGTAGATTCTTGACGTACCTGGAAACACAAAGAAAATCACACACATGAATGTCTACAGTGCATGAAAATAGTTGTAAGATGTAAAATAGAACATAATATACACACTCTTAGGTATAGGACTTAAATTTACTTACGCTTTTTATGGAATAATATTAATCCGCATGTAGAGCCGAATCTTATTATTTCTTAAGCCTTTAACAAACAAAATCTACCTTATTCAATTTAGATATGACTAATTAAGCTGTCTGCCCACATGTATACAACTTTTTTTTTTTTTTTTTTTTCTTCTTTTTCTCTTTGCACTGATAACAGAAATGTATTTAATTTAAATAAGAATAGTGTCCCTAGACTCCGAATGCCATTGTGTTGATGGCAACAATTATTTGTAGTAAAGCAGGGGGAAATACTGCGAATACAAGTGGGGGCATCAGGAGATGTCTCACTTATTGTGTTGTCTTTATTTAAGTGTTAAATGTTTATTGTGTGGATTCATATTAATGTTTTGTTATATACTGATAGTATTGGACTCATTCGGGGTTACCTAAGACTTTAGCTTTTATAGATATGATAAGATTTGCTACAATAAATACTCAAGGCCTTAATTCTGTCCATAAAAAAGCTATAGTCTTGTAGAGACTTTGGAAAGAAAAGATAAACGTCTGTTTTCTCCAGGAAACCCATTGGCAGTTTTTAGATAAAACTGATATTTCTAATCAAAGATTTCCCTTTTCTATAAAAGCATCATTGAAAGCAAATAAAAAAAGAGGCGTGGCCATTTTATTCTCTAAGAGATTAGACTTGAAACTCAAACATGTAGAAATCGATCCGGAAGGAAGATTTATAATAGCAATAGTAGAAATCAATAATCTGCTTTTTACTCTACTTAATGTATATGCCCCAAATCGTTCTCCAGTTAGGTATTTGATTAAGCTATTAGATAAAGTTCTAAAAGTAAAACAAGGGTTTTTTTTATGGATGGGTGATTTTAATTGTGTTTTAGATCCCCATCTAGATAAAATGTCTCCGAAGGGTCCCATTAAAGATCAAAGCCTTTTCTCACAAGCTTTAAGATTACAATCTATACTAAAAAAACATGCGCTATATGATATCTGGCGAATTTTTCACCCGACTGATAGAGATTTTACATGCTTTTCTAAATCCCACTGTGCATACTCCCGTATTGATTTAATATTGGGGGACAGCAATTTAGCTCTTAAAGCAAAAAATATAAAAATCCATGAAATAACATGGTCAGACCACAATATGGTATCAATGGATTTAGATGAAAGTAGGGAAAAATTTAGAGCAGAATGGAGATTAAACCCTAATTTAGTGAAAAAAGAGATTGATATTGATTACATAAAGAAGATAACGGAATATTTTTTCATGGAGAATGACTTAGAAGGTACATCAGCTTTGAATGTATGGTGCGCTTATAAGGCGGTCATTAGGGGGCATTTTATTAAACTTGGGGCTCATGCAAAAAAAAAAACAGATGCTAAATTATCCGACCTATATATAACTTTATTTCAGATAATTAGGCTAAATAAACAGAACCCCACTAAATATAATGCAGATAGAATTAAAGAAACAAAAGATAAGATAAACTCCCAACTATTAGAAAATACCAATAAAGCCCTGATGAGCTTGAATTCAAGGAGATATTATAAAGGGAACAGGGCAGATAAAATGCTGACTAACCAATTAAAGAAAAGAAGGGAGGATAAAATGATAAAATGATATCTAAAATTATATTCAAAGGGAAAACTTTATTAGCACCTAACGAAATAGGACAGGCCTTTAGTCAATTTTATGCAGACTTATATAATTTATCTAATACAGCTACAGAAATTGAGTTAAACAAATATTTTCAGGAAAGATCATTCCCTAAGCTTCTCAATCAGTCTATAGACAGTCTAAATGGAAGAATCACTTTAGAAGAAGTACACAGGGAAATTCGAAGATTAAAAGAAAAAAAAGCCCCAGGCCCAGATGGCTTTGATGACACTTTTTATAAAGTTTTCATAGAGGAGATTTCTCCACACTTAGTTCAAGCATTTAATGAGGGTATGGAGATAGGGATACTTCCGGAAGAACTATTACGGGGGAATATTATTCCAATTTTAAAAACAGGGAAGGACCCAGAGAATATGACAGACCCATATCTCTTTTAAATACAGACATAAAAATATATGCAGGAGTCTTAGCCCAAAGATTAAGCGTGGTCTTACCACAGCTGATCCATAAGGATCAAGTTGGATTCATAAAAGACAGGCTGGCGGCCAATCACATAAGGGCCCTAGTGAGCATATTTGAAGAAAACGCACGCAAGGGAGTTCCCCAGCTGACCCTGTCATTGGACGCTGAAAAAGCTTTTGACAGGGTCAGCTGGAGATTCATTGCTGAGTCTTTGAATGCTTTCGGAATAAAGGGGAAATTTCATCAGGCCACTATGGCCCTGTATAGTAAACCCATGAGTAGTGGGCTCCGGCATAAAATCAAATTGGTTCCCCATTTCAAATGGCACAAGACAGGGGTGCCCTCTTTCTCCTTTGCTCTATGTGCTTTCGCTGGAATTGATGGCGAGGGATATTAGATCCAATCCAGATATTGTGGGGTGTGGAAAGGGGAACCAACAAAAAATAAAGTTATATGCGGATGACGTATTACTTACAATCAGAGACCCCCTAAATTCCTTAATGAAGACAATGGATTTAATACATCAATATAGTTTGGTTTATAACTATAAATTAAATTTAACGAAATCCATTGCACTCCCTTTCCACATAGACGTAAAACAAAAGAAAGAAATGGAGAAAATAGGACTAAGTTGGGCTAATCACTCACTTTGCTATTTGGGAATTAAAATTTCTACTACCCCAAATAATTGGATGGAGATTAATCTCCTCCCATTGATAAAAGAAACTAATCTCTATTTTAAAAATTGGCGTAGTTTGTATATATCTTGGTGGGGGAGGATAAATGTGGTCAAGGCATACATCTTACCAAAATTTTTGTACATCTTCAGAATGATTCCCTTGAGTATACCCTACAGCTGGATGGAGCTAATCCAACGATCCTTTAATAGATTCATCTGGGCAGCTAGGAAACCAAGATTGAAACAGCAATTGATTTCAATGAATAAATCCCAAGGAGGTCTAAGTGTGCCACTTATTCAAGACTACTCACAAGCGGCTATATTTTTACAAGCATGCTTAACACAGAGAAATGAAGACACTCAAGAACCGTGGTATAGAGCAGAGATTCCAAGAAATTACCCATATAATAATTTACGAACTATTTTTTGGTTAACGACCAAAAAAGCTACTCATATAATGGAAACGGCAAACAGTATGGTTCTGAGACAGCTCCTTAAAAATTGGAATTGGGTAAAAAGGCAGGCAGGATTAAAAGATAAGATCATAATGAGCCTCTCACTCCACATTTTAGGAAACTGTATGGAGAATATAAATCTGAAACCCTGGAGTCAAAGAGGTATACTCTTAATAAAAAATTTGACAGATGGAATTGCTATTAAAGCCTTTTCGCAACTCCAAATTGAATACCAGCTTCCAACCGAAGAATGTTATAATTACTTAAGAGTAAAAAGTTTCCTACTAAAGTCACTAAAGTGGAACTTAAACCCCAAAATATAAGAACTCCTAGGCTATTTGACTGAAGGAGACACTCAGCGAAAAGCACTCTCTAAGGCGCTTCAACTTATAGCATTACTGAAAAAAGATCATACCCCTGTGGCCCTAAAAAAATGGGAGAAGGATCTGGGAAGTAGAATTACTATAGAGGATTGGAATAAATCTTTGAATCTAATTTATAAAAATATACACTGCCTAAACTTGAATGAGGCACAATATAAACTAATGAATCGTTGGTATTTAGTTCCTACAACTTTAGTAAAAATGTATCCAAACAATATACCGAACTATGTAACAAAAAACAAAGATAACTCCAGCTCACCATTTAGATGTTTTGCAGAGACGCTTCAAATTGCAGGGAGCACGGGATAGAAGGCCGAGCCATATCCTCGGTTAATCCAAATGACAGTTTAGATAGAAGATCCAGCTCCACAAATTAAGAACCGTAAGGTTTGAAACGCGTTGGCGTATTTTTTCTCAATCACTTGAGCACATCTCTCTTTTTTTCTCATTTTTTGTCTATCATGTTTTAACTGGTCTAATTAAATTTTGAATTTTTAACCCTTATTTGTGGAGCTGGATCTTCTATCTAATATACCGAACTGCTGGAGGGATGGATATTTTAAGGGAGATTTTCTCCACATATGGTGGAATTGTCCCCTTTTAAATAGACTGTGGATGAAGGTTTCGGAAAAACTTACAGATATATTTGGCTCGCAATGGACATTAACTCCAGATAGAGCGTTATTACATTTGAATTTACCTAAAGCCACAAGTCAAGAAATACAACTATTATTACACATACTGACAGCTATTAAGATAGTAATAGCTAGAAAGTGGAGATCTCCAGAGCCAATATCATGGAAAATAGTAAGATCGCAAATCCTACACCAATGCCACATGGAGAAATTGATCATAACACAAGATAGAGGTACTATTAAAAATCAGGAAATATGGGAAAAGTGGATCAACCTCATTTCAGATAGCAAATTAGATTAGAAATAAGTCTGACTAAATACTGTATATATACTTTTCTCTTGTCCCTGGCTATAGGCAAAGGAAATAAATAAGGCCAATATACCTTAGTAACGATAGTGAAATATATATACACACTATTATGTAAATGCAAAAACCCCAAATGAGTCCACACTTACATATTCAGTATATTTAATCTATGAAATCACGGAATCCACTATAATTGTTGTCTTAATTTTGTTAGTCTTTTTTTTAACTGTACTTTGTCTTTTATTTGTCCAAATATTGTACTGTATTTCCTTTTTTATGTTGTATTTTATACTCAAAAAATAAATAAAAATAAAAAAAAATAAAAAAATTATAAATTTGTGAGGAATGGTATAAAGAAAAATATATAAAATTGTTTACCTTCTGAGTTTTTTCCATATGATACCCCCACTCCATGAAGATTGCATGGGATACTTGCAAGGTTCTTAAAATGAATGACCACTGAATCAAATGTTTCTGCATGTATAGTAGGACCCAAAATACCTACAAATTGAAGATCAGAAAGGATGTCATGAAAAAAAGTTACATTAATTTCTCATGGGAGTGTATTGACATAACTGTTAAAAGTCTAAATGGGTAGTAATTTGTAGGCATGTGCATGGCGAACAAAATTTATTTGGATTCATTTTTTGGAAAAACAAATTTAGTGACGGGAAGGCCTGTACCCCAACTGGGTACACCCGCCAAACGTTGCTTCCTTACCGAGACTTCGGTGATTAACCCTCTCACTGCTAGACAGAACTAGCGGTAGTGAGATCTGAAGCAGGAATTGTGGGAATGGAGCCATGCTGGCGCTGTAGCTGACCAAAATCTAGCTGATACAGCGCGTGTACTGTCCTGACAAGGACAGTAAGTGATTATAGCAGCCCACCCCAAGCATCAGACAGAACTCATCTTGCGGTGAAAAACAAAGAAAACTGTAATGGCTTGCTTAGTTAGGGCTATAGACACCCTATGAACCCTTCGTCTGTCCCTCAGGTTAGTCTCCAGCATTAGGCGGCTAATAGATGGATCTTTGTCAGATCACAAAAGTAGTCACGACCACCATGATTGCGAAGAACAAACTGAACATTTTATTGTCGTTGTAAAACCTAGCCTGATATATCCACATAATTGCATTAATATTGATAAACGGGTACATGTAGACAACCAAACCTTTAGTCCCCTTTAGCTACTGAATCTCACCCTGGCAGCAATCCTGTTAATGGGTTTACACAATGGAGAACCGCCATCCCATTTCCCCGGGCTGTGTTCCACTAATGTGCTAACCATATGTGCCATATCTGGAATTGTAACTGTACACTGCTTTTACTGTATATTACTGAAGTTGTACTGTAACGTGCATTGCCCTGTGCTGCGTCCCAGTACTACGTATCGACTTTCTGAATAATGTACTGACTGATTATTGTACTCCTGCAAAAACAGACATCAACCTGTTTTATCTTAAACTATTTGTATTAATAAATATTAAATACAAAAAAATGGAGTTCCTGTCTGTGCTATCTTTGTTTGGCAGCCAGGCTGGAGCCATCTCTGACTGACTACTTTGGGGCCCTGTATGACAGGTCATTCTGTCACCTCACTTCCCCTTTTGGGAGAGCCAGACCCAGGGTTACTCACACGAGTAAAGTAGGAGGTGGCTTACAACTTAAGTTGTCAGGATAGTCCGCCCGCGTTCTGTTTTTGCCTTCTGGGGCGGTATTGTACAGTAAAGTTGAAGGGCTGGAGCGAGAGTCTCCACTGCAACAAACGTCCATTGTCTCCGCTCACCCGGTTGAGCCAGAACAGGGGGTTGTGGTCTAGGGCTGCAACAACTAATCGATAATGAAAATCGTTGCCAACGAATTTCATTATCGATTAGTTGAATCTATTTTTTTATTGATTATAAAATGAGGGTTTTTTTCAGAGCAAAGGCTCTGAAAAATACCCTTTGTTTTATAATCCATTTGACTCACAACAGTTACTACTTACCAGTCCCTCCCTGCAGTCGCTGCCGACTGGCTGCAAGGAGGGACAGGGAGAAAGAAAGGGGCGGGCCAATCGGCAGTGCCTGCAGGGAGGGACGGAAAGAAAGGGGCTGGGCCAACCTGCCAATTGGCCCCGCTCTTTTCATATAGCGTCCACATGGCTCAGGAACTCAGTTAACTGTAAGTATAAAATTAATATTTGGGCTGCTGAAAGTTAGGGGAGGTGGGGGTTAATTCAGGAGCAGTTATAGTTCATGGGGTCTTCAGGGGTTAATTTAGGGGCAGTTGTGGTTGATGGTCTTCTCTTCAAGATTAATTTAATGCTGAGGACTGAGGGTTAATTTAATAAGGTTAACTTGAGGTGCAGTTAGAAGTAAAGGGGGGGGGCAAACTGAGGGGAATCTAAATCCTGGGGGCAGTGAAGATTATTAATGTATTTATTTATAAAAGTATTGTGTCTGTGAACGAGTCTGCAAATATATGAGTGCATTACGGCATACCTGGGGAGGATGGAGTGACATATCTGGGGGTATAAGGCATTTGTGGGGAGGGCAGTGTGGCAAGCCTGGGCTCAAATGTGCATAACTGGGGGGCAGGTTGGGAAATAAAAACAAGAAATGCATTTTTATTAGTTTTTTTTTATTCTGCCGTTTGTTTTTAACATCCTATGTTGCATTATTAAATTGTTTTAAATAACTGAAAAAATTATCGGCCAACTAATCGATTATGAAAATAATCGTTAGTTGCAGCCCTATTGTGGTCTGTAAGAATGGTGAATTCCCTTCCGTAGAAGTAAGGTTAAAATTGTTTGAGGGCCCACACGAGTGCGAGGTCCAATAGCTTGCGACTTTGGTATGCTACTGGGTGCTCTTCCCTCTGGTTGTTGACCTGGCTCAATACAGCTCCGAGCCCGAACATGGAGGCATCTGTGTGAACCAGACAGCGACGGTTAAAGTCAAGAGCTGCAAAGACTGGGGCTTCTCCCAGTGCAGACTTTAGTTGGTTGAAAGCTCAGGGGACCACAGTACTGTCTTGGCCCGGGCTTTCTTGGTGAGGTCTGTCAAGGGCTTAGCTATAGAGTTTAAATGTAAGAACGCCAAGACTTGCTTTTTGGTCTGTGGCACCGGCCTGTGGACTATACTGTCTATCTTGGCAGGGTCGGGTCGTTGCCCCCCCCCCCCCCACACACACACACACACACACTCGGTGTCCATACTTAGCTGACATTTGTCCGGTCCCTGCCTGCTGGATACGGTCTAATACTTGGTCCAAGTGCAGGAGATGCTCCCTCTAGGAGCTGCTGAAGACCTCTATGTCGTCCTGCAGCCCCTCGAGGAGTCGATCTACCAGCCTCTGGAATGTAGCGTTCTTCTTCCAGAACGACATGACCTTAAACTGGTACAGTCCGAACAGGGTGATGAATGCTGAATTAGGGGCAGCGTACCGGGACGTCCAGCCCTTCTTGCAGCATCAGGGACACATCCCTGCCACTGCACGGGAGATCAGGCTGTCGTTTGACAGCCTGGACTCCCCACTGACAGCTGTCCGATCTGATGTAACAGCTCCCGGCATGAAAGCCGGAAAGCTGTTACATTTCAAACTGCCCGATCGCGTGATCAGGCATTCCCTTCCGGGTTGCGTCACTGCTGACGTAACCCGGAAGTTCATCGGAGGACAGGATATCCCCTGCATGGGATATCCTTGTGACAGGGCCAGGCTAGCTGGCTCATATGTTCGTGTAAAGTTTTTAGCCGGGTCATGGAGCGCTTTTGTGTCCAGTTCCTGACCCGGTAACATTTTATATTGTGTTTATTGTGTAACCGGCCCAGAGACTGAATGTGGCTGCAGCTCCAGCCTTCAAATGAACAATCAGGTAACCTGGCTGGGGCTCTTAATCAGCCAGCACAGCCCTGTCTGCACAGATGGCACCCGCACTACAGGGGGGGATAACACAGGTGGGGGAAACCATTGTATCCCTTCATCCCCTCACCCTCTATACTGATGGGATTTGTGATGGGATGTGGCTGAGGGGATTGGGGGTTGGGTTCGGTGCACATTGCTTTGATGATTTATATAAGTTCTGTGTGTTTCTAAATAAAAGAGTTCTTCTTGGTTTACCATGAATGGTGGTCTGACTGATCCGTGGATAGCTGAGTGCTATCCGTATGAGGGACTGACTGGTGATTCCTCAGCCCTCAAACAGGGGTACCCAGCCTTGGGTACGGTGACCCTGTAACATTGGTTGGCAGCGATGGGACGAATCCACGACTTGGGTGAAATCCAAACCACCAACTGGGACCGAGACCGCAGATACATGGAGCGGGTCTATGAGAATTGAAGACGAGAGACACCAAAAGAGCTCCTGGAGCCTTGTAGCAAAGGCAAGGCTACCCTGATTGTGGACTGCAGAGATATGGACCAGCACCAGGATGCCCCAGAGGAGAGCACTTATCCCTGTACCCAGGAGGGGCTACATCGGAGCAAGTGATTCAAGGACTCTATAGTGACAGGGTCTGTTCCCCAGGACTGGCGCATAGCAAATGTTGTGCCAATATTCAAAAAGGGGACAAAAAGTGACCCGGGGAATTATAGGCCTGTTAGTTTAACTTCTGTTGTGTGTAAACTGTTTGAGGGTTTCCTAAGAGATGCTATTTTGGAGTATCTCAATGAAAATAAGTGTATGACTCCATATCAGCATGGGTTTACAAGGGATCAGTCCTGTCAAACTAACCTGATCAGCTTTTATGAGGTGAGCTCAAGACTGGATCGGGGTGAATCGCTGGATGTCGTATATCTTGATTTTTCCAAAGCATTTGATACGGTGCCACATAAAAGGCTGGTACATAAAATGAGAATGCTTGGGCTGGGGGAGAATGTGTGTATGTGGGTAAGTAACTGGCTCAGTGATAGGAAACAGAGGGTGGTTATTAATGGTACATACTCTGAGTGGGTTACTGTTGCTAGTGGGGTACCACAGGGGTCAGTTTTGGGTCCTATTCTTTTTAATATATTTATTAATGACCTTGTAGAGGGATTGTATAGTAATGTATCAATCTTTGCAGACGATACTAAGCTCTGTAACGTGGTTAACACAATAGAGGACAGTGCACGATTACAAATGGATCTGCATAGGTTGGAGGCTTGGGCTGGGATGTGGCAGATGAGGTTCAACACAGATAAATGTAAGGTTATGCACATGGGGAAGAAAAATCCAGGCTGGGAATATGTATTAAATGGGAAAACACTGGGGACGATTGACATGGAAAAGGACTTAGGAGTTTTAGTTAACAGTAAATTTACCTGTAGCGACCAGTGTCAGGCAGCTGCTGCTAAGGCAAATACAATCATGGGGTGCATCAAAAGGGGCATAGATGCCCACGACAAGGAAATAATTCTACCACTGTACAAGTCACTAGTCAGACCACACATGGAATACTGTGTACAGTACTGGGCACCAATGTACAAGAAAGATATAGTGGAGCTGGAGAGGGTTCAAAGATGGGCAACCAGAGTAATAAGGGGAATGGGAGGACTACAGTACCCAGAAAGATTATCAGAATTAGGGTTATTTAGTTTGGAAAAAAGACGGCTTAGGGGTGATTTAATAACTATGTATAAATATATAAGGGGACAGTACAGAGATCACTCCCAGGACCTATTTATACCCAGGACTGTATCTATAACAAGGGGACATCCTCTACGGTTGGAGGAAAGAAGGTTTCTACACCAGCACAGACGGGGGTTCTTTACAGTAAGAGCGGTGAGATTATGGAACTCTCTGCCAGAGGAAGTGGTTATGGTAAACTCAATAAAAGAGTTCAAAAGGAGCCTGGACATGTTTCTTGAAAGCAATAATATTACAAGTTATGGATATTAGATTAATAGGGACAGAACGTTGATCCAGGGATTTATTCTGATTGCCATATTTGGAGTCGGGAAGGAATTTCCCCCCTGGTATGGGGCAATTGGCATCTGCTTCATAAGGGTTTTTTTGCCTTCCTCTGGATCAACACAGTAGGGACACAATATGTATATAGGTTGAACTTGATGGACTTTGGTCTTTTTTCAACCTTATGAACTATGTTACTATGTTACTATGTTACTATGATGACGGTGATTAAAATATGTCACCAGGAACTGAGCCAGAGTGGGTCTGTATCCCCCAGACTAGGGGAACAGACCGCCAAAAAAATCATACCAGGATATGCAATCCTTCCGAGAACCAGAGGATGAGATAGACCAGGTTACAGCCGAGGTGTGTGAGCTGGAACACCAGCAACAGCAGTATGTGCCCGCAGACTGGAGGGATGATTTTTCCCATCCCCACTTCGAATCATACTGGGCACAATACTGGACAATGTGGGATCTACGAGTTCCACTCCTCGGGGAGAACCCGTTGCCGGAGTGGGAAGACAAATTGAGGGGTCTCGTATATGCAGAACTCGACCTCCAGAGCCACTACCAGGGTTTCTCCCAAAAGTTAGCAGGGGAAGACCAAAGCGACTCTCTGTTGCTATATAGCCCCGTCGAACCAGGACTGATATATGATGCCTTCCAATTAGACTCATCCTTGGAAGCCCCTGCCATTACCGCAGGGATACAATAACCGTGCAGAAGTCCTGGTTTATGCTATTCCCCCTGAGCTGCAGGCTGTTATGGATTGCCTGGTCCAAGAGGAATGGCAACTCGAGAGGGACTATAAAGAATTTGCTGCGGAGAGTGGAGCTCCAGGAGTTACAAGGAGACTGGGAGCCCGACTTGCAGGAATGGGGCAGAGGTCCTCCACATCTACTCCGCGGCCCCTGCCCTGGCCAGAGGAACCGAGGTCTTCGTCGGCAAGAAGAAGCGGAGGAGGAAGCCAAAAGCTCTGACCCATGTTCCCACCAACAACCCTGGCTTCTCTACCCCGGCGGAAGAGATGACTGTCCCAGCCGGCCGGTTCAAAGTCCCTGGTCGAGTAAGTGGCACAACCCCCCTCACCAAACCCCTACCTATGCCTGCAGAAGCCAGTGCCCCAGATTGTCTCTGTGATTCCCCGAGTGTCCTGGGAGAAGCCCAGGTCACTGTCCCAGAGTGTTCCTCTGACTTTCCCCGTGCCCAGGGAGAGGCACCTATCCCAGAGAGGGAGATTGAGGGTCTGCGTAGCCCTCCCAGTGCATCAGTATTAGCACCTGTCCTTAACCTGGAGTATTCCTTGTGGTCCCCCGATTACCATGCAGAGCTGCTTAGCTCGCCCAGTGACCCCATAAGGGCACCCATTCCTGTCCTAGAGTGTTCCCCTGAATTTCTGCATGCCCATGTGGTGGCTATTATCCCAGAGAGGGACATTGAGGGTCTGCGTAGCCCTCCCAGTGCATCAGTATTGATACCGGTCCCTATCCCCAAAGTGTTAACTGAGTCCCTGGATGAAATCCAGGTCCCTGTCCCTGAGTACACCCTTTTTGTGCCCGAGATCCCAGCAGAGCTGCTGAGTGCACCCAGTAACCCCATAAGGGTACTGACCCCGGGCCCCGACAATGCCCCAGACCTGCCCGCAGAGAACCTGGTCCCTGTGCCTCTTTCTACGGTGCTTGGTGGCCCAGGAGCGGCACAGAGTGTAGCCCCGGAGGTGGAGGTTATGTTTCCTGGTGACTTTTCCCAGCTCCCTGCAGAACCACCAGTCTCCAAAGCTACCCTTGGTAGCTCTGTACTAAACCCGGTACCCGTCCCAGAGTGTCCCCTGGATCCCTCCAATATCCCAGTAGAAGCCCCTTTTCCTACCTCTACGTGTTTCCCAGGTTCCCGAAGTGGCCCCGGCCCGATCAGCAGGGCTTTCTTTCCATGCAACCACCCTGGCCTGGCAGCTGTATCCCTTAATCCCCTCACTTGATGCATCCTCTGTATACTGATGGGATTTGTGATGGGATGCGGCTGATGGGATTGGGGGTTGGGTTCGGTGCACATTGCTTTGATGATTTATATAAGTTCTGTGTGTTTGTAAATAAAAGAGTTCTTCTTGGTTTACCACAAATGGTGGTCTGACTGATCCGTGGATAGCTGAGTGCTATCCGTATGAGGGACTGACTGGTGATTCTTCAGCCCTCAAACAGGGGTACCCAGCCTTGGGTACGGTGACCCTGTAACAATCCTGTCCTCCGATGAGGCACAGACGCTGCGATCTCTATGCACGTCTGTGAGGACCTGCATAGAGATCACAGTGTGATCGGTGCAGGGGGATCGCGGGGAGGGGAGTGAGAAACCATGTCTCTCACCCCTCCCATCCTGAAACAGAGAAGCAGGAAAGAAAAGTTTATTCATTTAAAAAAATCTTTAAAATAATATATATATATATAAAAAATCCCCCAAAAAAATAAAATTAAAAAAAAATGTCGCTAGTTTTTACTAAGTTTCTCATTCTAAATTTTCAGCTAATCATCCAACTATGGTATCAAAAGAAAGCTCTATCTCTCCTTGAAAAAACAATATATAGTTTACATGGGTACACTATTCACAGGAAAGGAGAATAATCACTAAACCGACATACCGCAAAAATAGCAAAATTGCTCTGGGACTTGCGGTACCAAAAACCCCTGAGATTGAAGGGGTTAATACAACAAAAAAAATAAATTAGAAACTTTATAGACATAAATAATATGATTATTAAGTATCATCCCTAACATTAATATTTTAAATATTTAATATTATAATGAAAGAAAATTAACCTGTGCAAAGTTGAAAAGGGCAGTTAACATCAGTATGCGGCAATTTGTAAGAAGAGGAGGAAAAAAAACAAATAAAACCCACACACATATAGAAGATAAGTGTTGTAATCTCTAGCCTTGTGGACTAATTAAAGTGTGAAGTACATTTGTGTTGTAATAAAATGGAATTAGCCTGTGCAGTATTAAAAAAGGTGCAGGATTAACTTCAATAATTTCAATTGATACCAAATTGTAAACATAATTTTTTAAAAAGCCAGTGAAAACTTTATAGACACATATAAATGAGTAATATGGTTATAAAGTATCATAATTTACATTGACCCCTTAATGACAATACTGTTTTTTTACTCGTAGTATATTGTGGGACAATGGTTCTTTTAAAATTTTTCAGTGTTGCTGTTTAGCTGTGATTTTCTTCTTTCTCATTTCATGCTCCCACACATATTATATAATGTTTTTTTCAGGACAAACGGGGCTTTCTTTAGATACCATTATTATTATTATAGCATCTAATTTACTATAAAAAAATGATAAAATATGGTGATTTTTTGTTAAAAAAAAACAACATTTTAAACAAAAAACTTTTACTCATTTGCAAAAACTAATGAAAAAAACTGCTAAATAGATTCTACTATTTGTCCTGAGTTTAGCAATACCCAATGTTTTTGTTTTTTTGTTGTTTTTTTTTGCGTTTTTCTGCACGTTATGGGGCAATAAGTACCAGTAGCGTTTTGCTATTTCAAAACCATTTTTTCCCCAAAGCTGGTCATTCTGCCCCATGTGCTATTTCGGGTATCTTTGAAGCCGGCCAAGGCAATTTACCCCATCAAACCAAATATTTTTTAAAACTAGACACCCCAAGGTATTTGAAATGCTGGTATCTTAACCCTTTCCATGCACCACCCTTTCAATTTTACCACCAGCCTTCGTCAAACTTCGTCAAAAAAAATAAAATTGTATTTTTTTCCCACACACGTTGTAGTCCAAGTATAAATTTACAGCACCTGGTATATGTCACTGCCAAACAACAACCCAATATGTGTTCAGCAACATCTCCTGAGCGCAGTGATACCCCATGCATTGAGGCCCTTTTTGAGAGGTGTGCGTTTTTCAAATTGGAATTTTGACATGTCAAAAAGTCTGCCCACATATCCTATTTCGGGTATCTTTGAAGCCAGCCAATACAATTTACCCCATCAAACCAAATATTTTTTAAAACTAGACACCCCAAGGTATTTGAAATGCTGGTATCTTAACCCTTTCCATGCACCACCCTTTCAATTTTACCACCAGCCTTCGTCAAACTTTATGGTAGTAAATTTATTTTGTATTTTTTTCACACACGTACTCCAGGTATAAATTTACCACTCCTGGTATATGTCCGTGTCAAACACCCCAATTTGTGTTCAGTAACATCTCCTGAGCGCAGTGATACCTCCACATGCATGGGTTTGTTGGGTTATTTGGGAGGTAAAAGGCCACCTTTGTGAGTTGTGTATTTCTGCCCCCATGTCTCATATTTGGGACATCTTTGAACCCGGCCAGTTAAATTTACCCCATCAAATCATACATTTTTTTTAAAAACTACACACCCTATGGGCATTTATAATGCCAATATTTTAACTCTTTCCATACGGGAATTTTTGTGAAGATAAAATTAGATACATTTTTGTGAATATAAAAGATAAAAAATTTAAATTTTTTTAATTGTTTACATTTTTTTTTTAATACTAATCACACGGATTAGTGAGCTGGGCTCCACTGACCTTGCATGGTTGGATGCGGAACCGCATTCAACCTACAGGAGCGTTGGGACCAGGTTATATATGGATAGACCCTCTGTGAACTCAGTTTTCTATTGTTGATGCCATCTTGTGAATGACGGCAACGTCATTTACATGATGGCACTTGTGGTTGCTCTTCGGAGCAATCACAAGGCTATTGGGGTAGGGGGTTGTGTTGCTACATGCCTCAATATCGAGGCATGTCAGCAACACCGTTTATGCTTAGGAAGCGATTCCGATCGCTTCTTAAGCTGTTTTAGCCGGGCGCCCCCGCTTTGATGATCAGTGCGATGGCGGCCATTTTTCTTGCGGGGAGGGCTTTCCTCCCCAGATCCACGGTCAGCCTCGCTTGCGAGGCTTCCGTGGATGCTGCAAAGCCAGCGATGCAGCTTTGTCGTTGCCACATTACACTTTGTCGTTAAGGGGTTAATATTATAAATACTTAATAGTATAATAGAAGGAAAATTAACCCGTGCAATATTGAAAAGGGCAGAATTAATCATCAGTGTACACTAATTAGTAATTTCACTTTATGCGGATGATATTCTGATAACCATATTACATTTGATATGCTAGTTTTCATTTATGTTGCAACAGATATCGATGTCCCTGGGCTAAGTGCCTTAGAGTAAGATCAGATATTTCCAAAACAAATACACTGATTAAAAAAAGGTACAGTTGGATTTAAAGACTCTTGTTTCTCTTGAAAGATGCTTAGTTAGCCAGTTTCCTTTACTATACTGGCACCCTTCTGTCTGGTTACAATTTGCAAGAGAATTGGAGATTCTGAGAATATGATACATTTTGCATATCGTTGCTTTTTTCTGTTAATATTTTTGCATTCCTCTCGCAGCAATAAACACTATTGTAAAATATATTTAACTCAATTTATCTTTTGGTGTTTCTTTTCCAATAATTTCCAGGTTTTAAACTGTGACCCTACCAGTCCATTTCGGCTGTGTCTTTGGTCTTGTAAAAGAGGCATCAGTGTACTCCACATATACTACCTTTCTGTAAATTACTTGTTCTGGGAAACTATGGTTACTCGACCTGAAATGTGCAAGATGATTATTAGTATGCAGTGTCATATATATATACGGACTCAAACTAGTACACTAAACCATACATGCAGATGCAAATAACTTGCTAGCCATAAATACATTTAGTAGGATATTTGCATTTACCTGTTTTCTGGTGAAAAAATGCTATTGCCCATATAATCCCAGTCCTTCTCGACAGCGGCAATGTAATAGGTTCTGGTTATGGATTCAATTGTTTGATATAACATGGAGAGTTGAAGCAAAATTGTAGGGACCCTCATTGTTTTATGCCGCCTGGAAAAGCTTGTGACTGTATCTCCTGTACTATGATACTTTTTTTCACACTTCTGACAAGGAAGGAAATCTTGCAGGAAACCAAGGGTGTGCTACACAAGTGACTTTGCATTTTTCTCTACTATTATTTCATGTGGTTTGACAGTACAATTACTCACTGACTTAATTAACCCTTTAACCCCTTCAGGACCGGGATTTTTTTTTTACCATGTTTGCACTAAATGACCAGAGCAGTTTTTGTGCTTTTGCTATGCCTTTATTCAACTCTGATTGCTCACTAACTCATTTAGTGCACACACACACATTATATATTGGGTTTTTTCAGCACAAGTAGGACTTTCTTTTGAAATAATAATGATGTATATATAAACCAGGAGAATCACAGCGTTGCAACAAAGACAAAGCGACGTGAAAGACACAGTTACACAACTGCAGGAAAAGTTGTCAAACCTCTACAACCCAGCAATTGCAAGATAAAATTGATGATTTGGACAATAGAAGCAGATGTCGCATTGCTGCAGTGGACCCAGATCCTCCTCTCTGGCAGCTGGTGAACATCTGCACGATGTGTGCAAACAACCAACCTCTGCTGCTGCCGGCACTTCTGCCAGAGCATCTATGACGGAGCTCCGGCGTAACATGACTTTCCAGTGCTCCACCATAGAAGTACCGGCCAGCAGCAGTCGAGGTTGTCCAAACGCATGGTGCAGACATTCACCAGCTGCCAGAGAGGAGGATACCTCACAGTGCTGCAGGAGACCTGGATCCTCCTCTCTGGCAGCCAGTGAATGTCTGCGCAATGCACACAGACACCGCTGCTACCTGACACTTCCGCCTTCTGGGAGCATATCTGTGGGGCAGAGTGCCATATAGGGGGTATAAGGCATATCGGGGGGGCAGAGTGGCATATACGGGAGAATAATGCGTATCTGGGGGGCAGGTTGGCAAAAGGAAATAAAAACAAAAAATGCATTTTTCTCAATCATAGTTTTAATTAAATATGAAAAAATAGTTTCATGTGAATTAATATTTACTAATAAACGTTTTTCTTATAGGGTAGCCTTTTCTTTTTTTTTCTAAATTAATATTCAAATTTTGGAGGTCATCTTAAAAACAGGGTTGTCTTATAATCGAGCAAATACGGTATATACGTCTAAAGGGAGCTCTTAAATAGCCCCATTCAGAATAGTGAAATTTCTCAAGCCATTAAGGTCCTCAAAAATGGTAGAGTGTTTGGATGGTTATATAGGGGAAATGTACAAAATTCTGTGCATCCATATTATCGGTACATTAAACAGCCTTTTCTTGGGCGATACCCCAGCTTCTTCCTTTACCATGGTCTGTGCTATTTTACTCCGTAAGCCAGATAAAGACACGCCGCGTTTGTCATTTTATCGGGCCATCACTCTTTTAAATCAGAACCTTAAACTTTTAGCCAGAATTATAGCAGATAGACTGCAACATATACTAGCCTCCACACTCCATCCAGCCCACAAGGGTTTTGTGCGGGACAGGCCTTCTGTGGTTAGTGTATGCATTGCCATCGTGTCGATATGGATGCATTCATGGCAACATGGGAAACACCCTCTTGCATTGATTGGTTTGGATGCCGTTAAAGCCTTTGCTAGGGTAATCTGGTCACATTTGACGTGCCTCTTTAAAATTTCAATATCATGATGCCCCCTTTTTACAATTGTTTTGCAAACTTTACGATTCTCCGGTTACACATTGTGACGGACTCATCCCTTCAGGTACACCCCAA
This sequence comes from Sceloporus occidentalis, assembly GCA_023333645.1. Lineage (NCBI taxonomy): Eukaryota > Metazoa > Chordata > Lepidosauria > Squamata > Phrynosomatidae > Sceloporus > Sceloporus occidentalis. The sequence goes on from JALMGF010000058.1 coordinate 5,704,284, forward strand.
TGGATATTATACGGTCCAACCACCCGTACGCCTGGAACCCATTACGGCCTGATCAGGCAGCTAATACCGGTGAACTAAGTTGGGAAGGAAAATATTACTGAACATTTCTTATATCCATTCGGTGTAGTTTCCCCAAGTGTTGGAACCATCTGTTGTCCGTGGAATCCCTATGTACTCAGTTTTTATGTTATACTTTTTCGTATCGCCCCGACCCAGAAGCTGCCCCTCCCCCACCCACACCGCCAGGCCCAGTACCGGGGCATACAGGTTTTACTTTTGGAACTGCTGGGCGGCCAGAATAGCCTCCTGCCCCACTATGACCTCTGCAAACCAGGCAGGATTATCTCCACAGGGTGCCCAGCCAGAGCTCCTGCCTGACAATAGGTGGAAGATATCAGAGGTGGGGTCTGTTTGAGGCTAATCCCTTTATCTCCGTTATTGTTCCTGGGAGACCTGAATCCCCCAGCTAAAGGGGGCGGTAATATTACTCAGATTTCTCATTCTGTGTATTGATGTGATTATGTGAATATCTGTGGAGTAAAAAGGCAGGGTCTAAGATGTGTACAAATCGCTACAAACACTCTGTGGGAATCCTGCTGTCCGACACAAAAACAATAATGCAAAAGAGAATAGAGGTGGTGTAACCCACCCCAGTGAGTGTAGCGAATAAGCAAATAAGGAGATATAGCTTACCCCTTTGGGGTTAAAAACGATCAGAATCCGGGATGTAAATAAAAGATAAAAGAAACCAATAATAGTGCAACCTGCGTGCAACACAAATAAATGCAATAAAAGTAATGGGCTAGAACACTCACATGAGAAGAGCTTGCAGCAAGACAGCAGGACCAATTTGAGAGCCCCAATGCGAAACGCATTATTGGAGGATCACAGGGGGGGACTATTTTTCACTATTGCATTTCAGTATTGCATTTGGACAGCTAGACTGAGACGAGCCCCACCAGGATCTCTGTCCAGAAGAGGGCACCACCACCAGCCCCCACCGTTCCCCCTCCTCCTCAGCCCGCTGATGAAGATGAGACGCTCGAAAAGATGGTCCAGTCAGATGAGCCAGCCACCGAGACTGAGGCTCTGAGCCTCAACCAGCTGGACATCGGCACCCAGGTCTCCCTCCTGGAACAACTGCTAGGTGAGGCCGTATGGACCCCCTTGAACCCCATCGACCACGTCAGGGAAGATCCTCCCCCACCAGGGGGAGGAGGCGGTAACTAGTGCCTCTGTTTGAGCTGACCTTCTTTTTTCTCCCAACTAATGGCGTCAATTTCTATTTTCTCCATTAATGTGAGGAGCATGAAGGACCAGTTCCGGAGGCACGGTTTACTAACCTTCCTTTCTTCCCAGCAGTGTGACGTATATATGTTGCAGGAATGTGCTTTACCCTTCTCTCGTTCTTATCGCCATCTATGCAGGGAATGGCCTCACGGCCTGTCCTTTTCGTCCAGCGGTAACGGCTGCAAGTCGGCAGGGGTTGCTATCCTGATCTGAGGAGCCAACTTCACTGTGGATGCTCTCCAGGAGCTGGTGTGCGGCAGACTTCTAGTTGTGTTCGGATCCTGGGCAGGGGAGCCTGTCAGGCTCATCACTGTGTACGCCTCCCTGGAAAAGAAGCAACGCCTGGAGCTACTCCAGAAACTGCGGACCCAGCTGACCACCACCAGGGCCATAGTGATAGGCAGAGACTTCAACTGCCTGATCGAGGAAGGAGGGCGCACTTTCAGCAATGCAACAAACGTGGACGTGACTTCCAAACTGCTCAGAGAGATTATCACAGAGGCATCCTTAAGGGACGCTATGGGCTCCATCGGGACCGGCTCTGTGAACTATTCTTGGAGCCGACCGGATGGCTCTGTGCGTTCCTGGATAGACTTTGTGTTCACCTCTCGAGCGGTAGAGCATCAGCAGTGTTCCATGGTGCCCTGCTACTTCTCAGACCACAGGGCTGTTCGGCTCCAGTGTGCCCTGGGCAAAGGGTTTCCTCCCAGTCCAGGCTCCTGGAAGCTGAACTGTGCCCTGTTAGAGAAGCAGGAAATCGTGGAAGAGCTGCGTAATGTATATTCTGATTGTGTCGGTACCAAGTATATGTTCCCCACTGTAGCCCAGTGGTGGGAGTTTACTAAAGTAAAGCTGCGCTCTTTCTTTCAGGCAAAAGGAAGACTCCAAGCGTGTGAGAGGAAAAGGAAATTCAGACGGCTGCAACGCAAGCTGCAGTCCCTGATGGACCTCCAACAGTGCGAATGGGACGTGGATGAGGAGCTGGAGGAGACCAAGGAGGGCCTGAAAAGGCACTTTGAGGAGGAATTCAAGCAAATCGTCTTCCGTTCCAAAGTGGAGAACCTGGAGAAGGGTGAGAAATGTAACTTTCTTTTTCAGGAAACTCCACTCCACCCACACGCCCCTGGTGGAAATGAGAGACAGTGAAGGCGTGGTACGACAGGGGAAGGAGGAGGTCAAGAAAGTGGTCGTTGACTACTACTGGGACCTCTACTCCCCCAAAGACACAGACCCAGAGGCTTCTGAATGGTTCCTGTCAGGTATAACTAACACCATTGATCCCGCAGGTCGCGCAGCCATGGATGCCCCCTTGACACTGGAGGAGCTACACTATGCCGCCAAATCCTTCAGGAAGGGCAGGACACCGGGCAGTGACGGTCTCCCAGCCGAGTTATACACAACACTGTGGGACCTCATTGGCCCGGACCTCCTCAGCTTGTACAGGGTCGGCCTGTCCAGACGTGCGAGGACTTCAGCCGAGATTCAGGCGCAAAGGTCAACTGCAGGAAGTCGGAGACCATGCTGTTCAGGCAGTGGGACCTGACTTCTGAGCCAATCCCGTTTCCCGTCAAAACTGACTTCCTAAAGATCCTGGGAGTCTGGTTCGGCAGAGACAGCGCAGCCCTGAAAAGCTGGGCTAATGTGGCGTCGAAATTGACTTCTGTCTAGGGGCGCTTAAAACCACGATCACGAATAGCTCGTATACCGATATAAAAGGGAAAAAAAGGAAAAAGAGAAAAGAAAAAAAAAAATATATAGTGTAATAAAGTAAAAACAATATAACTCCGGCACAAAGCTTCAATGAATGCACTCACAATGTGGATAAGCTTTTGGCGTGTATATCACAACCACTCCTCGGTGTATATGTTGTTACCTTGGCTCCACATATAAGCAAGAAAAGAAAATCTAATAGGGTGATACCTTTACCATTAATATGTGTGCTATGTAGTAATGCACTCACATTTAGTAGAGGAATATCAAGCTCATCTAGTTTGTTGTCCTGCAGTGGAGCCGATCCTTTGATGAGATCCCTGGGAAGTTATGTTGGTTTCCACAAGGAAAATTCTTCAATATTCCGGTGTGAAAATGAATAAAGTGCAAGTGCTTATGTATATAATAAATAGTATGTATTCATTAAATATGTGCCAAAAATAGATCCAAAAAAGCGGGATAAAATAAATAAATAATTTAATCTGGGACTAAGCCCTTACCACACACTTGTCGGCAACTACACCATATAGGGGTTTACAAAGTTGTCACGGCAAGCTAAAAAAGTACTTGAACAATTGTAAAATGTAATAGATAAAATATATAAAAAATGTAATAAAAAAGACGAATCAAGTCCAAAATAAACGATCCTCAACGCGTTTCGCCGTATATAGAGGCTTCCTCAGGAGGTATAATTGTGGCCGAGTGATGTTCATCCTTTTATGCTTCCCCCGGTCGCATCATCTGCGTTCTTTTTGTTCCGTCCGTCTGTTGCCGTCACGTCATCACGTATTCGTTCTGCCGCGTGCGTGCATGCTGTATGTCCCATCTGCGTGTCGTTTTCCATATTCCATGTCTTCCTACCCATGCAGTGTATCGGGTATGTACTTCTTCTTGAATCTACGTGCAGTGAGGGATCACATATCCCGGGAACAAAATAAAAAGTTAGATTTGTCAATGCAACGGAGTTTGTTTTATTTGAAACCCGGAGGGACGGATTTCGAGGGGGTTATTTATATATGAATAAAATAAAATAAAAAATCGGCTAGTAGAAATCATAAATATCCATCATATGGGCGATTCCTCATAAAAGACATGATTTTGTATATTTAAATAAAGGTAAAACATAATCCATAACTCATATCAATGGATTATGCGGGTGATGCCTAATATATCCATGGCTTATACAAGTGGGCTCATCAAGAGGTAAGAAAAAATTGGAAAATCAAGGGATGAGGGGATAAAATATACTCTTCAAATTATCAATATGGTTCAGTTTTCACTTTCTGTGTAAATACATCAAATATTGCAGATATGTGCTCATGAAGAGAAAAGAATGAATAGGAATAATGTGATATATATAGAATATAGATTATTACAATGTATGTAAATTGCATAAACCCATAAGGAGGTAATATTTTTTATTATTGTATGAAAAGGAAAAGTAAATATTGTCATCAAGTGTTGTGCAAAAGGTGAGTGAATAATATGTTGTTTATTTATATTCTTATATATTCTTAGTTATTTTTATCTATTTACTTGTCTATTATCCTATAATGTTATACACAAAGTGAGTGTCTTTCTTATCTAATTTTATTCTTGTATATTTTTATATATTTTTTTTTTTATTTATTTTTTTTGTGTGATTGTGTTATTAATTAATATTTCTCAATTGTGTAAGGTGAATGAGATCTGTTTCATTAAAGTGAGTTCTTTAAGTTTTAATCGTGTCCTGTGGTGTGTCCTAAAAAATTATCCGTAAATTAATTATTTGTGAACAAACATCATGACACAAAATCGAATGGTAAAGCGAGGGCAAAAACTGATATTCCTACAAAAAAGACAAAATATCTATTTCTAAGTTCAGACCACCCTTTTTATATGTCTTTAGTTTAAAAATCCATTCAGTTTCTATTTTGGATAAATGTTCTATATTATTGCCCCCTCTCCAATTGGGAGGTACCCAATCTATACCCATAATTTTTAGTGTCTCTATGGAGAAGCGTGAACAAGAATTGCAGTGTTTAGGTACACTGTGTTTAATGCTTTGGTTCCTGATATTACCTATGTGTTTGGATCTATTTTTGGCACATATTTAATGAATACATACTATTTATTATATACATAAGCACTTGCACTTTATTCATTTTCACACCGGAATATTGAAGAATTTTCCTTGTGGAAACCAACATAACTTCCCAGGGATCTCATCAAAGGATCGGCTCCACTGCAGGACAACAAACTAGATGAGCTTGATATTCCTCTACTAAATGTGAGTGCATTACTACATAGCACACATATTAATGGTAAAGGTATCACCCTATTAGATTTTCTTTTCTTGCTTATATGTGGAGCCAAGGTAACAACATATACACCGAGGAGTGGTTGTGATATACGCGCCAAAATCTTATCCACATTGTGAGTGCATTCATTGAAGCTTTGTGCCGGAGTTATATTGTTTTTACTTTATTACACTATATATTTTTTTTTTTCTTTTCTCTTTTTCCTTTTTTTCCCTTTTATATCGGTATACGAGCTATTCGTGATCGTGGTTTTAAGCGCCCCTAGACAGAAGTCAATTTTGTATCCCTTTTTCAACATTCCGTGGAGAGTGTTTTGTAGGGTTGCAGCTATAGACCCGACCGTCAGAAAGGAAAGTATTTTGGTTTCTTTCTTTATTTTATAATTTTTTCACTTTTTTGACACTGGGTTTCACCTCTTTACGTTCTACACTAATGTGGCGTCGAGCAGGCTAACCAACAGGCATAAAGACATTGCATGGATGGCCATTCAGGGAGGCCTCCCCCTAAGGACATTTATACATGCCAGGGGACTGTGCAGATACAGACACTGCCCACAGTGCATTGTGGAGGAGGAGACTTCCCTTCACTTGTTCTGGCAGCGCCCGTTTGCACAGGCTTTGTTCAGAGCCCAGGAGCTGGATCTCAAGGACTCTATCGAGAGAAAGTACCTCTCTTACCACTCTGTACTTTACAGACTTTTTCCAGGAACACACACCGAGAACGCCATTGGCAATGCTTGGCGCCTCATGTGCTGTGCAAAGGACGCTCTATGGTTTGCCAGGAACCGCCTGGTGTTGAGGAGGGAGCAGGTCACAGTCCGTGACTGCCGCAGGCTTATCCACAGCCTGCTAAGAGACTACCCTCTCAAGGACAGTCTAGAGGCTGAAGACTAGCCCCATTCTCCTCGGCCCCCTTTACTCTCCCCCTTACCCACCCTGACCATCCCACTCCCCCATTTCCCCAGGCTGTGTTCCACTAATGTGCTAACCAAATGTAATTGTACACTGCTTCTACTGTATATTACTGAGCTTTCCGTAAACTGAAGTCGTACTGTAACGTGTATTGCCCTGCGCTGCGTCACAGTACTGCTTATAGACTCTCTGAATAATGTACCTTTGTAAACTTAAATACAAAAAAAATAATGAAAAAACCCCCCACAAATTATTAATAAAAAATACATAATTATTACCTTATTATTTTAAGTCACTGATTATTGATCGATCTCTCTGATCAATATCAGTGGCCTAAGCTTGTCACTTACAAGTGATCTGATATATATATTTAAAAAGTTTAAAAATTGCAATGTGCATGTTCCAGTTTTAACTCAACAATATCTGAGAAACATGAGTTATCTATGCATGCACACATCTTCTCAGAAAAATAAACATGGTGAAACTGGATGTGAAAAATGCTTTTTTTTTCCTTTGGAAGGTGCCAGTGTGGAATCAGCTGCATGAGACAGGCCAATCTGCCCCTAACTAGATTCCCTGAGCTGTCTAGTGTTTAGAAATATATAGCTTTGGGGGGGTAAAATGAAATATTGGACATCTACTGTGTCTCAAATGAGACATGGAGCCAACAAACTGATCTGTCAAAATTACATGTTTAAAAACTCTAATACGCATGTTCCAATTTTTAACCCGCAGTGCCAAAGAGACATACCTTACCCATGCATATGGGTATGCCTGTACTCGGGGGGGTTTTCTGAATACAAATCACAAGTTGTTTCAGTAATTTCACGTACCCAGGGGAAAAAATACTAAAATACTGTGGATAGAATGGGTTTGTTAAAAATGAAAAAAAAATTTTTTTACTGTTTAGGACCGTCTGGCACTGAAATGGTTAAATCAAAAGGGTTAAAATGCCCCTAGTAAAATACTTTGGATGTCAACTTTTGTTTAGCAGTTTTTCTTTTTCTGGCTGCTATTGGGACGCAACTCCCAGCATACCACATTTTTAAAAAATCTTGTTTACAGACTGCGATGCGCCTGATTCATATTAAACCCTGTAAATACCAAAATTAATGAAACTACCAGGCATATGTGGTGTTTCAAAAACAGGACAAATACCTAAATACACTTTTGGAAATTTTTTTCGCATTTGTACTGCTTATATATAGTTTTTATAGGTCAAATATTTCCTTTTTTTCTGAATTTTCCCCACATTTTTAGATATTTTTCATACTAAATCATCGTTTATATACATCATTATTATTTCAAAAGAAAGCCCTCATTGTGCTGAAAAAAACAATATATAATGTGTGGGGGTGCACTAAATGAGTTAGTGGGCAATCAGAGTTGAAAAAAGTCATAGCAAAGTACAAAAACTGCTCTGGTCCTTTAATGCAAACATGGTAAAAAAAAAAACCCAGGTTCTGAAGGGGTTAAAGAGCCACTAAACGTTTTATAATCCGTTTGTGACTCACAGCAGTTCCTACTTACCAGTCCCTCCCTGCAATCACTGCTGGAGAAAGAAATGGGCGGGGCCAATCGGCAGTGACTGCAGGGAGGGACAGGGAGGAAGAAAGGGGCGGGGACAGACTGCCGATTGGACCCACCCATTTCCTATAGCGTCCAAGTGGCTCAGGAACTTTAATATTAATAATTTGGCCTGCTGAAAGTTAGGGGAGGTGGGGGTTAATTTAGCGGCAGTTATAGTTAATGGGGTGTTTAGGGTTAATTTAGGGACAGTTGTGGTTGATGGGGTCTTCAGGGTTAATTTAGGGGCAGTTGTGGTTGATGGGGTGTTTAGGGTTAATTTAGGGGCAGTTGTGGTTGATGGGGTCTTCAGGTTTAATTTAGGGGCAGTTGTGTTTAATGGGGTCTTCTCTTCATGATTAATGCTGAGGACTGAGGGTTAATTTAATTAATCTAATAACCTTAACATGAGGTGCAGTTAGAGGTAAAGGGGGGCAAACTGAGGGGAATCTAAACCCTGGGGGCAGTGAAGATTAACCCTGTATTTATTTATAAAAGTTTTGTGTCTGTGAACGAGTCTGCAAATCTATGAGTGCACTATGGCATATCAGGGTGTATACGGCATACCTGGGGAGGATGGAGTGACATATCAGGGGGTATAAGGCATATAGGGTATATAAGGCATATGTGCGGAGGGCAGTGTGGCATATCTGGGGGCATGTGGCAAGCCTGGGCTCAAATGTGCATAACTGGGGGGCAGGTTGGGAAATAAAATAAAGAAATGCATTTTTATCAAAGTTTTTTTTATTCTGCCATTTGTTTAACATCCTACGTTACTTTACTTAATTATTTTGAATAAATGAAAAATTTTCATTTTTTGATACGAATAATCGATTCATCGAAAAAATAATCGGCCAACCCTACTGTTAAATTCAGCAAAATTGAATATTACCATATTGGCTGGATTATAGGCCACAGCAGATTATAGGCCGCACCCTTAAAATTTGGTGTTATTTTAAATAAAAAATTATTTTAAAGAAAAAGTATACATGAGTGGAATGGTAAAACTGTATTTTATCGAATGAACAGGAATGCATGTATTTTAATATTTTTGGTATCTACTATGCAGTTAGTCAGCATAAATTATATGCATACCTGGGAACTCTCCAGGTTTGACCCAGAGATTGCCGGGTGAAGCTCCGGTTTTCCGGGTCATGACCCGAAACCTTCTGGGTCACGGGAGCGGGGTCTTGTTGGATGTCATCGTGAATGCCCACGATGTCACGTCCCGCAAGGGAAGGCTCCAGGTAGCTGTAGCCCAGAAGTTCCCAGGTATGGTTATATACAAACAGAAATTCATAATGCACCTTACTTATAGATGTGCCACTCTGCCCCCAGATACGCCACTATGAGGTTCATCTTACCAGGAGGAATCCGGAATGCAGGAATGGAACACACTTGCTCAGTACAGAACACGCACAAGGGGCCTGGTGAGGGTAACGGGGCGCTTGGCAGTGTAGCTGTAAGCACGGGTGGTCAGGACGTAGCCGTTTAGCAGACCAGGGTCGGGATGCCAGAGATACGCAGGAGCCGTTGAGATAGCCAGAGTCAGGATGCCAGAAGTACATGAGAACCGTTAAGCAGAACAGGGTCGGATACCGGATAAACAGGATAACAGAACTTGAAACACGAGATACAGGAAGCACCAGTATAACTGAGCACTGATGGAAAGGAGAACGAGGTTTAAATAGCCAGGCGGGGCGTTCCCCGACGTCCGGGACGTGATTGCGTCCTGCGTCGCCATAGCGACACAGCAGAATCCAGTCGGCGGTCAGCCTCATAAATAATCATGAAGCGGCTGCGCGCGCGAGCAGCAGCTTCATGTGCCAGTGAGCGGTGCTGGCGTTTCTGCCGGGAAGAAGAGGACTCCCGGGACTCGTTCAATTTAGGTGCCTTACAGCCACTCTGCTCCCCTGATATACCACTCAGCCCCCCTCCCTGACTTACCAATGCATCCCAAGACTGCCTGGTGTCAAGCGGGCAGCCGATGGACGTCTGTGCGATGCAACCTAGTGCCGGCAGCAGTGGAAGTTGTCTGTGCACATTATACAGACGTTCACCGGCTGCCAGAGAGGAGGATACAGGTCTCCTGCAGCGCTGCAGGGGATCTTCATCTCTGGCAGCTGGTGAACGTCTGCTAGATGCACTCAGACAGCCTCTGCTGCTGCTGGCCATTACTTCCCCTGGGACTTCTATAGTCCCAGCAGAAGGTCATGTAATGCTGGCGCTCCTGCAGCGCTGCGGGGGACCTGGACCCTTCTGCTTCCTGTAGCAGGGCTAAATGAAAAAGAAAACAAAAAACACCTGCTACGAATTGCGCATCCCTGCGCTTAACCCTAATTATAGGCCGCATCCCCACTTTAAAGATTTAAAGTGGGAGAAAAAAGAGCAGCTTATAATCGGGCCAATACAGTAATTAAGAAACGGTTCGGCGAACCTTATATTTTTTAAGAAACGGTTCGCGCGAACCTGCAAGAGCCGGCTAAATCCCAACCAATGCTTCCATCCCTACATGAAATTGAAACTGAGCTACTCCCACAAAAATATCCAATTCCCAGACACTACCATTTACATTCAGAACAAGTCCATCCAGACTTCACTCCTCTCCAAACCAATAGATAGACCAACCTACCTGAAACATAACAGTTTCCATGCCAGACATACCAAAAACTCAATAATTGACAGTCAAGCTTTCAGATATAATCGCATCAGTTCAGATTCTACAGACCGAGATAAACATCTTCGGAATCTCAGGAAGGAGTTCATCAACCATGGGTACAGTTTAAAAATTCCAAACTCTCAAATATAGAGAGCCAGGAACGTCTTCCAGACAACCTCCGCTGCTACCTGGCACTTCCGATGGTGCATCCATGGCGGAGCACCGTCGTGACATGACCTTCCGGTGCTCAATCATAAAGCCCCAGTAGAAGTGCCGGGTAGCAGCAGAGGTTGTCTATGCGCATAGCACAGACGTTCACCGGCTGCCCCCACTAGACACCAGGGAGTCTGGAACATTGGGGACAAGTCTGGGGGGGGCAGAGTGGCATATTAGGGGGTTATAAGGCATATCAGGGAGGCAGAATGGCAAATAGGGGGTATAAAGCGTATCAGGGAGGCAGAGTGGCATATAGAGGGTATAAGGCATATCTGGGGAGCAGAGGGGGGTCAGATGTGCATAACTGTGGTCACATGTGCAGGTTGGCAAACAAAAGGAAATAAAAACAAGAAATGCATTATTCTCAATCATAGTTTTTATTAAATCCCAGACCTGCGAAACGCCTGTGTAAGGGTAATAGCGCCTCCATGGGCAAATTATGGTGCGTAAATGCACAAAGTTGATGTTGAGGGCTGTTTCCTATCCCTATCTTTATTTCAAAAATATTTTAATCATCCAAAAAAGCTAATGAAAAAACCTACTAAATACCGTATTTGCTCTGAAAAATACCCCTCGTCTTATATTCGAGGTCGTCCTATAATTAGACCTCAAATAGAGGTCTGACTGCAAGACTAAGATCCAGATCCTCCTTATTCTGATATCTGTATATATGTTTGTGCTTAGTATATATAAAGCTGGTGCCTTACACTACCACCTAGTGGTGACCTTTGGTCGTGTTTCTGTCAAGTAAGTCTGAGGAGTAGTAACAGTTATGATAGGGGTGTCCAAGTTTTTTCTGCAGTGGGGCACTTCATCAGAATTGTATACGTGCGAGGGCCGCACTCATTTTTCACTGTGAGAAAATATGGCCTTTAATAAAATATGCAGATTAAAATAAAGTAAACGACACAAAACCTTTACTTTTCCTCTCACTGATTTCTCGGCCTAGAAAGTTTTGTGACTACCAATTCAGGATTCTGGATAAGTAAAAATGAAATAGTTCTATTTATTTTAGGGATGCACTAAAATGAAAATTCTGGACCAAAACCGAAAATTCAGGGTTCACCGAAAATGACCCCCCCCCCTCACCTTTAAAAATAATAAAAAAAATCCCACACTTTTAATAAAAGTAAGTTACACACCAAAATTGTACAAAAAAATTATATATTATGATTCTTAACAGCAATCTCAAGCATACCCAGATTCCAGCATGTACTGGTCGGCTGGGCATGATAGGAGTGTGATTGCTGTCAACAATCATATATAAATTAATAGTTATTGTATTTTTTGTCCAATTTTAGTGCGTTAACACACCACAATTGGACAAAAAAAAATCAACAATATGACTTGGCATGATAGGAGTGTGATTGCTAACAGCAAACACACTCTTTTTATACCCAGGCAACCAGTAAATGCTGGAACCTAGGCATGATGGGACTGTGACTGCTGTTAGCTGTTAGCAATCACACTCCTATCATCCCAAGTCAGCCAGTACATGCTGGTACAGGGTCGCTGTAAGTGCAGACCCCATACTGCTGGCAGCATCAATACACAAGGGGGGGCAGCTAGCCAGGTTTCAGCATGTACTGGCTGACTTGGCATGATAGGAGTGTGATTGCTAACAGCAAACACACTCTTTTTATACCCAGACAACCAGTAAATGCTGGAACCTAGGCATGATGGGACTGTGATTGCTGTTAGCAGATTGCTGTTAGCTGTTAGCAATCACACTCCTATCATCCCAAGTCAGCCAGTACATGCTGGTACAGGGTGGCTGTAAGTGCAGACCCCATACTGCTGGCAGCATCAATACACAAGGGGGCAGCTAGCCAGGTTTCAGCATGTACTGGCTGACTTGGCATGATAGGAGTGTGATTGCTAACAGCAATCACAGTCCCATCATGCCTAGGTTCCTGCACTTACACATCCATGCTATCACACACAGACAAATTCATTCACAGATTCATTCCCTCAATCATGCATACTCATTCAAACACCCTCCCCCACCCCCTTACCTGCACTGCAGCTCTCGATGCCGCTCACAGACTTCGGCAGGGGGCGTGGTCTCCTGCTTCCTCTGTGCAGTACAATAGACCCTCCCACAAGTAAGCAGCAGGGCTCTTGCGATCCTGGCTGCCGATCTCACGCAGGCCGCACCTCGAGGTCAAATGCGGCCCACGGGCCACATGTTGGACGCCCCTGAGTTATGAGCTCTCCCTTTTTCTTACATGCAGGCCTTAGAAATATAAGCCTGTAAGTAGATAGTCATTGGTTTAAATGCATTAGTATACTATACTTTCACTGATTTAAGTACTCTTTCATGTCAGTAAGGTGATACTAGACCTTTGTTTTCTTGCAGTTCATGATTGTTCACTTGTATGCTTTGTAGTTTGAATGTGTACAAACAATGTTCTAATATATGTGTTCCTAATTCTGCATATTTTTCAGTTTTACAAGTAAAAAAGATGAAAAGAGAAATCAAATATTAAAGCGTATTAGTAAGAGTCAAAACTGGGTTTACTCACTTTTGTTGCCAAGGTTTAGACATTGATGGCTGTGTGTTGAGTAATATTTGAGGGGACAGCAAATGTACACTGCTACACGGGCTGTACACTCACTACTTTACATTGTAGCAGAGTGTCATATGAAAAGATATACCGTATTTGCTCGATTATAAGACGAGGTTTTCTTCAGAGCAAATGCTCTGAAAAATAACCCTTGTGTTATAATCGGGGTCGTCTTCTAATAAGACCTCAAATAGGTCTGACTATGAGACTAAGATCTAGATCCCCCGCAGTGCTGCAGGGGACCTGGATCCTCCTGTCTTATGCCCCCCATGTAACCCCCCCCCAACTTACCGGTGCTTCTGACTCCCCGGTCATGTAGCCGGGGCAGCGGGTAGACGTCTACGCGATTCGCGTAGACAACTTCTGCTGCAGCCGGAAGGAGGTTCAGTTAGCAGCAGGGGTTGCCTGCGTCCATTTAGGGGGTCAAAAGGCATATCATGGGGCACGGTGGCATATAGAGGGTTAAAAAGCATATCATGGGGCACAGTGGCATTTAGAGGGTTAAAAGGCATATCATGGGGCACAGTGGCATATAGGGGGTATAAGGCATTTCTGTGGCAGATGTGCATAACTGGGGGAGGGGCAAGTTGGAAAATAAAAGGAAATAAAAACAAAATATTTTTCTCAATCATAGCTTTTATGAATTAAAATTTACTGGTAAAACTTTTTGCTTATAGGGTCGTCTTATATTCAGGTTTTTTCTTTTTTTTCCAAATTAATATTCAGATTTGGGGGGGGTCGTCTTATAATCAGGGTCGTCTTATAATCGCGCAAATAAGGTAATAAAATATTTACAAAAATGTGAGGGTGTACTCACTTTTGTGACATACTGTAGTTCTGAAGCTGCCAGGTCTAGTCGCATTAGTTCTAGACATTCAAGCCACCACTAATCAAGGCTCATGCAAAAGTGGAAGCTGCACGGACACTAGCTTCCTTTGAAATGATAGGCGAACAAGATTGCATAGAGGAGGAACATCATAGGGTTACAGCTGAAGTGGCATATTCTCAAGCAAGAGAAAGCTGTTTCAGCAGCTATAGCTGAAGTCGAGGTTCTAATGCAGGGGCGTCCAACATGCGGCCCGCGGGCCAAATGCAGCCCGCGAGACCTCGAGGTTCGGCCCGCGTAAGATCGGCAGCCAGGGCAACCGATCTTACGCGAGCCGCACCTCAAGCCCTGCTACTTACTTGTGGGAGGGTCTTCTGGACTGCACAGAGGAAGCGGAGTTCACGTGACATCCTACTTCCTCTGTGCTTTAGCAGAGAAGGCAGAGGGAGGCCGCGCCCCCTGCTGAAGTCTGTGAGCGGCATCGAGGAGCTGCAGTGCACGTAAGGGGGTGGGGAGGGTGTTTGAATGAGTGTGTGTGATTGAGGGAATGAATCTGTGAATGTGTGTGTGAATGTGTGTGTGTGTGTGTGATAGCATGGATGTGTAAGTGCTGGAACCTAGGCATGATGGGACTGTGATTGCTGTTAGCAATCACACTCCTATCATGCCAAGTCAGCCAGTACATGCTGAAACCTGGCCAGCTGCCCCCCTTGTGTAGTGATGCTGCCAGCGGTATGGGGTCTGCACTTACAGCCACCCTGTACCAGCATGTACTGGCTGACTTGGCATGATAGGAGTGTGATTGCTAACAGCAATCACAGTTCCATAATGCCTAGGTTCCAGCATTTACTGGATGGATGTGTAAGTGCTGGAACCTAGGCATGATGGGACTGTGACTACTGTTAGCAATCACACTCCTATCATGCCAAGTCAGCCAGTACATGCTGAAACCTAGCTAGCTGCCCCCCTTGTGTAGTGATGCTGCCAGCAGTATGGGGTCTGCACATCACTTACAGCCACCCTGTACCAGCATGTACTGGCAGACTTGGCATGAGAGGAGTGTGATTGCTAACAGCAATCACAGTGAGCACAGTCCCATCATGCCTAGGTACCAGCATTTACTGGTTGCCTGGGTATGATAGGAGTGTGATTGCTGTTAGCAATCACACTCCTATCATGCCAAGTCATATTGCTAATTTTGTCCAACTGTGTGTTACCTACTTTTATTAAACATGTGAGTTTTTATTATTATTTTTAAAGGTGGGGGTCATTTTCGGTTTTGGCTAAGTGAACCCTGAATGTTTTGGTCCAGAATTTTCATTTTAGTTCATCCCTAGAATAAATCTAGGGAATCCTGAATTTGTAGTCGCAAAACTTTCAAGGCCCAGAAATCAGTGAGAGGAAGAGTAAAGGTTTTGTGTCATTTTACTTTATTTTAATCTGCATATTTTATTTAAGGCCATATTTTTTGTCACAGTGAAAAATGAGTGCGGCCCGCGCACGTATACAATTCTGATGAAGTGGCCCACTGCAGAAAAAACTTGGACACCCCTGTTCTAATGGAAGCTGCAGAAGACTAGTACAGAGAGCCATGCCCATTGATAGAAACCCATATGACACCTCTTAGTGCAACGCAACGCTCCTGTGAGTACGTGCAATCACACTCAACCATGTACACTGATCAACAGCCTTATGACACAAGGTGTTTAAAATTGCCACCAGTCCCATTGACAGAGGTTAACTCTGATACAGCTAGATGCCATAAGACTGAGCCAGACCTCCAACATGGGAAGCTAGGTGGTCATGAACACAGAAACCTGCCTATCAGTCCTTTGGGAAACCAGCAGAATGGCAGTATAATCCCCCCTTATCTGAATACCTTTCAGGGCTACAGAGAGTTCAGCCAAACACCCCAGTTACAGCCTCAGCCATACACTGAATCTGCCCCCAAAGAATACTCGCCTGATATAGTTGGAGCTACAGATGTAACAAAGTACTTAATATGTTGTGAAATGGTGAGTTCTGGACTTCTCAGGTTTGATGACCACTCTGAAAACTACTGGAAGTCATCATTCCTTAGCAGCACTCAAAAGTTAAAACTGACAGCCAGGCCCGGGTCATCAGAACAGGCCAGGAGAATCCGATCAGTGCATGTCCATAATGCAACTGCAGGACTTACCATGGTATGGCAGAGACTGGAGGACTGCTATGGTTCACCATAAATAATTGAAGATGCAAAAAATTTTCCAAAAATAACCAACAAAGACAGCCAGAAACTAAGAGAACTAGGGGACATGCTTCTAGATCTGGAGGCAGCAAAAGATAGTCGAAACCTGCTAGGCCTCGCGTATCTGGATACAGCTCGTGGGGTCAACCCTATAATAGAGAAGCTTCCCTACAATGTACAGGAAAGATGGATCACACAAGCATCAAAATACAAAGATGATCACCGTGTTGCCTTTCTACCTTTTTCCTTCTTTGCAAAGTTCATACTGAGTCAAGCAAGAATGTGCAATGACCCATGCTTTGCCTTTCTAAACTTTGGATTATGCTCTGCAAAGACAGAGAAACCTTTGAAGGCCAGTAAGCAACACAGAATACCAGTGTCTGTGTCGAAGACAGAAGTGTCATTGTCTGAAGCCAACCAAAATAAAAGCCCAGAAAAGAAAGTTGATGACCCAGACAAGCAGTGTCCGCTGACGTCGGGGGAGTTCCCACTGACGTCGGGGCCGTTCCCAGACCCGGAGGAAGAATTCCCTGCCTGGTGTGGTGTCACCCCCTGTAAGGTACACAAAAAGAAAGGTTGGAATGCAGCACTCAGCAGTGAAATGGTGCACGAGCCAGGGTACCACCAAGTCCCTCAATAAATCCAAAATAAAGAAGCAGAGGCTCAGCACTCAAATAATAAGGTGAGTTTATTTCACACAGGCAACGTTTCGACGCGCAGGTCTTTCTCAAGGCTTGTCACCTTATTTCTCACCTTATTATTTGAGTGCTGAGCCTCTGCTTCCTTATTTTGGACCCCCTGTAAGGTGTCACCCGGGTGCGGTCCGCACTCCCCTGCACCTGGGTTGTGACGCCACTGGGCCACCGCCATGGAAAATGAAAGACTCTGCAACCAAGGAAGAGCATGGTGAGGAGAACAAGGATAGTGCCACAGCTGCAATAACCTCAAAGTGCACTGAGATCTGTTCAGGTACAGGTAGTTCAAGATCATGCTCCAAGATATGCTTAGTCAAAGTGTATCCGGCAGGCTACAGAATGTATGCTGTCTTAGATGAGCAAAGTAACAGGTCTTTGGTAAGAACAGAGTTCTTTGACCTCTTTTCTGAAAGAGGCTGTTCAGCTCCATACACCTTGAAGATATGTGCAGGAATTGTGGAGACATCTGGGAGAAGAACAAGCAACTACATAATCGAGTCGATGGATAGCAAAATACAGCTGACTCTTCCCACTCTCATAGAGTGTGATATGATTCCAGACGATAGATCGGAGCTCAATATTTAAAGGTCTTATGTCCCAGTCTCTTTATCTATGACACAGTGGAGAGAACTGTGTGTTTTCTCAGATGCATACCCTAGCAGCTGTAGCCTACCTCAGAGTGGTCGACATCAACGTCATGTTGGGTTCATCATGGGAAAATCCAAACTTGCTCCACGTCCTGCTCACACTGTTCCATGTCTAGAGCTTTGTGCCACAGTCTTAGCAGTTGAGATGGCGGACCTGATCGTCAACGAACTGGACATTGAACTTCATGCAGTGATGTTTTACACAGACAGTAAGATTGTGCTGGGGTATATTAATATTACTTCCAGAAGATTCTATGTGTATGTATCAAACAGTGACAGAAAGTCACACGCCCAGAACAGTGACACTACATCAGTATTGATAAAAATCCAGCAGACCATGGAACTAGACTTGTGTCAACGGATGACCTAACACACACAAACTGGTTCAGGTCCAGCTTTTCTGACAAGAACAGAAACAGAAGAAACTATGAAGGCAGAACACTTTGATCTTGTGGAACCTGATAACGACATAGAAGTATGGCCACTTGTTACAGCTTTTACTACCAAAACTACTGGAGGCAATTCTGGCTCACACAGATTTGAACGATTCTCCAGCTCACTCGAGCAATATCAAAGCTCATACATCTAGCCGAATCGTTCTCTAGGATTGCAGATGCTGACAGATGTAACAGCAGCCATCTTGTACAAGCCAAAACTATCATCATCAGATGTGTACAGCAAGAAGTCTTTAAGGAGGAACTCAAGTGCCTCATCAAAGGAGAAGAGATCACAGAACACAGTCCACTCAAGAAGCTGAACACTATCTTTGAAGAAGATGGATTGATGAGAATTGGGGCAGTATGTCAGCAATTAATATGACAAAGGATAAGAAACACCCCTTTATCATTCCCAAGATTTATCACATTTCCACTCTTTTGGTAAAATATTATCACTTCACTGAAGACGCAGTCTGGTCAGATGGATTGTGGATTATAAACAGTAAGCGACTGGTTTCCAGTGTAATCCATAGGTTTCTAACCTGCAGAAAACTTAGAGGAACATTTGAAGAACAAAATATGTCAAGCTTGCCTGCAGATAGACCCACCATTTACCTATGTTGGATTGGATGTTTTTGGACCTTGAAACATCTCATCTCGCTGGACTAGAGAAGCCAGTGCAGAGAGTAACCGTTAGGCTGTCCTGTTCTCCTGCATGACGACAAGATCGGTACACATTGAAGTGATTGAATCTATGTCTACCTTCTTTGCAATCCAAGGACCGGCGAAGCATCCAAGCTCAGATCATGGCACAAACTTTATTGGAGCCTGTAAAGAACTAAAGATGAACATAGAAGAATCTGTAATTAATAACTATCTTCAAGATCAAGGATGCACTTGGATCTTCAATCCGCCTCATGCATCATATATGGGAAGAGCTTGGGAGAAGATGATTGGAATCGCTTGTCGCATTCTAGATGCTATGTTTCTGGAAGCTGGGTCTATCCGTCTCACCCAAGAAGTCCTCACCACATTAATGGCTGAAGTCATGACAATGCTTTGTCCAAGCTATACATAGGAGTGACAACAAGGTCAGAAAGGTTGAAGTTAAAGTCATGAGGCAAGGCATCCCAAATATGTACTTAAGATCTGTCTCTGAAGTCTTCTTACTCTTAAAAGGGAATCATAGTGTCATAAGTTTATCATGCCAGATGGGGAGTATTCTGATATATGTATATATGTTTGCGCTTAGTATAGCTAAAGATGTTGCCTTACACTACCACCTAGTGGTTAACTTTGGTCATGTGTCTGTCAACTTCCTGCTCCAGGTTATTCCACTGTAAGTAAGGCTGAGGAGTAGTAACAGTTATGAGTGCTCCCTTTTTGTTACTCTCAGGGTCCACCCTGCCAGCCTGGACTATGCAATAATTATTTGAAATCTTGTCTACCTGCAGCCATTAGTGGCCACCCTTCCCTCTCAGGAGCGCACCCATCCATTACTTGGGACAGCTGAGCCTCGTTAGCCCTGCCCTTTATATACCTGCTCTGCCATTCAGTCTGGGCCTTTGCATTGTTTCTGTTAGTCTGCTTGCAGCTACAGATCCCTTCCCTTGATTTGCATTGCGGTGTGTTTGGGCCCTGATTGTGTTAAAACAGTCATTTAAGGCAGCAGGTTGCCTACCTTAAGCCTGAGTCATTTTATTGCTCCGGTGAAAGGAAAATGCCTGCAATCCATCTGTTAAGGACAGAAGACTCAGAAATTCGATTAAGATTGAAGTTCCTGAGAGAGAGAAGGAAAAAAAAAAGGAACAAAGTATGTTGTAGAGAATGTGCTAATTAAAACACTTGGACTGGATCTTAAATACATCAACTGCCTGCAAGACCAAGTGAAAGGTACATATGTAGTAACACTACTGAACACCGGTGCATGTCATAACATCTACAAGAGCATCATAGGAAAGAAAGAGGACCCTCGATTGGATGGACTCCGCTTCACGTTGCTGTATGGCGGTGAGGAAATCTCTCTTACTGTTCACATGTATAACCCATACATGTCTGATGAAGCTATCATACACCGGTTATGTCGCTATTGTAATAAAGTATATAGCCCACATAAGGTACAGAATGAGATGGGGATTTGGAACGGTAAGAGGAGGTTCCTTGTGCAGTTAAAAGAGCACAAGGAAGGGGTCGGTGGAATAGTGCATCCCCCCAGAGTTTCTCAATTGGTAGCAACAGGGGATACTGTTTCTACCCAGGGATGCCATTCCTGTGCAGGAGGTGCAGGGGCTATGGGCACACTCAGGTGACCTGCACAGCCGACCCTAGGCCCCTATATAGGAACTGTGGAGAATGGGGCCCCCTCACCACTAGCTCTGATAAGTCCAAGTTGTGCAACGGATGTGGCAAGCCACACCATGTGTATCAGGACTGTCCCAGTCCTGGGCAGATATGGCTGTTGGACGGCCTGGGAAATTAAATCCAGGTCAAAGTAAGCCCTCCTCTACAGCTGACCCCAAAGGAGCCTTTAATGGTGATGCCACCACTGGATGATCCTGCTGTGCTGGTTGCAGTGGGATCAGTAATGCCAAGCAATCAGAAGAAGGAACAGGCTGTTTCGGGTCCAATGGATCCCTCCCCAGTGGGGTGTAGGTCCTTCTACCAGCCATGAGATTCACATTCCTGTTGGAGATCCCCAGAGCAGTCCTGACGACAGTGGTGGGAAGCCCAGCAGTGAGATCTCGCCATCACGTCCAGAACAAGAGTTAACTACAGCTGTCATGGAGGAGACTGTCCAATCCCTAATCTCCATTAACCCTACACATACGATTGCTCTGATGGAAGCGGATATGAAGTATCCAGCTGGTCCCATGTCTAAGAGGGGGAGGTCTGACAGTGAATGCTGTCTGGCACCGCTTCTGGAGGCTGAAGTGGAGGTCCTGGGAGACAACGCAGAGGAGGAATCCAAAGTAGACTTTTCCGGGAGCCCTGGTGATGACACAGTCGAATCATCAAAGCGGAAGTCAGAGCACGGAGACCTTCCAGAGTCATCTGTCCGGAACGTGGCTCGAAGCATACAGAGCTGTGCAGGTGTTACTGGGATGGGGCTTTCTTCGTCTGATCCTTTTTTCATCATGAATTACAGCAGCGTATCAGAAATTTTGGACTCTGAAAGCGAGAGGGACGCTAATAAAATACACTAGACCTCACACTGGATCTCACTGTTGCCTCACTTAATGTGAGGAGTCTGAGGAGCTCTGTCAGAATGGCTGCTTTGTTTGCATATTTACAGACTCTAAATGTGGACATAATTTTCTTACAGGAGTGTGCAATAGATCATGGACTGTTTTATGGACATTTAAAGAAGGACTGGACCGTGGGGCCCTCTTACTGGTCCAGGTCAAATCATAGTAAAGCTACTGGGGTTGGGATCGTTTAAGAACAAACATGTGCTTTTACATTTTTTTATTGAAATTGCAATTTTAATTGATGTCGTTTTTAAAGGTTTTAATGTGTGTCTTATGAATATATATGCTTCACCATTTAAGAATGAAAGAATATACATTTTAGAGCATATCTCCTTCTTTGCCACAGGTTCTTCCCCTGTAATAGTTGGAGGTGATTTAAATTATATCCTACTGGGCGAAAATAGAAGTGGAGTGGATAAGAACCAGAAGGTAGATAGAACTTCTCTCCAGGTTAGAAATTTTATAATTGATTTTTTTTAAAGCAATTTATTCAAAGAGGAGAGCCGTCAAAAAAAAAAAAAAGGGCGACAAGGGAGCCAATGCATACACAGGCAAGGAAGATGGAACAGAACATCCAATAAGTAAGCAAACTTGTGATATCTCAGCCCCATCACAATTTGTGAGACTGCACCCCAACCATAGCCAGAGTAGGTAGAGTCAAATACCTACCACAATACCTCTTAGGCATTTACACAAACAGACATATTTAACCCCTTCAATCCCCTATAGACGTACCGGGACGTCTAGCCTTTCGTGCAGCGTCAGGAACACATCCCTGCCGCTGCACGGGAGAACAGGCTGTCGTTTGACAGCCTGGACCCCCCCCTGCAGCCCGATCCCCTGTAACAACTTGGTGTGTCATTAGCCTTGGGGGACTGAACCACATCCGGGTCAGTGACATTACTGCCGGATGTGCGACACTGGGGGAGAGAGAGAGAGAGAGAGATAGAGACAGAGAGAGTTCGTTTTGCAGAGCTGCAGTGCTTAGTGCAAAACCACATTATATATTGGGGATAGTGTAGTGTTTTAGAAATTGGCCAGGTAGGTACAATGGCGCAACATGTCTTCAGCGCTGAGGAGGCTCATGACTGCCTCACTCAGTCTGATGACGATGCCACTCTGACCGCGTCAGACGCCGAGGCCACTCTGACGGCGTCAGACGCCGAGGCCACTCTGACTGCATCAGATATTGATCCAATATCTGAGGAATCCTGCTGTGCGTCAGATAATGACGAGTCAGAGGAAGACGATGATGGCCAGGGTCCATCTGCCAAAGCCAGGCGTGGAGAGCCTGACTCTAAATATAATTGGGTGCCCCCAAATATGATAGACCCAGTAATCCCTGCTTTTACTGCGACTCCTGGCATCAGATGTGACATCGATGCTAGCGAGCCAAAGTCATTTTTCCATTTAATGTTTGCCCCCGAGTTTTTTGAGCTGCTAGCAGCTCAAACAAACCTCTATGCAGCCCAGTGTCAGGCAGCTGACCAAGGAGACAGAAGCCAGACCTGGTACCCCACTGACTCCCATGAAATTAAAAGATTTTGGGCCCTGACCCTTATGATGGGCATTGTGAAAAAGCCCACGATACGCTCCTATTGGAGCACAGATCCCGTAATATCCACCCCTGCTTTTTCCCAAATAATGCCCCGGAACAGGTACTTTGGGCTCCTAAGATTTTTACATTTTACCGACAATTCCCAATGCCCCCCTAGAGAGCACCCCCAATTTGACCGTTTATATAAATTGAGGCCCATTATTAATTATTTTTCACGTAAATTCCCTGAAATTTATACCCCCGACAAAAATGTGGCTGTAGACGAGTCCCTGGTCCTATTCAAGGGTAGACTGAACTTCAAACAGTATATCCCGTCCAAGCGAGCGAGGTACGGTGTAAAGTTATATAAACTTTGCGAGA